>OY730192.1:52505728-53105728 GCA_963422505.1 Pseudognaphalium luteoalbum
CCGCTTCACAACATTGGATACTAGTGGTGTTTGATCTCCTCCTTTTTGACTGCTACGGATATGATAGCCTTCCATGTCTTTTAGCACCTGATGAGCGTAATAAATTGGTCGAGGAGATAGGTCAATACATACTACATTATATGGATGCCATTAGTTTTTGGAGGCATTGGGTCCACAAGAAGCCCTTTGATCACTGTCAGTTGCATTTACACATGAAGAAGGATGCGCCCGTGCAGACTAGTGGGCTAGGCGATTGTGGAGTATGGGTGTGCAGGAATATGGAGACGATTGCCAATGACGAAGATTATGCGATCATTGGGGATACCACTACCGTTGCTATGGATTATAGGACGCGGATGGTAGAGACTTTCTTTAGGGCACGTTTTGATTGGCAGCCACCCGATCCTTGATGATTATTGCTTTTTGGTGTATTACAATTTATTGGTTCATTTTGACGTACTAGGCTTGATTACCCCTTTTGGTGTATATGAACTGTTGACTTTATGTATTATGTATGGGGAAATTTAAAAAAATACCCTTTATTCGACGAGTAAATGGATACTAAATAAGCAACATAACGATTAACAAATTACATAATTTGGCAACCATCCGATTGATTGAAACATACATACGAATTGCAAGATTTAACAAATTACATAATTTGACCACAATACTCGATACACTAAGACCACATTTTTGCAATGGACTCTTTGCTAAAGCCTGTGGTGTGATCTTCACCTTCAAGGAAATCGGCAGGAATCAATCGGTTAGTATAAACCTTCCTTAACTGCCTATGTCGAAAAGCACGAGCTAATATATTAGGCCGTGCTTTTCGACCTAGGCAGCTAAGGAAGGTTTATACTTACCGATTGATTCCTGCCGATTCCCCTGTGGTGTGATCTTCACCACATTTTTGCAATGGACTCTTTGCTAAAGCCTGTGGTGTGATCTTCACCTTCAAGGAAATCGGCAGGAATCAATCGGTTAGTATAAACCTTCCTTCCTTAACTGAAGATGAAGATCACACCACATGCTTTAGGAAGGAGCACAAAAGATCACGAAAAATTTTATTCTTGCTTACAGTCATAGTCATAGTATTTATAAATGCCAAAAGATCACGAAAATCACATAAAATCTTATCCAGATATCTTATCCAGAAATGTTATCCAAAAATCTTAAATTCCGAAAATTACGGAAATCTTATCCAAAAATCTTATCTAAAAGGTGAGTTATCTGGAATAAGATATATATATTGTGTTATAATGTATATATTAAAAAGTGTATATATACAAAATAATGTACATATATTAAAAAGTGGTGTATATATAAATAAGTAATCTAAAATTAATTTTTTTTAAAAAGGCATTGGCAAGTCGCAAGTCGCAAGTGGTAGTCGCAAGGGGGAGTCGCAAGTCACGGTCACTAGTCGCAAACATTGGTTCACGGGTCGCAAGATCTGGTCGCAAGGTCTGATAAGATTATGTAAGATTTTATCTAGATAAGTCGCGGATAAGATTTTCTGACATTTTTGTGATTTCCAATATATTCAAGATAAGATTTTATCTAGATAAGTCGCTGATAAAATTATGCAAGATTTTCACTGGATTTTTTTGTACTTTTTGGATAATGATACGGATAGAGTTATATGTATATAATAAACACATTTCTTCAGTAGTTTCATAACACTCTCTCAACTCACAGTCTTTCATCTTTTTTAAAAATTTTCCACCCACAATTTTCATTAGTATTGCATTTTGTAATGAATAAGTTTAAACTTTTTATCTGTTATGGGGGTCGTTTTGAATATGTTAACAACGTGCCAATGTATTTGCCAATAGAATGCAATAGAGTCCCGTTAAAACTTCCAGTGGCACCAGAAAGGCCTATGACGTGCAAAGTTTTGTTGAAAAACGTTTTAACAAAATTAGGTCTACCACTTGATTCACCGGTTTGTCTAAAATATAAGCTCGGTCAATATGTTGTTGATATAAATGATGATATTGATGATTTTGGGGATTTCCTGTGCCATGCAATTAACAATGCTCCGATAGAAATTTATATTGTTGATTTGGTAAGAAATGTTTCGGGTACGGGTAGCAATCAACGTAGTAGCAGTAGTTCTGCTTGTCAACCACAATTTCAACAACATACTAATGAAAATTACCAGCAACCTCAATATCAGTCGATGATGCAACAACCCTTTCAACCACCTCAATATCATTCATTTCAACAACCCTTTCAACCACCTCAATATCATTCATTTCAACAACCCTTTCAACAATTTCCGTTTCCTTATCAACAACAATATCAATTTCATTATCATGCTCCTCCACAAAATACAGTCTTTCATCCATCACAACAACCCATGAACCCTTCATTTAGTGTAGTTGAAAACACCCAAGATGATTCTAAATTTGATTCGGATGTTCATTATGATCATTCTAATTCAAAATACTATGTGGAGGAGCCAAAGCCCGATCCACATCCTCATGATTATGATCATTATGGTGAGGAAAATGTCAATCCACCAAAGGCTCATGACCATCCGTTTGGTAATCACATTGTTACCGATGATGAGGATGAGGAGGAGGATGATCCTGATCCAAGAGATATATACGACAAACCAATAACAGTAAAAGCAGCCGAACATGATATATTCTGGAATATACCTACGCCGTTAGGAGAGGAAGAAGAAGAAGTTCCAGAACGACCAGCTACCATGTATGGGACATCTTGTAGGATTCGAGAGGGCCAAACATTTCAAAGTAAAGAGGAGTTTCTCCTTCAATTGAATACCAAGTGTCTCGAAGAAGGTTTTCAGATTAAGCCAAAGAAGTCAGACAAAAAAAGGTACACAGCAAAATGTATTTTGCCTAATTGTGATTGGAAGATAAGTGCAGCGTGTATCCAATATTGTGACAACTTCCAAGTAAGGAAGTTACACGACGTACACACGTGTTCTCGTACTCAAATCTTGTCAAATAGCCGTCATGCATACAAGAAAGTTCTTGGTAACCTATTAAAAGAGGCGATGAATTTGGAAGGACGTGTATACAGGGGAAAAGAGATCAAAGCTGATATGACTCAACGCTTTAAAATCAGCCTTACATACAACCAAGCATGGAAAGCAAAGTGTTATGCTATAGAGCTGTTGAGAGGTAGTCCCGCTGAATCGTTTAACAAGCTTCCCATTTACCTGCACAACCTAAAACTACATAACACGGGGAGCACTACGAATCTACGTACAGACGATGAGGGTAAATTTGAAATGTGTTACATGTCCATCGGTGCAGCTGTAAGCAACTATTATTACTATACATCTTACGTTCAAATATGTACATTCTTATAGAATTCATATATATTTTTATCTGCCTTTTGCAGATACGTTCATTTGTCAACCATACACGCCCAATAATAATCGTAGTGGTGCACATTTGAAGGGTGGGTACTTGGGTACTAACTTAATTGCTGTGGCGATGGACGGTAATAATGGCATCTTGCCATTAGCTTATGGAATTGGGGCGGGAGAGACGTCCGAGGTGTGGACCTGGTTCTTGGGAAACTTACGTGACGCACTTGAATCTGCTGGTGGGATTGACAACTTAACATTCATCTCTGATAGGGCTCCCGCAATTGCAGTCGGAATTTCTGATGTATTTCCAGAGGCATTTCATGCCCTCTGTTGTCGTCATTTATTGATGAACCTGAGAAGCAATTCTTCAAAAGTCAAGCACTTTGAATGGCATTATTGGAAAATGTGTAAGGCTTACAGAAAATCGGATTTCGATGAACATTTTGGTGTCATTTCTAGACATTTACCAACTTCAGCCACGGTTCTTACAGACGTGGGGAAAGAAAGATGGTCAAGGCATCATTCAACAAAAACACGATATGCCTACCTCACAACTAACAGTGCAGAGTCCATTAATGCCATGACCAAGCATGCCAGGAAACTACCAGTCACAATGTTATTGGAGTTTTTTAGGTCTTCAGTACAACAATGGTATTTCAAACATCGAAACACTGCCGCGGCTGTTAAAACACCACTCACACCATATGCCGAACACAAGATTGGTAAGAGGGTTTGCAAATCGCTTAGCTGGACGGTCAACCCATCCACAAACATGATATGTGAGGTGGTGGATCGAAGAAAGAATGGTACAGTCAACTTGGAAACAAGAACATGCACTTGCAAGCAATGGCAATTGTCTGGTTTACCTTGCGGACATGTAGCAGCAGTTACTCGTTACTTTAAAATGGACAATGTGACCTGCTTTGCGGAGAGGTATTTCACCACGGAAACGTATCGAGCAGCCTATAGTGAAGCTATAAATCCAACGCCTCATCCTTCAGAATGGGACGATCCAGGTAATCTGCAGATTTGCTTACCGCCTATATTGGTGAAGAGGCAATCTGGTCGCCCACCAGGCCGTGCTCGTATTCCTTCAAAGGGAGAGGAGAAACGGGAATACAAAAATCAATGTAGTCGTTGCAAGGAACACGGTCATAGTCGAGTTAATTGTACAGCTCCGTACGATAGAACAGATGAGCCAAGCCGATCAAGAACCACCGCAAGATCCAACTCAAGGTCAAAATCTAGATCAAAATCAAGAACGAAGAAAGTAAGTTGTTACTTTAATTTACTCGTCATTATTTTGACTTGCATTGTATTGTTAAGTTCCTATTTTTAATGCACTCGTCATTATTTTGACTTGCAGAAAACGTCCACAAAAGTACAGTCAAGCAAATTCGAGGAGGAAGGAGAACCGTCCCAGGCAACTCAGACTTTTTCAAGTGTCCATTTGAGTCAGCCTTGAGCCACACTTGAAATTGTTGTGATGACAAAAATTATGTTATGTACTTGTTAAGAATATTATGTACGTTTGCATTATCGTGGTTTATTGTATTCAATAACTTTGCTTGAACGTTACTAAAAATATCATTACATAAGGATTAGAAATAATAAAAGTAGATTCACAATACAACGTACATAATTGGCAAACTATCCAATTTATTAAAAGAAAAATACGAATCACAAGATTTAACCAATAACTAATCGAATAAACGCCTTGCACTTGAAGAGCCGGTAATAATTTTAGATATTGGTAACGGCATTAAAGTATCCGAATTCGAGAAATGTGACAGATCAGCGCGTGTAACATACACCTCAATTTCTCTATGTATTTTTGCATAGTCGGTAATCTGCTTGAGTTGCTCGACATCATCTGTTATCAATTGTAAACCATTATCTAGGTCTTCATCATGCTCTTTAAAGTAAAAATACCACCTCTCCGGAGGACAGTAACCTAGCTCGTTCAAAGCCGTTTCCAAAAGTTTAGTTGAAAATTCATTGGCCTCAACACAATCAATAAACGTCAACAAACCTTGAACGTACATTCTTTTTGCGCCCTGAAAATGTCCAGCGTGACGGAAAGCAACACTAAACATCCATGGAACTTCGGCGTATATTTTCTCAGTTAATGGTTCTTCATTTGGAGAACGAAAATACCAAAAATGATCATTGTCAACCATTGTGAAAAAGATATGTGAAAGAGAGGAGAATGTAAAATGTGGGGAATTCAATCTTTCAGTTACACTATTTAAAAACAAATGAAAATCTAGAAAATCACAGAAAATCGTATCCAAAAAGATAAGATAATATTTTCTCTCAAAAAGATAATAAGAAATCTTATCCTGAAAATCCCGAAAATTACGGATAATATGATAAAAAAGGAAAACATGTTTAATCTCCCTTGTCAAAAAGGTCTGGGAAAAAATTTAGAACAAAAAAGTAAAAAAAAAGTAAAGTATCAAAAAATAATAACTAAAAAAAATAAGTAAAAAAAGGTAAAGTTAAAAATAAGTAAAAAGAAAAAGTAAAAAAAGAATAAAAAACGTACTTAAAAAAGTAAAAAAATTAATAAGTAAAAAAAACTTCTAAAAATAATAACTTAAAAAAATATGTAAACTAATAAAAAAAATAAAGAAAATGTAGAAAAAATAAGTTAAAAAATAAAAATAATAGATATAAAAAATAAGTCAAAGGTCGCAAGTCGCATATGGTCGCAGGTCGCATGTCTTGGTCGCAGGTCGCAGGTCGCACCATGCGACTTGCGACCATGCTCGGATACGCTTGTCTTTTACTCGGTAACCATGTGGGTCGCAGGTCGTGGAGCACGGGTCGCAGGTCGCACCATGCGACCTGCGCCCGGATGGGGCAAAATCGCAACTTTTTTTTTTTTGGGGCAAAACGAAAAATATGTTCGAGAAAAAGGACTTTTTGATTAATTTCCCTTAATTAAAAATTAAACGTAACGGAAATAACTTGACCATTTCCATCGATGGAGTGTACATAAAAAAAGTTATCTAGTATCACAAAAGGAAAGATAAGGGGTTGGCACAATGGACCAATGTGATCGAGTTGCATGCATCAATCAAATAAATTAAGATAACGTTGCTACAAAGACGACCACTCAAAAAGAGGTCAGCTATCACGTACTCCTATTAAAGGAAATTATAGTGGTACACTTAATTTAGATGATCTAAATCATGTTTAAAGAGACAAAGGCGAAATACATCAAGAAATAATTAATGCTATATATTAGACGGCTCCCATCGGCACGTCTGTTTTTCGTCGGTTCCAGCCGACGGAACCGACACCGATGGCACCGGCCTGTCGGTAGGTCTCCGTCAAATATTCAACATGCGTCGGTGGATTTGATGTGGGTCAACTTAATATTTAATTGTTTTTTTGTGTTTGTTTAGTATATAGAAATAAAGATAAATTGGTAATTATGAGACTCAAAAATTAAAGTGACAGGTCACTGATGTCAGGGGTACGTTAGTTTTGAAAAAAGTTGATGTGTCGCTGACGTGATCCAGTCGGTTTCAGTCAGTTTTAGTCGTCATTGGGAGCGATCTTGTTGAATTATTTTCTCCACACCGACCCCATTTGAAACGATCCATAAAACCCAATTATTGTTCAGATTGAGCGGG
Organism: Pseudognaphalium luteoalbum; assembly: GCA_963422505.1. Lineage (NCBI taxonomy): Eukaryota > Viridiplantae > Streptophyta > Magnoliopsida > Asterales > Asteraceae > Pseudognaphalium > Pseudognaphalium luteoalbum. The sequence goes on from OY730192.1 coordinate 52,512,725, forward strand.
TTATTCACATGATGGAAACGTATGAAAAAGTATAGACTTTGCGGTAATCCTAATCCAAACTAAAATAGATCAAGTCATGGTTAGTTATAAGTGCACACCCAACGGGCTCATTCCTTTACGTCGGTTTTAACTGATGGAGCCGACGCTAATGACACGGCCCGTCGGTTGGCTTCGTCACAATTCTGACAGTCCATCAATTTTTTTCTTTGGCTTTTTTATTTTTCGCGTGTGTATATAACTAAAGGTAAATTAGCAAATGTGATATTCAAAAATTAAAGTGACGGTGTCACTAACGGTAGGGATCCGTCAGTTTTAATCAATTTTGAAAAAAACTTAAGTATCGCTGACATGACCCTTTAGTTTCAGTGGTCTATTGGGAGTGGTCTAAGCATCAAGCTAGAAGCTAGCAATAAATGTAGGTGTTAGAGCATCATTTTGAGAGGTCACGAGTCTTAAGTTAAGCTAGCAAAGCTTAATGCCGTGTAGTGTTTCATATTTCCCCCTATTATAAATTACTCCCCCCTTCCAAAATTATAGTCTATCATTCTTTTTTTGACGTCCTAAAATAATTGTCCATCTTACATTTCAACCAATGAGAAGTGATTTTGGTTGGTGAAGATTCTATTTGATTGGTTGAAAGGTGTTATGGTCCCACTTTTATTAAACTGTGTGTTTTTTGTTGGTGGACAATAATTTTAGGACGTAAGGAGTATTAAAATATTATCTTTTCAGATATGCATTAACATTATTGTATTTGATGCATTGAAATTTTATACTTTGAGAAAATATGATATTTATGGGGTTCAGAAAAGAAAATGTACGTGAGTGTATTACTTTAGGGTTTTTATTACAACTACCATTCTTTAGTAACCTCCTAATTGTGGTGGTCGATTAAAATTATGAAACTCTTACGTTCGACGGGTAGATGTAGAAGGGGTCAGTAGGGTTGTAAATGAGTTGAGCTAGCTGAGCCTGAGCTTATCTAGACTCGAGCTCGACTTGTTTGAAATTTGATGAGCTCGAGCTCAAGCTCAGCTCGTTTGATATTATACAAGTTCGAGCTCGGCTCGGACTCGACTCATTTATCCCATAATAATATTTTTTATAAATATTTTTTATTAATATATAATATTAGTTTATTTATTTTCTAATTTTTAGCTATAAATGTCATTATTATATCAATTCTTATGTAGTTATATTCGTAGTATTATATGATTATATATTAGAATTACATATAAAAAATTATATATGTATATAAATGAAAAGCTTGTTTAGGTTCGCGCACTTATTTGAGCTCGATATAAGAAACTCGAGCTCGTTTATTAAACGAGCTATAAACTATGTTCAAGCTCGGGCTCGAGCTCCTTTAAGTTCGGCTCGATTCGAGCTATAGTAACTCGCGAGCTGACGCAACTCATTTACACCTTCAGGGTCAGCTGTTCCAAAGAATTCAAATCATGTTAGGTATGTATAATGTTTTGACCCCTTGAAATACAATATATATAATAAAAATAAAATTTTGACCCTTAAAAAGATCACCCCACTAAATCTTTGATTTATTTGTGCTTTAAATCTTGCCCTTTAGCTTTTTATAGTAGCAATTAATTAAGTAATTAACTGCACCAAAATTTATTAAACCATCCGTTACATCTATATGTAACTAAGTAGAAGGATTTTACTGGGGCTAATAAACTTTCTATTATTAACTGGTTATATACATGAAGTCTAACAATTAGCAAACAACCAACACTGTCTAGCGGAGTTGACCACCAAAGATTCTCTCGAGTCTTTGGAGAGAGTTGTCCCAGGTTCGATCCCTGCAAAGGGGTATTGGATTTGGGTTTTCTTCCTCAAGGAAATTCATTGGTGTCTTGACCCAGTGGTAAAGAGTTTTCCCCATAATGGGGCTTCTCCTTGGGGGTGAGAGTTCGAGCCTTGTTATGAGGGGGAATCCTGCGACGCAATACCCATCTAAGATATGGGAGAACAACCCCTTTAGGGCGTCACCTTGGTTTCGAACTCATTAGAGATGATCGGGTGGACCATAATGAGGTTCGTCAGTTATTCCAATACTGCCTTTAAAAAAAACAATTAGCAAACACCTTATTTAAATCGTACATGCATGGTAAAATATGAAAACAAATTACCTTCCAAGTAGAATGTGTGAATTGTGATACACAATTATGTATACATCCACATATTTTAAATCATTTCCCAACGAAAAATAGTTTCTAAAAGCACCAATCATTGATATCCTATTACTGTATCAGGATGATTATTTATTAGTACTATATAAGAACTCTTTGCTTGTTAGGGGTTGGCTATACATACCCATGATATTTACTTGATATACCCGGTCAAAGTAATTATGAGGTGATAAATATGGTTTATTTAATTTTGTAATTAATTCTCACATTTTCAACGCCATTCATTTTCATTTTTATTCTATTAAATTTTATTATTCTTAATTCTTAATATTGTTATTCTAATGTCTGAATCTTTTTTGTTAGTATATAACTACTCGTATATATTACCACAATAATATTTTTTTCCTCCTTTTTCGTTTGTTTGTTAGTATTATGTATTAAATATCTTTTTAGTTATTCACCCCGTCCCATTCAGAATACAGATTTTGACATTGCCTACAGTTTTAAAATTCTCAACTAATTACATTTTTCACCAATCAAATAACAAATCTATCAATTAATATTTTATTAGATTGGTTGAAGCATAAAAGTTGACACATATTTGAGACAACGCAAAATAGTAATGTGAGAACTTGTGGTGAGACGAATACATAAACGTATTAAACTTTATAACATGCGCTTAAAAATAGGAGTACAACTCTTTCAAAATATTAAAGATTAGTTCTAAAAAAATAGAGAGAACAATGTTTATCTAATTACTTTTTAAAAAAAATAAAAAACATTAGATGTCTTTTTGCTTGAAGCCTTGGACCCTTTTGCTTGAAGCTTGTTGTAGTCTTGTACCCTCCTATTCTCAGAAGCACCCACTCTATATTAGTGATTTCTTTCTAAGTTATTATTTGAAAAATCGTTATACTGCATGAAAAGACACGTTTTATATAGGATAAAAATTTCATTTCCACGAAAATTGATAGTTTTAATATTAGAATATTCATTTTCAAAAATTTAGTTGGGAATAGAGTGAGAATTTAGCTGGAATTAAAAAAGTATTTACAACTATTGGTCTTCCTCGGTAAAAAAGATTGACTATATCATTTGAAATTTAAAAAAACAAGAAATAATTATTTTGGGTAAAAATTTTGATGGGTGGATTTAGTAGGACCCGCTTTTTAAACAAATTAATCTTGAATTAAGCAACTATGATTAGTTTGCTAAATTCTAGATTGAAATGGTCATATGTGTGACCGTGAGTTACTTGTAGAATACTTCTAAAAAATAAAAACTACTTTGAAGTTCTTCACAATCCCCACCATCTTAAACATGGAGATAACGTTTATACAAGCTCTTATTTTATTCGTGTCCATCTTTCTCTTCATCTACTCATATTTCATCTTCCATTCGTCAAACACTAAATCCACCCCTCAATTTGGGTTCAAAAACTATCCGATCCTCGGAACCTTACCCGTATTTTTCCTAAACCGTCACCGTTTTCTTGACTGGAGCACTGATGTCCTCTCTGGGTGTCCAACCAACACGGCGGTCTTCATTCGTCCCGGGAAATACAACGGTATCTTAACCGCCAACCCTGAAAACGTTGAACACCTGCTAAAAACTAACTTTGAAAACTACCCTAAAGGGACCCGGTTTATTTCGCTCCTTGAAGACTTTCTTGGTCATGGCATCTTCAATTCGGATGGCGAAATGTGGAGGACACAGCGTAAAACCGCTAGTTATGAGTTCAATACGCGGTCCTTAAGGAATTTTGTCATGGAAACAGCTTCTGTCTTGTTACATAACCGGTTCATACCGGTTCTTGAAAAGGCTGCGGATTTGAACCGGGTTGTTGATCTTCAAGAGCTTCTTGAAAGGTACTCTTTTGATAATATATGTAAAGTCGCGTTTAATGTAGATCCTGGTTGTCTTGCTGGTGATGAGAGTGAATTCATGAAAGCTTTTGAAGAAGCTACAACGCTTAGTTCGGGGAGGTTTATGTATCTTTTTCCTGGTGTTTACAAGATTAAAAAATTGTTGAATTATGGTTCAGAATGGAAGTTACATAAATCGATTGTTAAGGTTCATAAGTTTGCGGACGACATCATAAAGTCGAGAATGGAGGATATGGCTGAGAACCCCGATGAAGATCTGTTATCGCGATTCATGGAAAAACCAGAATTTTCACCGGAACATCTTCGAGATATCGTCATAAGTTTTATATTAGCGGGTCGTGATACGACATCATCAGCTCTCACATGGTTCTTTTGGCTTTTATCTTCACATCCTGAAGTGGAGCGAAAAATACTAGACGAATTGAAAACAATTCGGCTTAGCTCTGGCAAAAGTGGTGATGAACAACTTTATACTTTCGACGAGCTACGACAGATGCATTACCTACAAGCTGCAATCTCGGAAGGATTACGTTTGTACCCTCCAGTGCCAGTGGACACAAAAGCTTGCTTAAAAGATGATGTAATGCCAGATGGGACGTTTGTTGGGGAAGGTTGGTTCGTTTCCTATCACACGTACGCAATGGGAAGGATGGAGAGTATTTGGGGGAATGATAGTCGTGAGTTTCGACCAGAGCGATGGTTGGAATACGATGAGAGGGACGGAATTAACGTATTCACGTATAAACCCGAAAACCAGTTTAAGTTTCCTGTGTTTCATGGTGGACCAAGAATTTGTTTAGGAAAAGAAATGGCGTATACTCAAATGAAGTTGGTCGCGGCAACAATTATCGAGATGTTTCAGGTGGAGGTTGTTCCGGAGGCGAATGTAAAAAACCCGCCGGAGCATGTACTGGCGTTAACGATTAGGATGAAAAATGGGTTAAGTGTAAAAGTCAAGAAAAGATGAAGCAGGTGAAATTTTGGTGTTAAATTGGTCGATGTGTAAAAAGTTTACTTCTTAGTTAGACTATTTTGTTCATGTATCCTATTAGTAATCTATACTAATCTTAAAAATTGTGTGAGGTTAAAATTAGAGATTAGAATCATCCAACAGTTAATATCAATCACAACAACAAATAAGCCAAACAAAGCAAGTAGCAAGATGTTGTATTTAGAGTGTAGATATAGGTAATGAAGTAAATATGACAACCGTATATGTAGTTGCATATTACTTTGTTTCATAATAACAATTATTTGTGTTTGTGTATATAGATATTCCATACTTCTATATAAAGCATTTTGATGTATTCTTTTTAGAAAATTTTAAGAGTAATACTCCATGTATATAAAGCATTTTGATGTATTTTTTTTAGAAAATTTTAAGAGTAATACTACATGTTTTTTACAATATAAGCTTATCATTTTCACATTTTTTTTTTCATATTTCACTGATTATATCCTAAATTTCGAACTCTATATGTGACCAAACTACCGTTATCAATTCACAATCACAAGTAATTCACAAATAAAAAACAAAATAATATATAACTATCATTAAGCCACCGTTTAATACTGTACTGGATAGCGCAGATACTAGTAGAAAAATACATTATTTAACAATTAATTGCTGTTTTAGATTTGGAATGGTTATTTACAAGCTATACTTGCAATTAATTTCAAGATCCTACTTTTGTCACATGATATTTTACCAAGAAAGAAGTAAATATCATCACATGACATCTATCCGTAAACTAAAAAAGATCTTGTGAAAGACCCACTAAAGAGACCGGACATATGTACAAACAGAAAGTGACAATTTGCAATATAAAATAGTACAAAACATGATTGCTCACTTGAAAAGGAAAAGGCAGAATTTTTGTCCATATGTGACACAATTCGTGATATAAGAGACAAAAGATAATCGTACGTATCTATTTACAAAGGGATACATACACGTTTTATTTATACACGTATACATACACTAATCACGTTTTATTTATACACTAATCACGCGTATCAATCTTCATTAATCATATACTTCACTTTACCCATAGCTCATTAGTCATTACATAAACAGAAATTTTCGCGATATTGTTTTGAAGTTTTCTGAAAAACGAGAGCGATGTCAAACCAGCAGTAACATTACACGCATTCAGGCATTCACAATAACTTCATGTCGTATATACGTTGACTTTACAGTTTTTGTCGTAAACTAGTTAAGAGGTACATAAACATGGCCTAAATGTTAAACGTATGCAAGAAGAAATATGCTTTCTAACCCATACGAACAGCTACACACTACTACCACAAACTTAACTATTATACATTCTGCAGCATAAGAATTAACAAACCTATCAGATAAGATCTAGAGAGGGCATGGGCTTGAAATATAATTATAATTTAGCAATTTCGTTTCCAGCAAATCATAACTCCAAAATGGAGTTAAGGAATGTACAGAAGAATGGCACATAAATTCAATCATGTAAACAACAGCTCCAGTTTTAGTTTCTGTACTTTCTATCACCTATAAGGAATTTTTATCATGTACTAAAAATGGTTTCACCTTCAGCAAAATTGTATCACCAGATTGTTCTTCAAGCCATCTTTAAACAACGAGTACATTTAGGATCACTAGATTGTTCTTGAGGTGTACCTTGTTGCAAGCACTCAGTGTGGTACGCGTGGCCACATGCCAGAATATCAACAGCAGGAAGAAGTGCAGGCATGACATCATCATAATATCCATCATCGTCGTCGTCATCATCATCATCTTCGTATTGATAATCATCATTAGATTCAGAATTATCATCTTCTGTTACACCCGAAAGATCCTTATTGCATATTATACAATTCTGGCCAAATGGCCGATTTTCAATATCATCGTCACCTACAAATTTAATAGTATAGTTTCAGTCAGAATGAGCCCACACAAAACCAAAGTTTAAGAACCTTTATGCTTATGGGAGATCCTTTGATCCAAAGATTTATGCTTTTTACCGGTTTTTAGTGATTCATAAGATTAGTAATACATAAATTCTAATATCACACCATCTTCTAGTACCTTTATGGTAATCTTGGAGTAATGTCTCGTGATATTAAGAATGCATATGCTACAGAAAATCTAAGAAAAAGGCATGACAATAAAAGCTTTAAAGAGATATCTTTGAACACACCTTCCCATCTGATATGATACATTGGTTCACGGAAAAGTGATTCATATTGACTGGTCAAAGGATCATTTTCCTTGTCAAGACTAGCCAGGGATGTAGTTGAAGGTTTTGTCGTATCGATCTTATTAGCACGCGGTGCAGAGCCTTTCAAGATTCCCTTCTGTATAGCAGCTGGAGAATCTTTAGAACAGTCCTTTTTAGGGCTTTTCCTCTTTAAAATACTTGTCGAAACATTTTGGCCTTCTGTTTTCTGAACTTTACTCCTCAGATTATAAGCTGGAGACTCTTTACCACCTTCAGTTAGCTGATCTTTACTCCTTAAATTATAAGTGGATGAAGGCGCCTTCATGGATGCGGCTGCAGTTTTCTGGAGTTTCCTTTTCATGGCGGGTACTGACGGAAATTTGCTTGCTTGTGTCACATTACTCTGCTTAGATTTATCCACTTGGTCTCCCAGGCCTGTAAGAGTTCCTGAGAAAGTTGATAAGTCTTGAATAAAATTTAGTGACAAAGCAATCAACGTGAATATTTATCTTACACTGGCAAGTTATCATTATTGGACATATCCAGCTTTACAGATACAAATGTATCTTATACTCCATATGATACTTACAAGGTTTGTGCTATGGGAAAAAAGGGCAGAAATTTAAGTTTCTTACCTGCTTGTTTTTCCCTGATAGTGCATCTTGCAGCTCCAAGTTTAGAAGAAGCCACCCCAGATCTCTTCTTATTTGTCCTTGAGTCATCCATAGAAGCAGTACAGAAAAAACACACTATAGGGACAATGACACCATTACTTTTAGACACATTAATGATGCAAATCAGAAATAAATACAGTACTACAAACAAAAATCAATGTAGTTGTATTACTCGACGCACGTGCTACAAATACTATGACCTAATTCTATCAAAGCCAATGTACCCCGCATAAAGCAAGCTATAAGCTTTTAAGAGCAAAATATAATCATTATTCAGTAGTCACAGTACTTATTTCAAATTCAGATTTTTGTTAACAAATTTCAAATTTTAATATAATAATGACACTGCTGTTCTCAGTTTTAACGCCTCGTGCCTGAAGCCCTGAATACATTTCAAGTGATTAGAATCCAACCGTTACATAACTGTGAGTCGTTGATATAACTAAACCTATTTATACTTCTTATACATCCTCATGAGTACATATGAGATAAGTTATATCCACTCAATGAGTTCAATAACCAGAAATGTAACAAGATGGATTAAGCTACTAGAAGGTATCATTTTCTCATTTCATTTCCTTTCCAACCATGTAAATAACATAAAATCCCAAATTAACAAAATGTTAAAAAAAAGTAACCTAAATTGATGAAACCCTAGCACGTGACTATGTACACATATATAAAGAAAATTACACCAAATTACAATCAATTTAAGTCTAACACGTTTCGCATGATTATTAATCGTGCACACAATTCAAAAACACATAGCAAAGAGATAACAATCGATGAATTCCGAAATAAAAACCTAATTTTTAAAACCCAAATAGATATGAAATTGATACATAAATTAGAAATAATCAATGTGGAATTACTCACCTGAGAAATTATAACATCAAATTTGAAGGATTCATAAATAAAAAATCGGCGGATTGACAGATGGATTTTAGTAATTTTGATTTATTTTTCGCGGAAGAATTTGGTCGGTAAAGTTGAAGACTGAGCGACAAAATAAAGGGGTTTTAGGGCTTTGATGTTATTTATAGTTTTGCATCATGTAGGCCCAGCCCGATTTATAAATGTTATCATCTTGGAAGTAATAATAATCAAACGGCCCAATAACTTAGTACCTCCTAAACTCGACATGTTAAGTAATTTTGAAACTCTACATCTTTTTGTTGGGGGTTGATAAAATACAAAATGCATTTTGTTTCATACAGAACTGCATTCGAAAGTTGTCCGGCATGCATAAATAGGCTGGTGATAAATACAATAAACATCTTGATCTATACACCAACTTTTATGCATCTTGATGCGATATTGTACAATACTACAATGCATACATTTGGTGAATAAATTAAAAAAATTGTTGTATATATCAACACCCGCATAAATATTATAGATTTTTGTTGTATGCTTCAAAACTTTTATTGTGTATATCAAAACCCCTTTTTGTTATGTTGAATTTGTATTTGTGCAGTGTTTTTAAAATTACTACTAGTAACCTCACTTTCAAACTATCATGAAAAGTGGATTAGTATATACTTTCGCTGATAATTTTACACCATCAATTTTTATTCGTAGACTTAGCTTTAAACTGAAAAGTGGATTAGTATATTTCACTAATTCGCTTATATTAACAAATGCTTTCACTTTATCAATATACTTTTCTATTTGAGTCGACAAAAAATTAAAAATCTCTTAAGTATGCATTCAAATTACTGAACTCTTTTAAGTCTACATATGTTTCTATCACTCTCTTTGTTTGTTCACTAAAAAATTTCACTTTCATATTGTATTTGAATTGCAAATAAATTAGGTCTTTTAGATGTGCACTTAAATTTTTATATTTACAAACCCAAACTCGTTATCTGCTTATAAAATAACACATAATTTTCTAAAATAGTGAAATCTATTTCCTTAGAAAAACCAAAAACAAAACATCTGATTTGATTTTTATTCATATGCATAATTGTTATTACCATTTCATTACAACACTGATGATAAACAAATCTATTTATATATTTAGTGTTTTTTCTATATGTTTAAATGTCCTCAAAAATGTTTTAGATAGCAAAAAATTCAGCCGGTTTTTGTCTAAAACTCTAAATAGTAAATGGTCTAAACTAACATAATTTATCATTAGAAGTTTGAACTTTGAACTAATCTTAAAGAGTTACACATCATTATCGTCATGAAGATTTGTTTACATTTGGATGAAACATCAACTTTAAAGATGATATACATGTAGTACCGTAAAAAGTAAACATTAATCTTTTTAAACTTGAGCTTTGCGACCACAACGTAAATAGTCACCGGTAATGGTAATGAATTGTTATTAATTACAGTAATGGTAATGAATTGTTATTAGTTACTGTGACAACTAATAGTGGAAAACCAAAATATTGATCGGCAACTTTTTTAAGTGTTGACCAACTCTTTCTTATCATCCAACTCCTTTGTTAGCTCTTCATAAGAGGCCTCGGCCTTTGTGCACCTATCAATCAGCTCGCTACGATGCCTTGCCAGAATACCAACTCTCTTAGCGAGCACACGAACACATTCACGAAACTCAGCAGTAAAATCATCACCTTTATCATTTGCAGAACTGAAAACAACCAAAGAAACAAATAAACATGCAATATTATCTCCTCATAATCTATGTTATCCCCCACTCAATAACAGTTGACATCAAAAAGTTAACTTATTTAGGGTTAAATTATCAAAACAAAAGTAAAACGGCTGAGAATTGAAAGCAAGAACTTTGAGGACTTACTTGGTGAGAGATTGAGCTAAACCATGCAATGAGTCCGCAAAATCAGCTACACCAGCTGAGGAAACACAGGATTTAAGCCGCTCAAAAAGGCTTCGTAATCTTAATGATGACGCACGCAATGTGTTGTACTCAGATGCTTTTCGATCAGCTGCACAAAGATGAGTTTGAGCCTCTGCTCGTGCTTCATGAAGACATTTCTCCAAGTGAGCATTATTCATCTGTAAGAGATTCATCATGTTGATAAGAATACAAAGATAAGACTAACAACTTGACCCGCCCAGTTTGTCACCTCTAAACAACATATAGCAAATGAACTACAACGTTCAAAGTTCAAAAAGACGCAGCAACTGGAATTATATTTAGAATAAAGCATTATACGTTATACCATCATTACCTGAGATTCATCTACAAGCTTCTGATTCATTTCCAACTGCCGAGCAAGTTTAGCGACCTCCTCCAAAGCTGCTTCAAGTTTGACTTCCACTTCAGTTAATTGATTTGACTTTTCTTCAATTATGTTCTGCAATTCCGCCACAAGATCACTACTAGTCTTATCTCCGCAAGTTTTTGAAGCTAGGGACATGTTATCGGCTGTGGAACTAGTAACCAATAGCATCCTGCAATCTGTTGGTGTCGTTCCCTCTTTCTCTTCGTTCCGGTTTATTTCCCTCATTGATGAGTCCAAATGAGAGTTCAGGTTCACCATTCCCAGCGAATCACTCATGGTATCATCAAAAATCTTGCCATGTTTTTCGACGCCCAATTTGGAAACTAATGAACTATGACCATAAGAAGCATCATCCATAGACTCGGAACCTTGACATATATCCGATTTGCTATCCACAATTTTTCGAAGTGAGGATGAATCATGATCAGATAACTTTTGTTCCAGTTCCTTTATCCGTTTCTCATACAAATCGCATTGAATTTGTTTTTCTTTTAGAATGGATTCCAATTGTTTCCCGTATTCATCTTTCAAACGCAAGGCTTCATTAGTCTTTTCTGCACCGTTTTTCAGCATAACGCCCATTTCACCCTCATCAAATTCCATCTCAAACGGAATAAAACAAAGACGAGCAATTGCAGAAGCTAGTTCCGCTTTTAACTTTGCATTCTCGACTTCCATCTTGCTTGTCCCAGCAATCTCCTCCAAATCAATAAAAACCTCAGATTCGGTAAGCGGTTCAGGGGCGAAACGGTCCACATCTGAAATATCAATATTGAGTAAATTACTATCAAATGGAGCTATATTAACATCACATGTGCTCATGGTATCATATAATCCCATTAACGCTAAAATATCTCGAGGTATATACAAACTATGTACTTTTATAAATTCCTCTCGTTTCCTCACTTCAGATTCCCGTTTAGATGCAAGACTTTCCGCTAACTGATCCGCCATTCCCATATAAAGTTTCATCGACGCCTTCCTTCTAACAATTTCAGCAAGACATGCTCGATAAGCGGGCGCAATCCCCCGAACCACTTTCAAGTGCTCGAACTGATCCTTTTGGCGATTTATTGCCTCGTTAAAAACAGAAAATTTGTACCTAACGTCTCTGATGATGTACTGAATATATGCAATCTTTTGCATGTAGCCGTGAACAAAAATGTTCATTTCTGACTTTTTGTCTTTGCAAAACATAAAGAGGTCCGAAATCAAGCGCTCACATGCCTGCATTTTAGGAAGACGGTTTTTTTCGTGACCCTCATACATGGGGCCTAATGCAGAAACCGCATCATGAGGACGAAGGGAATTCGATAGTTGACTGGTCAAACAATCATCCACGAGTTTCTTTACCATGCCCGCATCTTTGCTGTATTGAAGGACATTCAAAAGTCAACGAGAAAAGATTATTACTGGTACTATAATGATACAAAAAAACTCATCATCACATAACTGCAGTTACTATATCAATAAATCATCTCTACTCAAACACACCATGAAACCTATGATTATCAATATAACAGATATTAATGAGTGAAAACACAGGTTTGTATTCTGCAGATTCCAAATAAAGACACTTTTGCATCAAACACATTTCAAGGAAATAAACAAACAGTCAACACTGATTATTATGTGTCAAAAAAGGTTACCTTTTAACCAAGTAAAATTGAAAGTAATTATTTATTTGTTGTGGAAAATTCAATAACACAAGTTGCAGTTACAATTAAGAACTTTACATTAAAAACATTTAATAGAGATAAGAACGAATATGATCTATACCCATCTCAAATATACTAAGTATATACTAGGATTAAATCTTCCAAACCAACAGACTAGATCCTTATTAGTAAAAAAGAAAGCAAGAATAATAAACTCTATTCTTGGTAGCAGGAGAAAATTATAAGAAGTATCTTCTATTCAGTCTACACTCTACAGATTGTCATAATATTTCTTTACAAATACGATAATCACCATCACGCCCAGTGTCATGAAACTGAACATTAAATTTTTGAACAGAATTCGGACTTCCATTACACATTTGAAAACACAAACTGATACATTAAGTAACACAAATATTTGTGAGGCAACTTGTTCGAACAGGTCTAACTCAACTTCAATACTATAACATAATTGTCTCATGTACCAAAAATTCGCTTCAAATAATACATTTAAGCCATCATAAGTAAGATTCGCAGGTTTAACAGCATAAGTAACAATGTCATTATTTTTTTAAAGAAAAATTATTGGAGTAAGTACTAAGTACTAAGCAGTTTTTGCATAACACATAATCACATGTACCCAAATTATCACAGAGAACAAGCCTTTTTTTTCTTGTTACAAACTCAGGTAACAAATATGTAGCTGGGAAATTAAAGATACCAACCTCAAAGCTTGCATTATACTTTTCTGCTCATTTATATTGTGCTGATGCTCCTTAATCGTTCGCTCCAAATCCATACTAATAATTGAAGCTTCACTAGAAAACAAAAGTTCAGTACTATCCTTTAGCTCTCTAAATTCTTCCTTAAAGTCTCCAACTTTATTTTCGAACTGCCTGTGAGAATTACTGCAACCGTCCACCATTTTCCTCAAATTATCTCCCTTCACAAAATCGGATAAAAAGTTGCAATTATCAGTCTGTAACGCAGGTATGAGTTTAGTTGACCTTAATCTCTCCAAATCCCTCCAAAAATTCACTAAAAGATTTGAATGTGATTTATGCTGATGTGAGTAACGCTTAACAAAATCTGAGTAATTATGGAGGATCATTTTATAGATATGGTCCAAATTACCCCTGGCAATCTCTAAAGCCTTCTCTTGAACCTTAAGCTCTCTTGATAGACGTTCACATGTCTCATATTTCAAAAGGGTACGTCGGTGAATTGTGTCTCCAAGCTGATAATGGTACCTAAATTGCCTCTCGTATGAAGGTAACGCCTTTACAGCAGGATCAGAAGCTTCATCTAACGGATGAGGATCGTTCAATTCAATTGATGATAGTATTGGTGGGTCCGGGTGAATTATCTCAGGTAACACGATTTCTTCCGGTTGAGGTGGGGTCGAATTATCTCTCATTTTAGACCTATTATATAAAAACACTTCTCTATCATCTAAAGGGAGTTTATATGCAGAAAGTGGCTTTTGTGGTTCTAACTTCATGTCTAAATATAGCAGAAGCTGATCATTTAATTGAATCCCAGAAAGTGATTCGAGATACCTTTGAACTGCTTCAACAAGTGTATATTCATCACAATTTAGCTCAAAGGAACGCCCGTTTTCGGCTACATGAACTAAAAGTTTCCCCCTTTGTATAACACTTTCTGATACACCACTTGAACTCATCTTTTTCAACCAATACAGATGCAAAAACTCATTCAAAAACTCAATCCCACAGATAATACGCAATCATTCCCAATTGGATACCCACCAGCTAATTTTTCACCATCATCAAAAACTGCAAAAAAATTACTCAAATGTTACTAAAACCCTAAGAGAAAATACCCACCAACAAAATCCAAAAAAGTAATGTAATTTCCAATCTAATTATAAATTTTATTAAACCCTAATACTCACCATCCCACCAAGATTCTTGGAAATCACAACCCAAAAATCTCCAAACTGTAAGGAACCAGACAGATTTTTATAAAACGAAAATACTCACAAAAAAAATAAATATACAGACTAAAATCCAAAGATGGGTTTAATGACTAACACTACGATAAACAAAGTAAATGCAGGATAGATACAAAAATCAATAACGTGCAGCAAACGAAAAAATAAATAAAAACAGAACAAAAAGAATTACTCCAATTGACCAAGAAACAACAAAGTAATATCTTAATATTTTATAAAAAATAATGAAAGTGTGTGATCATTAACAATATTATTATTTTAATGATTAAATTACTAATTATTAAAGTTAGATGTTAAAGAACCTCTTCAAAGAGTAACCCACAAGGTACTGCAAATATAGAGATTAAAAAAAAGCTTGATTCTTTTTTTATTTATCTATCTTCTATCTATATGTTCTTCCTTCACACAAGAATGAGGATTCAGTCGATAAATCTTAGATGGTTTTATACTTTTATATGTGTGTTTTTGTGAACTTAACATCTGTTATTTACAGTATTTAAAAAAAAAAAAAAAAAAAGGTTACCGAATGGGCCGAATGTTGTTGCGTGTAACTATTTCATCGTTTCGTATTCATGTGGGTTTTGGACGTTCTGATTTTAAATCATGATTTTTGAGATGTCCTCGTATCTTACCATTTCTATTTCTATTAAGTAGTTCCTACAAGAATTTTTAAAAGAATGGGAGTACCAATGAAAGTGTATCATGTCTATTAAGTAGTAAGCTCATATGTAAAAAAACTCATTTACCCTCTAACTTAAATACCTTACAAACGACAAATCAAAAATTATGAAAATTGCATCATTAGATTCAGCGTTTGATCATCTTCGATTTACCGTCCACCAAGATATACTTTCAACGAACTTTTTTCCCACGATTTTTGGTGAGTTTTACAAATTGCTAATGCATATATTTATATTTGGTTAAACATTTAATTTAATTATAGGGTTTAGGGGTTTAGGGTTTATGTTTAATAGGTTTAGGAGGGTTCAGGGTTTAATAGGGTTTAGGATTTAGTAGGGTTTAAGGTTTAGGGTTTAGAGTGATTTAGGGTTTAGAGTTTTGTAAAGCGTTTAAGGTTTAGGGTTTGGGGTTTGGTGTCTAGGGTAGGTTTATGATGGTTTAGGGTTTAATAGGGTTTATGATTTAGTAGGGTTTAAGGTTTAGGGTTTAGTAAGATTTAGGGTTTAGAGTTTCGTAAAGCGTTTAAGGTTTAGGGTTTCGTAAAGCGTTTAGGGTTTAGGGTTTGGGGTTTATGGTTTGGGGCTTGGTGTTTAAGGTTTTGGCAAATACCCTAGACACCAAACCCAAACCCTAAACCCCAAATCTTAAACGCAACACTTTAACAGATGTGTTAGTAAAGTGTGAAATCCGT
Source organism: Pseudognaphalium luteoalbum (assembly GCA_963422505.1). Classification (NCBI taxonomy): domain Eukaryota; kingdom Viridiplantae; phylum Streptophyta; class Magnoliopsida; order Asterales; family Asteraceae; genus Pseudognaphalium; species Pseudognaphalium luteoalbum. Next base: position 52,528,852 of record OY730192.1, read on the forward strand.
CAAAAAAATTAAAAAAAAAAATCGTCGAAAGTATGCCTTGATGGATGTCAAATCGAAAAGGATCAAACGCTGAATCTAATTGTGCAATTTTCATAATTTTCCGATTTATTGTTTGTGAGATATTTAAGTTAGGGGGTAAATGAGTTTTGTATAAGTTTTGTACATATAGCACCATTTTAGTTCGTTCTTCCATACTCTACAAAATGGTGTAGTTCCTTGATCCCTTCTCATCTATTAGATTTAAACTTTGATAGTTTTCTTTAAATATGTCAGTGAGACACCTTTATTTTATGGCTTTATATTGTAAATTTTTAGGATGTGTTTAACAAAATGAGTTGTAGGCTGTAGCTGTCAGATGTAGCTTTTAGTTGGAGCTGTAGTTGTAGATAAAATTTTCTAATTGTGTTTGGTAAAATAGCTGTAGTTGTAATTGTAATGTGTGAAATGACAATAAAGGGCAATAATAATAAAAAATTAAATGATATAAATAGTTAACATATTCATTTGTTTATAATCGGGTTAACATTATAAAAAAATAATAAAAAGTGTAAATAGAAATGAAAATAACAAGAAACATGCCATTGTTTCATCTCATTAGATGTTTGTTTTCATAAATGTTTGATGTTTGTTTGTGATACTTGAACATCAAGAAGAACATCGTGTGAAATATAATTCGAATGTTACTCATAGAAATAAACGTTAAAATATGACTTGTGTCTTGAATCATTCATGAATTGTGGTGATATTGAAAAAGTTGAATCTTTTGATCTTACATGCATAAAGGGCTTTAAAATAGACAAATTACATTAATATTAAGGGTAATATGTCTGTAAATGTATTGAACTTGTCACAAAATCATATTGTATGCATCCTACTTTTAAAAGTCTTATTATGTGTATCGAACTTACTAATTATTGCTATTGTATGTAGTCATTAACACTAATGACGCTTGACTGGTCATAAGCACCCTACGTGACATTTTCATCCGACGTGACACTGCCACGTAAGCTCCACGTCATCTAAAGTTTGATACATTTTTCAGATCATCATCTTCATCAACTTTATTAACTTCAATTTTCCGACGACACCATTTTTCCGACGACACCATTTTTCCGGCGAATCATTTTTTCCGCAGTACCACCACAAATAATATACACCTCCTAACCACCAAGCCTACCACCTACGACATCACCACCATCTCCACCATTTTTTCCGGTAACTCTATTTTTTCGACGACCTCACGACAACCAATTTACACCTTTCCAACCACCAAACTATATCATCTCCAACTCACCACTATCTCCAAAACATTACCATATTCGTCATCACCACCATCTCCACTATTTTTTTCGACGACCCTATTTTTTCCAACAACCTCACAACAACCAATTTACACCTCTCCAACCACCAAACTATATCATCTCCAACTCACCACTATCTTCAAAATATTACCATCTTCGGCATCACCACCATCTCTGTCATTTTTTCCGACGACCCTATTGAACGGAGATGATATAGTTTGAGTAAACAATGATGATGCATACAATAGGAGATGATATAGTTTGGTGGCTGGAGAGGTGTAAATTGATTGATGTGAGGTCGTTGGAAAAAATGGGGTCGCCGGAAAAAATGGTGGAGATGTCGTAGATGGTAGGGTTGTGGTTAGGAGATGTATATTAGTTGTTGTGGTACATGCGGAAAAAATGATTATCGGAAAAATGATATCGCCGGAAAAAATGGTGTCTTCGGAAAATTAAAGTTAATAAAGTTAATGAAGATGATGATTGATCGCCTCCCAACGGTCGGTCAAAATATTGCTTCCTTGTCATTGCTGACTGTCCAGTCGGGTTGCAGATCAGAGGGTTTTAAAAATTTATATTTTGCTGGGAAGCCTAAGTTACACCACTACTTGTATAAACGGTAGGTATGACTTAGGTGTCGTTCTTAAACCACAACGGGCATGGGATCTTAGGAAGATTAATTATCTTTGATAATTTAGCTGAGATTTAAAACTTTTTGAGGGGTTTTATTTTCTATTCTACTTTAAACTAAAAAACCAGAAAGGTAAATGAGGAGTGTAGTCGCTGAGAGATCTATCGATTACGTGAGTGTTTGCTATGATGTAAGTATATTATATTTAGGGGTAGTTATGAGGGTTAATGCTCTAATTATAATGAATCCTAGCAGAGCTGATTTGGGGTCTCTGAACGATATTCAACATAGTACTGTACCTACGGCCTTTTCGTGGCTTCCACGCATTTGTACTTCACCAGAGGTGGTTCCAGCGCTATACCAAGTACTGGGCCGTTTTACGGTATTTCCGATGCCTCGCCCAGAGATCCCGTATCATTACTGTATATGTCCTAATGGGCCATAACTTCTATCCTATTACTTATCTAACGTAGAGTTGTCCACAATCAAATAAATAACATGTCACATGGATAACAGATATGGAGTGTAAGCTACACCGAAAGTTCTCCCAAATGTAGTACCAATTTAACCAACAACTAACCTCGGATCCTATTCCCTAGTCTCGGTCGTCTGAGACGTCCGTATCGTGGCACGAATTGTTGAATAAACAATAAAGTGAACAGGAGTGACCCCGCAGAATAAGTTGGGAAAGTCTATCTAACGATCGGTTAAATTGTTCGATATTATTTCATACAGATCATTGTAATTATTCTAGCATGTTAAACTGTTGTATGTAATTATTCTATGTTTGAAAACCAAATCATAAACCCAATAACCGCAGTAGACAAACAGATACTAGCATGTAAACCCTAGAGCAACAATCAAACAAGAACATGCAGTAGTGTAACATGGATAAATATCAGTTTGTTTCAGGCAGAGTTTCTAGATACATGTTTAAGTCACGGATGCTCCGAAAGTTCTCTCAAAAGCATCCGATATATGGGATTAATTCTAATTTAACTCTAATCCTATGCTCTGTGTCTCCTATAATTTATTTCAATATGGAGAACAGCGGACATGCCGAATTCATCGAATCATTCAGACACAAAATAGTTGAGGGACCTATTTCTACAATTGGCCGGATTATATCAATAGGTTTCAAACCACAACATAAGTTGGATAAATAAAATATTAGAGAATTAATTCATAAATTCAAACATATCCTAATTTCATACCAGCAGAGTAACAACATTGTTTAAAGCATAACTACCCTAGCATAACATTTATCATAGCAAACACAGATTTGTCTAGCCTAACATAGCAATTATCATAGCATGCATTCTTAAATAATCATGACAATAGCACAACATATTTAAAAATAACAAGAAAGGATAATATAATAGAACCTGTTAGGCGTTACAACAAATCTACGCAACCGTAGTCTCGGAACGACTTCGTACAAAGCTCGTAAGCTTGCTACTCTACTCCTACTAGCTAATTAACTACGAATACTATTCAGAGAGAGTAAATGAGATATTTTGATGGATGGTGAGTGATGGTTAGGGATGGATGATGGATATGGAAATGGGGAGGTTAAGCCTCTATTTATAGGCTTCAAGAACTAAATTTACATACAGCACCCCTCACCAGTATTTTACACTGAAATACACCCACGAGCTATGAAATTCGACACCTACAGGGGCGTATTCAACACTAAATAGAGCGTATTCGGTAGCAAATAGAGCGTATTCGGTAGCAAACAGGGCGTATCCAACATCAAAGAGGGGGTATACCACCATAAAAGGGGGTATACCACCCCTTAGAGGGGGTATACGGCCCTAAAGGGGGCGTATACGGCCCTCTAGGGATGGTATATGGCCCCTATGGGGGTGGTGTGCCCTGGGTCTTGTTCTTGTGTGCTGGATCGTAAGTCTTGTGCACTGGTCGTAGTTCTTGTGATCTTCAGTTGGCTCTAACTTATTCATTACTTGTCAGATTCGAACAATTCTTGCGCCCACGGTTTTGTATTTTCCTGAAGATCAATATGACATAAATTAGGCCAGTTTAGCTTAACTATACGTCAGAATCGCAAGTGGATCGTTTTAGCTCTGATTTGTTCGTTATTTGAGCATTTTAAGTGATTTTTCGAAAGGAAGTCTAAGTTTTGGTGCATTATATATTTTTAGCATAAAACATTAATTATTTGATGTTTATTAAAATATTTGAACCAAAATGGGCTTGAAAAGGTGCACAAAAACGTGACTTTTTACGTCAAATCAATGATCTGAAAAATATATCAAACTTTAGATGACGTGAAGCTTACGTGGCAGTGCCACGTCGGATGAAAATGCTACGTAGGGTGCTTATGACCAGTCAAACCTCATTAGTGTTTATGACTATATACAGTAGCAATAATTAGTAAGTTTGATACACACGATAGAACTTTTAAAAGTATGATTCATAAAATAGGATTTTGTAACAAGTTCAATACATTTACAGACATATTGCCCTAATATTAACTAAGATATTACAAATAAATAAAAATATTCATATACTTTTTCTGTTTTACATATGAGTTATAAATAGAATAGATAAGTAAAATAAAAATATTAATACATGCGTCATGAATCTTTTACAAAATAGTAGTCCTTTTATATATATATATATATATATATATATTTTTCTATAGATGTATATGTATTATTATGCAATTAAAAGAAAGTAAAAACGTAAAATAATTACGTAAAATAATTATATAAAGCTTGACATCTTTAACTATCAAAGGGATGGGATATTTACATGACATTTTATAGAAAGGGTATAACTGTAATATTAGTTAGTAAAGAAGTCAAAAGCTCTTCCCACATTATGAAACGCTTGTTCTGGTAGCTTTTAATTTGAAGCTTTTATTTTCAAAGTTAAAGCTCCATTTAACACAACCAAACAATGCTTTTATTTTTGTAAGAGCTTTTGGTTTAAAAATTAAAAACTAAAGCTCCTAAAAGCTCTTTGCCAAACAGTGCCAACTTGTTTTCATAACACCTACAAAAAGGTGTTCCTGAAAAGTTAACATAAAATTAAATAATTGAAATATTGATTCGGCATTTTCTTGAATCAAAACCAATACTGAAAAATACAGTGAACTGGATTTTTCGGTTTGATTATTATTGTTGTTCTGATAATCGGTTAACCAGATTTTTCTGTTCAGTTGTTGTTGTTGTTGGGAATCAACACTCTTTCTGTGACCCATTTACCTACAATCTCACTCAAAATATGTAAAACCTTTTAAACAACTTAATTAATAAAAGAAAAGTTAATTTAGTGTTGTTCTCTGTGATTCTATCTCAATTTAATTGCTCATTACAAATTTGTATACGATCTTAAATAAATAAAAGAATGATTGTACTATTGACCAATATAAATTACCATTCTTCATTTAGATACTTTATGATTTGTTTAAATTGAAAGTTGACAATTATTTAGAAACATCCTATAAAAATATGGTTGCCCTCTTATATTTTACATTTGTACATTGAATCAATAAAACCTCATCAGTTTACCTATTTTCAATGATATTCCAAACTCTTTCCCTTACGTTTGTTTTAGCATTTGTTAAAAATATACACACAAGTTTATTAGGTTTGATAAAGTAGGTCTTTAGAAAAGCAGTTATTTTATTTTATAATATTTCTTACATGTTAATCATAGCCGCAAAGACAATTTCTAGAAATTCTTTACTTTTATACGTCTTTTCTCTACATATACTAATAGAGACGTCTTTTTTCCTATGTGGTATGCATTGATTTACACATAGGATTTTGATGACGTATCAACATAATACAAAGTTTATTTTTGGTAAATGACACATAAACACTTTATGTATATTAGATAATAATTAAAATAATAGAGAGTCAACTTAAGTAAATAGTCTTCCATTGTATTATAGATATGATTCAAACTTTTTTATGAAATTAAATATCTTCCTAATTAAACATAATCTAACTTTAATAAATATACAGTTGTCATGGAATTTGCATTCGCAAAATATCTTCCACCTAAAAACTTTTAAGAATTAAATCCATAGTTGTTAACTCATGACTCGACTCGTGATTCGGAGTATTGATTTTTAACTCGTGAATCGACTCGACTTGTAAGAGTCCTAATTTTACAATAAATACATATATTTATATCTATATGTATATTATTGTTTAGATTTCTATCCTTAATTGAAGTAAAACATGATGAAAGTCATTAAACAACACAAATGTTTAATTTATAATGGATTACTAGTCATTTCCAATCATATTTTATCATTTTATATTTTTTATTAGATTACACTAAATGTGTTTCCGGTTTCTGACTCGTAAGAGTCATCCAAGACTCGTAAGAGTCACCCACGACTCGGAAGAGTCAATAAATGACTCGTAAGAGTCAAAGCCATTTACAAGTCGGGGTCCGAGTCGCCTCGTTTTTTAAATTTCTGAGCCGACTCGTAAGAGTCGACTCGTAAATCGTAAGAGTTTAACAACTATGATTAAATCATTTACTAAATAACATAACATATCTACTATTTAGAAATGATACCATTCTATTTAGAAATAATTTAACTTTTTGTGATATAATATATGTTCCCAATTACAAAAGATACCAACTACCTACTAATATATATTCCATAAACAAATTTTACTTCAAAAAGGTTTCTCTCATATTATAAATACAACACACCCATCATTCTTATAACATTCTATTTTTGAGTCTAGAAATAAATAGTATTTTACTAAGTTTTAAAATGGTTATTTAAAATAATGGGAAATGATTTTATTTGATTTCTTGGAAATAAATAGGTAAAAGAGTCACAAGATTTATTGTGACTAATAAAATTGTATTTGTTTTAAATTATTAGAGTTGACGGTAAAATAAAAATTATTATTTTCGCAAATGGTTTCTAGATTCCAGACAATAGGTTAGAAAGGAGATAAAAATTATTCTACAATATATTGGGTCGGTTACGGTGGAGACCAACTTATTTTCACCTGCTTTTCCCCAAATATTTAATTCACTCTCATTTTGTTCTTAAACTTAAAACATCAAGAAAGATTCAACCTAAAATCAAAGCCATAATCAGATTGTGAGTTCTTTGATTCAAACCAAGATTTCAACATCAATTTGTATATTATCATTTTCATCATCATCTTGTATCATCTACTGCTTCATTTTGTAAGTTATTTACTAGTTTTGATAAAAGTGATAAATACTTCTTCATTTTGTAAGTTATGTACTAGTTTTGATAAAAGTGATAAATTTGATGTTCTTTTTATGAATTGATATGTTATTGAAGTTGAGTTAAAGATAATTGATGGTTACTTGGTGTGAATAACTCAAGTTGTTATATGATTCTTCAAGTTTTGAAGTTAAGTAAAATAGTTAGGGTTTAATTGATGATATATAGATTGAAGTGAAACAAAGTGACTATATGATGCTATACTTGATATATGATGTTGTTAGTATTTGTTAAAGTTATTTGAGGTATAAAAATCGATTATTGCAGTTGGGTTATATGTTTATGGGTGTTAGGTTCGAGCTGGGAACTTGCTGAAAGTTACAGGGCATCTGGGTTTGGGTAAGATAGCCGATCAACTATGCTTCAGCTTATCGGCTATGCTTCAGGCTATCGGCTATGCTTCAGGCTATCGGCTACTTTTAGCCTATCTGCTGAAATAGAACAAAATGGTGACAGAATGTTGAGTTGAAGCAAAAACCTAAGAATTAGTCTTATAACCGATCGGGTATAGACATTTAGCCGATCGGGTAATTTGAGATGAACGGCTAATTTAGAACAAAATTATTACAGTACGTTGAGTCTGAGATTATGTTGGTGCATTTTGTGTGTCACTCACTTGGTCAACGTTTGTACTTGTCAAAGTCAATTAGTCTAATGTTATGTGATTAGTGTGTATATTCGAGTCTATAAATGAAATATAATTATCTAATATATATAGAATATTAGTCATGCGACACAGAGCTTGTGTCGCAATGGTCACAATAGCGACACAATGCTTGTGTCGCTAATAGGTCAGGTCATACTATAAATAGAGTCGTAGGGTTTCATTTGTAGGTTGATCAAACCCTAGAGAGAGAGGCCTGGTCAGAGAGAGAGAAAGGCAGAGATATTGAATCTGTAATCATTATTATTTAAGTGTGAATATATACAAAGATTATAGATATCGTGTTTGTTTGATTTGTTAAACGTTCATTACTAGATTGTTTGTATTTCGCGCATTCAATTGAGGTGACGATCTTATTAGGTCCGGTACGGCAACCTACATGTGGTATCAGAGCCGTGAATCAGTTATTCAATGGTTTTGGATCGTGATTTGAACGTTTACTGTTTGATTCGCGAAGGTTTTATTGATTAATCTTCGTTTATGGGTTTAATTGCTTGAAGATTGTGTTTTCTGAAGGTGTTTTATGGGTTAGTTCATCGATCAGTTATCGAAAATCCTTAGGGTTTCGAAAATTTTTGACTTTTGGGTTTTGGAATCTGCTCAGCGCCGTTTTGCGACACAACCTGCGACACAAGATTTGTGTCGCTAATTAGGGTTTTCAAAGTGCGACACAAGTTCGCGACATACATTTGCTATACAAGCCTTTGATTAGGCGACATAAGTTGCGACACAAGTATTTGTTCGCTACTTTGGAGTTTCTGAACTGCGACACAAAGTTGTGCCACAACCTTTGTGTGACACCTAGTCAAAAAGGGCCAAAATTAGCGGCTAATTTAAACCTTAATCATTCGTACTCGGTACGTGTTAAAACAAAAGTATTCGGATATTATATATGTATTTATATTTATATAACATGAAACGATTATGTAATAATCACTTATAACTAAATCAGAGAGCGCGAATTAAGTTACTGAATTTTAATTCCAAAATAGCATTTTTATAAAATACTTCAACTCGAAAACATGTCGAAAGAATGTAATAAATTTTAAGAATTGAAATTAACGCATTTTGTATATCGAAAACTACCCCCCAAATTGAACCAGAACAAAGATATAACTTTATATCTCATTAAAAGTATTTTATTAAACACTTCGATTGAAAACATATATGATTACACATTTAGAAATTTATCATTTGAAAATATTATAATACATTACGATCGGGTACATGAACACGGGCAATTTACACTGCGTTTGGAGATAAAAGATATCCACCCACTTGGGGTTAGCTGGCCGACCTTTTCCACAAAATGTGGACCTGGTCTTTGGCCTTTGACGGGAAAAACCCAACACCTTTTTTTTCTTTTAATTCATTTTCTTCTTCATTTCATATCCTCATCATCATCATATATCCAATCTATATCTCGGTTTCTTTTATCTACAACAACAAGGTAACAACACAAGATCATCATCATAATATTCATCATCTTTTTCTACATCATTTATCATCATCATTCATCTATCTCTTTCACTCCCTCTTGGCACCACCGCCGAGCACCACCATCTTCGGACCACCACCGAAGCAACAACAACGATAAACGGCAGCAGCAGTCGATCGTCATCACCCTCATCGTGTTCATCACTCTCGGCATCACCATCTCTGATCATCACTTCCACCGTGAGCATCATTCTTTCTTTAAGTTTTTCATGTTTAAAAACTAGTAATCGTTATACTTTATCGTTATACTCGCTTGTAAATCCAAGATTAAAAGCTAGAACATGGTTGCGATGGGATCACCTGTGAGGAAACATTATGTTATATTTATTTACTAACACAATGTAAATAAATATTTTGGTAAAGAATAAAGAAGTTAAGCACATAGCATACTAGTTAAGGAGCACAATTTGAACCCAAGGTCACGGGTTCGAGCCCCGTGACCTGTTTTTGAGTCACCTATTATTTCTGCCTAACTCGCTATAAATGGATATAAGTGTATACTTAACAAATAAAACATGAATTTATACTACAGCCCAAGTGGTTGGTGTTTGTGGGTGGTAGCGACGGGTCACAGGTTCGAGCCCTGTGACCTTTTAATTCATTTATTTTTGAATAAGCTTTTATTAAACACACATATATAAATAAATCTAGGGATAAAACAAAAACAAGCTCATAACCTACTGGTATTTGTGTGTTATGATTAAGCTCAAGGTCATGGGTTCAAACCCTCTGACTCACAACCTTTTTATATATACATATATCCTTTTTATTAATTTCACATACACATATATGTATTCATAAATATATATATATATATATTTGATGATAAAAACATATTATAAAAATCGGAGTAAAAACGTATATGATAATTATTATTTTTACAAGTCAACTAATATTTTATTAATTATCTAATAATTAATTAATATTAACATTGTCATTAAAGATTAATTATATATATATATATATATATATATATATATATATATTCAAATTAAACAACGAAACAATTGAATCATTTGCGTACTTTCACAAATCGTTAAATACTCATGTTTATATATCTCTCTTACGTTTAGGACGTTAGGAGGTTTCAGATTGTATATTACTCGCGGTTAGGAACGCTAGCAGCCACAGGTGAGTCTCACAGCCCCACTTTTACTGTTTTTAAACTTGGGGTGAGATACAATGCTTACTTGTTTTCGTGATCACAAGTTATTTGATTAGTTAATTTAATTATTAACTCGGTTAATTTAATTTGGTTATCATTGTCGGTCTTGATTTTCTTTGTTCGGGTATTGCATGAGTATTTTAATACGGGAAAGTCCTCATCATTGCATGGTTCATTAACTTAATAAGGTGCGATTACTAAAAGATAGATCTATCATGGGAGTGACGTCCCCGTCCGGGTTGCTAGCTACAACCATGTACAAACGGGCATTTTAGTAATTGTTATGGGTGTTGACACCGTTCGGGAGGCACAAATTGGGTTAGGCCTCGAACCATGGCTTAATGCAATACAAATGTCATTGTCGGTAAATCTAGTCGGTAACCTTAATTGGTTAATCATAGTTCGGTAACCTTGATGGTTTAATCATTGCTCGGAAACCTTAATTGGTTTATCATTGTTTGGTTGTATTATTTAATCTTTATCGGTATTAAATCGTCGGATAATCATGTTGATCACATCAATGTTTATGTTAAACCTGTGAGATTCACTAGCTTTATAGCTGACCTTTTAGTGTTGTATTCTCAGGTGATCAGTAATAGTAGGATGACCCTCAGGATAAGCTATCTACTTACGAGTCGCATGCATCTATTTGGACATGAAGATTTTCTTGCATTATGTTTTGTATTAATGGTTATGTATTAAAATCTTCAAAATCAAATGTGAACTCGCTGTTATTGTAAACTTATAACTTATGACTTAAAACTTTGTACTACTTTTGTAATATATTTATAAATGTCTCATGTAGAGTCGTTTGCTTGTAACCTCTGTGTTTGATTATTGATTAGTCACACCCAAAAATTGCCGCTTCCGTAAATCATGAAATCGGGGGTGTGACACTTTGTGTCGCTAATCCTTGCCAAGTGTTAAAAAAAAAACAAAAAAAACCGTTTGATTGCTTGAAGATTGTGTTTTTTGGCGGGAAAAGTCGCGAAAATTTTTGTGTTTTCAAATTTTGTTCATATGCTTAAAACCTTTAAATTTTAGCCTGAAAAAAGTTTCATTTTATCTGGGCATTTTTGGACGTTTTCGGTTGAATTTTTGACGGAAAATTCACGAAAATATTTGTAGTACCAAATTTTATTTTTGAGCTTAAAAGTTCATAATTCTAGTTTGGGAAAAGTTTAGTTGTACTCGCCTAATTTTCAATATTTTCAAACCAAATCTTAGTGGGAGAATCTGGTTGTCTGTGTTTTGCTAAAGTTCTTGTTTAAAAGATGTCACTCCTGCATAGTGTTCGCAACAACCTTCCGATGTTCACCCAAAACACCAAATACTCAAGCTGGAGAAGAGATTTTGAGGCCTACATTTAACACCCTAAAATTTCATCACATATTTTTTTTTTTAATTTCTTTTGGAAGCGTTATCCCATTTCATAAAGTTTAAGCATTTATATAAACTTTAAACCATTACCAAGTATTATACTATTACAAACTTAAGCATATATAGTTACAAAACAGTTTTCTTCTATTTGGGTATTACTTCTAAAACATTTTAATCCACAAAATGATCAGAGTTTCAGCCGTCAAACATTTCTTCAAACGATCACTAATAGCCCAAATATCCCAAAAGTTAACCTGCAAATGTATTGTAGGGGATTAGCACGAAGCTAAGTGAATAAACTAAGTCTTACAATCTAACTTAGCATAACAATCAATTCACAACTATTAACTTCAAGAAACAATCAAATAGAGGATCGGTGGTTCTTGAGGTATCCTCAGTCCGCGGTGATCCTCCAAGAACACTTAATAATCAACTGCAGGCCAATACAGAGATTTTACCGATAGTCTATTGCTATCTTTAATCATTATGGACTAATTCACAACAAATGTTCATCCAGTCCATAAAGATTAACCTATAGCAACTAAACCCAATATAATTGACCTCTATCATTCCAAACTATCATAGAATTAATCACTAGCAATCAAGTAATCCATCAATTAATAAATTCAATCAATCAATCTATTATTAATTCATCAATTAAACAATCAATAATATAAACTTAAAATTGATGTAACTAACTGTTAACACCAAAATCAAATTGTGAGAATTAGTCCACTCACCGATACCTCAGCAGTTGCAACACTCAGTTTCTTATCACTGAGTCTTTGTTTTATCTGAAATATCACATAATAACAAATTAATAACTTGTCATTACAAAATAGTATTTGCAATATTGATAAATCTCACATATAAGTAACCATATAATACATATATATATATGGTTTATATTTAAGTTCACAGTTTAACCTATTCATCAAAATACAACAGACAAACGCGATCCGGTTCAAATTTTGTGGGATCGCGTTCCCCTTAAGAAAAATTTCTGTTACCGAATTACACTGAGCAACGCGATCCTGAACAAGAGGCTGGATCGCGTTCGTCCTTTGAAAACTTTTCTGTGATTGATTTGCACTTGGCAACGCGATCCATTTAAATGCTTGGGATTGCGTTCCCAAGAGTAAAATCCGTCATAAATCATTTATAACTAGTGAACGCGATCCTGGCTAGGGTTTGGGGATCGCGTTGAGCTGTTCTTCAGCTCAAGAACAGACCTGTTATTGTCCAGCTCGAACCAAAACTCAAACAATCATCAAAATGACATCAAATTCGAATTTAAAAGTTATCAAAGGCTCAAATAACTTCAAGTAACATCATATACCATCTCTTAACCTAATTCAAACTTCTAATTCGCATAACTATCAACAAATACATTATTAAGGTTAAAACCCAATTTTACAAACAAGAACACTTACATAATCAATTCAAAGCTAAGATTCACTGATAATGATGGCAATGAAGTAATCACAACTCCAGATTAGATTATCTTGAATATGGTTTTGGATGGTAATTAAGTGTTCTTGAACTTACTGAAATTTTTAGGAAGTAAAGAAAAGAGGAGGTCGGCCTCTTACTTAACCGACCCAATAACACTAGTATATTATATCCGTCTTAAATATATTGTCTGGAACCTAATTTTTTTTAATACGAGAAAATTATTTTATTTTACCGTCACCTAAATTTATTTAAAGTAAACAATATTTCATTAGTCACAACATTACCTGAAACTTATTTTCCTATTAAATTTACAATCAAACACATATAATAATATATATTACTTATAAAAGCTAAATAAAATACCTGTTTCTCCTAGGCCCGATTTGAGGATGTTACAAATCACCCCTCCTTAAGAAGATTTCGTCCCCGAAATCTAACTAGAAGCAAACAAATTAGGGTATCTAGCCCGCATACTTTCCTCCGTTTCCCAAGTGAGATCTGCTCCCAAACTATGTTTCCACTTAACTAATACCATAAGGATTTCTTTCTTTCTTAAGGTAGTAACCTTTCTATCTAAAAGCTCGACAGGTTCTTCCACCAATTTCTTACTTGAATCAACACGAAGATCTTGCAAAGGAAGGATTTGGGATTGATCCTCCACATTACATTTTCTTAAATAACAAACATTAAACGTATCGTGAATACTAGCTAATTCAGGTGGAAGATCTAAAGAAACCGATTGGTCATTAATTACTTGTCGGATCTTAAATGGGCCAATATATCGAGGAGCTAACTTTCCACGTTTACCAAATCTAATAACACCTTTCCATGGAGAAACTTTCAAATAAACAAACTCACCAACAGAAAAAGAAACTGAAGGTCTACATGGATCAGCATATTGTTTTTGTCTGTCTCGAGCAGCTTTTAACTTCTCACGAGCAATGGTAACCTTATCAGCAGTCATCTGGACGATATCGGGGCCCGCAAACTATTTTTCTCCCGTTTCTAACCAACACGTAGGTGTTCGACAACGGCGTCCATACAACATCTCATAAGGTGGCATACCAATACTAGAATGATATGAATTATTATATGCAAATTCTATTAATGGCAGGTGAAAATCCCAAGAACCGTCATACTCCAATACACATGCCCGTAACATATCCTCAAGAGTTTGAATGGTACGTTCTGACTGTCCATCAGTCTGAGGATGATACGCTGTACTGAGATTAATTCTGGTACCCAACTCTCGCTGCAAACTCTGCCAAAACCCGGAAACAAACCTGGAATCCCTATCTGACACAATCGATAATGGAATCCCATGCCTCGAAACAATCTCATGAATATACAATTGAGCAAGTCTAGTCAACGATGCTATCTCACTAGTGGCTAAGAAATGAGCACTTTTCGTCAGTCTGTCAACAATCACCCAAATTATATCATTACCTTTCTGCGTTCTAGGAAGTTTGGTGACAAAATCCATGGTAATATGTTCCCATTTCCACTCTGGTATCTCAAGCTGTTTTAAAGAACCATACGGTTTCTGATGTTCAGCTTTTACTTGAGAGCATATGTGACATGTTTCAACAACTCGTGCAACATCCAATTTCATTGTCGGCCACCAATACAATGGTTTCAAATCGTTATACATCTTTGTCCTACCGGGATGAATAGATAATCTAGATTTGTGTGCCTCAGTTAAAATCAAATCACGAAGTCCCCCAATTAACAGAACCCAAACTCGAGACTGAAAAGTTTTTAATCCACGAGAATCATTAACCAATAAATTCTTTCGTTTCAATAAAATCTCAGATTTTAAATTATGATCCAACAAACCCTCTGACTGTGCCACTTTCAATTGAGAAATCAAATCACAAGTAATTTCCAAACGCATAAAGTAAATTCGATCGAGAGGTACTTTTCGGCTTAAAGCGTCGGCGACCACATTAGCTTTACCCGGATGATAACGGATTTCACAATCATAATCTTTAATTAACTCTAACCATCGACGCTGTCTCATATTAAGTTCTTTTTGAGAAAACATATACTGGAGACTTTTATGATCTGTACATACAATACATTTAGTACCATATAGATAATGTCTCCAAATTTTCAAAGCAAACACCACCGCTGCAAGCTCTAAATCGTGAGTAGGGTAATTTCGCTCATGTATTTTAAGTTGGCGAGAAGCATAAGCAATAACCCGATCACGTTGCATTAAAACTGCACCCAAACCAACATGAGAAGCATCACAATAAACCACAAAATCATCAGAACCGTCCGGTAGGGCTAATACTGGAGCCTGACACAACAACTGTTTAAGAGTTTGGAAAGATAACTCTTGTTGATCACCCCACTCAAATTTAATATCTTTCCTAGTTAACTTAGTTAACGGGCCAGCAATTTTGGAAAAGTCTTTAATAAATTTACGATAATAACCCGCTAAACCAAGAAAACTTTTAATCTCAGACGGAGACTTAGGAGCATTCCAATTCACAACTGCTTCTACTTTAGAAGGATCTACTTTGACACCATCCTTGCAAATAATATGACCAAGAAACTGTACCTCATGAAGCCAAAATTCACACTTAGAAAATTTAGCATAAAGATGTTCTCTTTTCAAAATCTCAAGAATCAATTTCAAATGATGTTCATGCTCCGACTCAGACTTAGAATAAATCAAAATATCGTCAATAAATACAATCACAAACTTGTTTAGAAAAGGTCGACATATTCGATTCATTAAATCCATAAAAACAGCAGGAGCATTAGTCAATCCGAAAGGCATAACTAAAAATTCATAGTGACCGTACCGGGTACGAAAAGCAGTTTTAGAAACATCTTCTTCACGAACTCTCACCTGATGATAACCGGATCTCAAGTCAATCTTAGAAAAATATGATGATCCCTGCAACTGATCAAACAACTCATCGATTCTGGGTAACGGATATTTATTTTTCACCGTTCTCTTATTAAGCTCTCTATAATCAATACACATTCGAAGAGTACCATCCTTTTTCTTAACAAACAAAACCGGAGCACCCCACGGGGAAGAACTAGGTCTTATAAACCCTTTATCTAACAGTTCCTAAATTTGACCCATCATCTCACGGATTTCAGAAGGAGGTAATCTATAAGGAGACTTAGCTACAGGAGTCGAACCAGGAATTAAATCTATTTGATATTCAACTTCCCTTACAGGAGGTAACCCAGGTAATTCATTAGGAAAGACTTCCAGGTAATTAGAAACCACCGGAATATCAGACATAGTTTTCTTTTCTAACTGGCTACCTATCACATAGGCCAAATAAGAATCATATCCCTTAGATAGAGATTTCCTAGCTTTCAACAAAGAAATCAACGGTAAACTACCCCTTTCACGTTCTCCTCGAGCCATGATGTATGACCCGTTAGAAATCGGAATTCTTATAATCTTTTTGTAACAATCAATATTGGCTTTATTCAAACTTAACCAATCCATACCAATAACTACATCGAAACTAGGAATTGGCATTAACAAAAAGGAAACTAGAAAGTTATGACCCTCAATAAGTATACTAGCTCCAGCTACCGAGGTGGTAACACTAACTAATTTACCATCGGCAATCTCAACTTCTAAAGGTTTAACAATCAAAGAGGGAATCAATTTCAATCTATCACAAAATTTCGCAGATATAAATGAACAGTTGGCACCAGAATCAAACAATACACGAGCTGGTACAGAATTAATGAGAAAAGTACCCGTAATAACATCTTCAGTGACGACAGCTTCATCAACTGTCATTTGAAAAGCTCGACTAGCAGCTACTGGTGGATTCTTCCTCTTTTGACCAGAGGTTGACGAACCTTTACCCACACCCATACTCTGTCTTTTCGCCTCTGAACAATCCCCCGCACGATGACCCTCTTTATGACAATTCCAACACACGCTATTAGGATAAGTACAATCTTTTGCAGCATGTCCAAAAATTCCACACTTAACACACCTAGATGTCTGAGAAGTATAAGGACCATTATGCCTAGCTCGATAACTATTACAATAATTACTACCCGTTGAAATACCAGAGTTCAATCTCCTATTTTGTTGACTACCTTTCCCTTTCTGCTTAGCGGAAGAATCTGCTTTATTTCTTTGTGAATACCTCTCTTTATTCAAAACTCTTTTAGCTAAAATATCACCATCGACCGAACGAGCTAAATCATAAGCTTGAGTAAGTGAACCTGCTAACCTAACTGAGGTATGGTAATCAGGGGGTAAAGTTTTCACAAAATGATCAATCTTAGTCCGATCAGTCGGAACCCACTGTTGTACAAATCGCAATTTATCAGAAAACTGCTTAATTAACTCATCAATTGTCATCTGATCAGTCTTTTGTAAGTCAAGAAATTCTTGTCTAATACGAGAAAGATTATACTCAGAACAGAATTGCTTACAAACCTCGGCATGAAAATCCGGCCATCTAATAGCACTCAACTGTTGTGAAGATAATGGTGCCGTAATCGAATCCCATCAGGACATAGCTTGACCTTTTAACAATTGTATCGCATAAGGTACTTTGTCCTCCTCCTCACAATGACATACATTCAATTTTCTCTCGACATCACGTAACCAGTCTAAAGTAACTGTAGGATCATTACTTCCAGAATATACGGAAGGATTGCAAGACATAAAGGCTTTAAGAGAACAACCTTTCCTTGACGACTGAATTGATGAAACAACAGGTACTTGATAACCAGAGAAACCAGACGAAGAAAAAGGACCCGAAGTCTGATAAGTATAACCCTGTAGGTGCTGCTGCGAAGCAAAAGGTATAGATACCGGAATCCGTGTAGAAGATACAATAGGAGGAACATTAGTCTCAATCGACGGGTGAGTATAAATAGGTTGTTGAGAAGACCCAGCTTGCTCTCTCTGAAGTTCCAACAACCGATTCTCCAATCTCATAATATACTCATGATCAGTTTCAGTTTCCCCACCAGCTAAATTAGATGTACCACTATGACCATGATTCTCTGGTGGTGCATTTGTTTGCGAAGTATTGTTAAGAGTATGGGAAGGTAGCTCATTATCCGCCATATCTGAAATGACATCACATCTTAACATTCGTTAATTGTTAGTACTAGCAAACTAACCGAATATCCTATTATGACTAATTCCCCATCACAAGAAATGTTTGACCCACATGACTAAGTTTAGGATTGAACACTTTAAAATGTTCAATTCACCTAAACCACGCTCTGATACCAACTTTTAACACCCTAAAATTTCATCACATATTTTTTTTTTTATTTCTTTTGGAAGCGTTATCCCATTTCATAAAGTTTAAGCATTTATATAAACTTTAAACCATTACCAAGTATTATACTATTACAAACTTAAGCATATATAGTTACAAAACAGTTTTCTTCTATTTGGGTATTACTTCTAAAACATTTTAATCCACAAAATGATCAGAGTTTCAGCCGTCAAACATTTCTTCAAACGATCACTAATAGCCCAAATATCCCAAAAGTTAACCTGCAAATGTATTGTGGGGGATTAGCACGAAGCTAAGTGAATAAACTAAGTCTTACAATCTAACTTAGCATAACAATCAATTCACAACTATTAACTTCAAGAAACAATCAAATAGAGGATCGGTGGTTCTTGAGGTATCCTCAGTCCGCGGTGATCCTCCAAGAACACTTAATAATCAACTGCAGGCCAATACAGAGATTTTACCGATAGTCTATTGCTATCTTTAATCATTATGGACTAATTCATAACAAATGTTCATCCAGTCCATAAAGATTAACCTATAGCAACTAAACCCAATATAATTGACCTCTATCATTCCAAACTATCATAGAATTAATCACTAGCAATCAAGTAATCCATCAATTAATAAATTCAATCAATCAATCTATTATTAATTCATCAATTAAACAATCAATAATATAAACTTAAAATTGATGTAATTAACTGTTAACACCAAAATCAAATTGTGAGAATTAGTCCACTCACCGATACCTCAGCAGTTGCAACACTCAGTTTCTTATCACTGAGTCTTTGTTTTATCTGAAATATCACATAATAACAAATTAGTAACTTGTCATTACAAAATAGTTTTTGCAATATTGATAAATCTCACATATAAGTAACCATATAATACATATGTATATGGTTTATATTTAAGTTCACAGTTTAACCTATTCATCAAAATACAACAGACAAACGCGATCCGGTTCAAATTTTGTGGGATCGCGTTCCCCTTAAGAAAAATTTATGTTACCGAATTACACTGAGCAACGCGATCCTGAACAAGAGGCTGGATCGCGTTCGTCCTTTGAAAACTTTTCTGTGATTGATTTGCACTTGGCAACGCGATCCATTTAAATGCTTGGGATTGCGTTCCTAAGAGTAAAATCCGTCATAAATCATTTATAACTAGTGAACGCGATCCTGGCTAGGGTTTGGGGATCGCGTTGAGAACAGACCTGTTATTGTCCAGCTCGAACCAAAACTCAAACAATCATCAAAATGACATCAAATTCGAATTTAAAAGCTATCAAAGGCTCAAATAACTTCAAGTAACATCATATACCATCTCTTAACCTAATTCAAACTTCTAATTCGCATAACTATCAACAAATACATTATTAAGGTTAAAACCCAATTTTACAAACAAGAACACTTACATAATCAATTCAAAGCTAAGATTCACTGATAATGATGGCAAGGAAGTAATCACAACTCCAGATTAGATTATCTTGAATATGATTTTGATTTTAAATCTTGAATATGGTTTTGGATGGTAATTAAGTGTTCTTGAACTTACTGAAATTTTTAGGAAGTAAAGAAAAGAGGAGGTCGGCCTCTTACTTAACCGACCCAATAACACTAGTATATTATATCCGTCTTAAATATATTGTCTGGAACCTAATTTTTTTTAATACGAGAAAATTATTTTATTTTACCGTCACCTAAATTTATTTAAAGTAAACAATATTTCATTAGTCACAACATTACCTGAAACTTATTTTCCTATTAAATTTACAATCAAACACATATAATAATATATATTACTTATAAAAGCTAAAGAAAATACCTGTTTCTCCTAGGCCCGATTTGAGGATGTTACACTACATCTCTTCTAATGATCCAGACATGTGGATTCCATTGACTGAGAGATATAAAAAGCCAGTTAGGGAAGGAACACGAACTGCAAAATCTTATAAATCAATGACTCTCGAAGAACGTAAAGCACGGGATGATGAACGGAAGACTTTCACATCAATTAAAGGATCTTTATCATTGGAGATCTTACAGTTGTTTAAGCATCACAAAAATGCATACGATCTTTGGGTAAACTTGATGTGTAAAAACAAGTTATAAAATAAACTAATAAATACTGACACTGAACTATTACACAACTAAGGTAAGTATACCCTATCGTGTATAGTATAGCTACAGTAAGTATCGGTTCGTTCCACACAGACTATGTAATCGAGAATTGTAATTGCAATGTAATTAACTTGGTACAGAAAAGACTTGAGTTTTGAGTGACCGAATTGTCATTTGTGACACCCGACAAATTAGGGCTAGTTATTAGTTCCTAATCATCTCCTAATACATGTAATTAGTGCTAGATTAGACTAATTGTATGTATCAATATATATATATTTGAATATATATACACGTACGCGATTATGTTCAATCGTGCATTTTCATATCGGGCGGATCCCGATACATTAATACGGACGTTGGTGAACTCAATTTATTAAATAATATAAAATCATTTGATAAACATACTTATTTCCAAATATTATTGCGATAATATTTCATAAGCATTTCGTATTGTATATAATGCACAGAAACGACCAAAAACGCGCAAAACGCGCCCGACAATCAAATAAACGTCAAAATATATTTTTATAAATTAAGATATATCATTTCGGATGATAAGTATTTATTTGAAGTATCGAGATTTAAACCGTTAGATAAACTCAAGTGTCAAACGTTTAACGCCTAAAATAAACGTCGAAACGAACGGGTAAACGATCACCGCACGGGATACAACTTTGAGGAAACAATTTAGGCACCCACTTGGAATGGGGGCCCATGAAATTCCGAAGAAAAATGAGGCCATGCCCCCATGCCCTCCTTCCCCTTGCTTGTGAAAACAATCACACACCACCATACCTCACTTTTCAACTCACACCATACCACTTTTCTCATTTCCACTCAATTCCTTCTCTCCTACTCCCTCATCCACGAAATCCCTGCCACCACCACAGCCCCAAATCACCACCATCCAACCACCACAAGACCATCATCATCCACCATCAAGTTCTTGAAGAAAATCGAAGGAAAGGCTCGGTTATCGCATCATCTTTGCATTTCGACACTAGATCTTTGATCCTCTTGTAAGAACTCTTACTATTCTACTTGTTTTACTTTAAATATACTTGTATACATGTTTATTTGTTCGTTTACACAAGAATATGTCCAAAGTATAAGCTAAAACTCATTTTTCATGAACATATATTCACACTGCTTTCTGTCCAGAAAGTTGGTCAACTTCCACGATTTTTATAAAATTCATATCTTAACTAAAATGAATGTTTCTTAAGCCTAAAATGTAGCCTGTAATGTTAGCTTTCCAACGACACCAACTACGTAACATATAGATTTCGTTTACTATTTTTAAATAATATTTCCGTTAAGGTGCACATTACTGTTCTGGCGGGCAGAAATACCTACCTCTTTCTCGAGACCATATCTTGAATTCTAGACCACTAAAATATATGAGACCAGTGCCAAAACCTCATATAGTTTGTTAACTTTAAAAAGTTCTTCTTGGACCATTTCCAGAAATGTCCGTATTTTGATGTAAAAATCACTCTTTGAAGGAATGTTTGTTTTACACCAAATCTGACCACCATTCAAAGTATTTTTGTTAAAAATAGTAAATGAATATATAAAAACACCATAAAGTTCAAGTTTACACTAGACATATAGGAGAACATGTATGATTTTTAGTTAGGCTTGATTCGGTTTAGAAGTTGGTTAAATCAAGAGACTTGTCGAGTTAATATCTAGAAAACCAAAGTGTAAGAACTGTTTCTGTCATCCGTGAATACCATTGTCGCAGGAACAAAATCCGTGAATATCATTCACGCATAAACAAAATCCGTGAATATCATTAACGCATAAACAAAATCCGTGAATATCATTAACGCATAAACAAAGTCCGTGAATTCCCATTGTCGCATGAACAGTACTCCGAGAATCCTATTGATGCAGTACCCTATTGTCGGATTAATTATGACCTTTGACTTTCTTTGACTCACGGACCAAATGTATTGTCGGATCCTTTGGACTGTCGGACTCACTTTTGGAAAAATTTCACTTTTATAATTCTAAGTTTCGAGACTCTACACTTTCGGATCATAAAATTTTCACACATATATATATGTATATACATATACCCTAGTGAATCCTAAAGCTTAAACGCCGAGAACAATAATATTACAAGAGTATTATGAACCAACTTTACATAAGACAACTAAAATGATATTTGCGAAACATTATTATAAACCATCACCAACGGGCCGTACATATTTTCAAAAACTCAAACAAATCAATCAAAAAACCAAATTATTTGGACATTACTAGTTGGATGAACAACTAGCATGGACGGTCTTTTGAGACGTCTACATAAACTTATAACCTTGCGCGTTTTGAACGCCCGGCAGGTTATAGTCTTCGGACAACATCACCTTGTGCAACATCATACTTGCTTGTTAGCAACACACCAGACTCAGGTGAGTCTCATAGCCCCTCATTTTACTATTTTTAACCCAGGGGTGGGAATACATACTCGTTTTGTTTTACATGTGGACATGAGTACTAAACCTCGATATATACTGCATGAGTTGTTTTGCTAATCATTTAAAGCCCTCCACTACATAGTTTGTTTATATGGATTTAGCGCGATTGTTAGTGTATGGTACCATATGGGATTGACAATCCCCGTCCGGGTTAACACGCACTAACTGGTCAAACGGACGCATTAGCATTTGTTCATACGAGTGTAGATTAGGCACTCGCAGGGAGGCACCCTCGCTCAGGCACTTGGTTGTGATCCTGACACCTCAGTTAAGCTCAAACTATGGGCTCATGGCAGTGATATACATCTATTTTTTATTTGCTTGATTGCAAATCATTACATTAAATCTCATGGTTCACACATCATGTTTATCTATACAAACCTGTGAGCTCACCTTCTTTTAGCTGACTTTTTAGTATGTATTCTCAGGTACTCAGCAGTAGTAGATCTGCTCAGGATTATTAGCTCGAGTCGCATACAGACACCAGGAGATTCCCCTACATTTCTACATTTTGTAAACTAGATATGCCTTAGAATCTCTAAACATTAATTACGAGCTTTTGTAAACATTATTACATTGTAAACTTTTATAATATCAATGTATATAGAGTCGTTCACTTTATCTTATGTGCTTGATATATTTGATTAGTCGCGCCCCGACCCAATTCGCTTCCGCACAGTAAATTTGGGGGTGCGACATCACTTTGCTTAACAACTAAATTAATTTAACTGGGCCAGAGGACTCAGGAAGAGTCAGATAGATTTGTTTAACTTTTTCCAAATACTAGAAATGACACTTGCTTGGATTATTTAATTAATGACTTTGGGGTATTTATTTAAAACAAATTAATAACAATTCATGCTCATCTCGATAGACTAGGTTCAACATTCGCTATCACCTAAACTCTATTCTCAATTTATCAAAGTACAATTTAATCTATGAAAGATATTCGCCACATTCATCAACTTACAACTTTAGGTTTAATCATCTAAATCATAATTCATCTGCGTTCGCAATTAAAACTCAATCATTCATAGACAAAATAATTGATAACAAACATATAAATGATAAACATCCGCTATAATCATTTATTTGTTTGCCACATAATTTAGATTCAATAATCAAACCCTAACTCATAAGCAACTCGATTTAATGTAATTTGATTAAACACGAATTTCACAAGAGAATACCCCTAATCATCAATCATTTCATCCAAACAAGTGTTTATAAATTTAGCTACTCATGATCATGAAAGAAAAATCAAAATAATCAATTGAAATTGAAGCAAACATGATTATATAGAATAAAGATGTAAAACGAGCAATTACAATGATTAATTGATGATCCGTGGAAGCCAAATGAAATCAACAAGTTACAGATCTTGAAAGATTATGAAATTCTTCAAGAGTTGAGAGTTTTTTCGTATCTAGGGTTTCTGCTAGAGAAAGTTATTTTTTTCCATAAAAACGTCTTTTAATCATTTCAAAAAGTGTTGGAACCGCTCCCACACGCGATCCGGATAAAAACCTACGTGATCCAAATATTTTCTCAATACGCGATGCAACTAAGTAATAACCGGATCGCGTATCGATGAGAAAAACTTTATGTGAAGGAATTTGCCTTTCATACGCGATCCGGAATGTAATCTGGGATCGCATAACTGTGAATTTAGCCTTCCTCACGCGATCCGGCTCAATTCCTGGGATCGCGTATCGATGCTGAATCTGAGCTTTTTTCTTCAAACTTCAACATTTCAGCTCCAAGACTTAACCAACCTGTCACCAACCTTCAGGACTTCAACTATTACCTGAGAATCGAATTCTAACTGATTAAGTACCAAAAGTTCTAAAAGTTCACTAAAAATAATCCTAAAAACAATGATATCGCATTAGATATATATGTACAAAATGAGCGATATCACTGCCATTGAAAAGCGCTGTGGTGGGTATAACAAGGAAGAAGAACCTCAACATAGTGCATTTGTGGCTCAAACAAAAGAGGTTGATTCTGATGCATTTACATGTTTATCTTGCATTCAATTAACAGGTTCTAACAATAGGTACAAAGATAACATTGAAACCCTGTGATCAAATCTTGAAAATTTGACAGAGGCTATTAAGGTTTTGAAAGAAAATGAATTAGCTTATGAAAAGAAATTCAAAGCCTATCAATATGAGTCTCAAGCGTTCAAAGCTAAAATCTATAGTCAAAAAGATGAAATAGATAGTTATTTGAAAGAAATTTCTTTGCTTAACAAAGAGCTTGCTGACTCTAAATCTGAAGTTGATGATCTTAAACGAAAAAATGTCAAATTTTGCTACGTCAAACATGATATTTGATCACATCCTTGATAAGCAAAGGACTGATACGAAAAGCAAGGCAGGTATTGGCTATAACTATGTACCTCCTCCTATGGACTATCTTCCAATGCCTGTTAAGGATGCAATCAAAGACTTTGTGCCTTCTTCCTCAAAAGTAGACACAAATTCTGTTAATGTGCTAGTTAATGAGCAAGTTAAACAGGCCGAGCTTGTTAGGCCTACATTTGTTAAAGCTGAAAATAAACCTCCAGGCAGTGTTGAAGAGGTTGTTGTGGTAGAAGATATACCTGAAGTTGATAAACCTCCAGTCAGTGTTGAAGAGGTTGTCTACCATTAAGGTTGAGAAAATAACTGTCAAACCAGACTGTTTTGAATGCAAAGGCAAAGCTAAAGTTGATAATGAATCTTTCAAAGTTAAAAATGTTAAAAGGGATTCTAAATCTACTAACTCAACCTCAGGAACATCTACTCCAACTTGTTCACCTAAAAGTGCATGTTCACCAAATGTTCCTGTTAATAGACCTTCTGTGTACTGTCCTCCACCGAAACGATTTGAGGGAACTCATTGGAATAAATCTTATGTTGAGAGACGTTCTTGCTTTCGTTGTGGTCATCAGGGACATATTATTAGGGATTGTAGGTTATTATCCCTAGATAGGTTTGGTAGAGGGATGCCAAGAACTTTTTCTTTTAAGAATTCTTTTTCAAAATCTTTTTCAAGGCATCGTTCGTATTCGCCTGTATCTAGTTGTGCATCAAACTCTCCACAACTTATGGATAGAGTAAACAAAGTTGTGCCTAGTAGACCTCAAGTTCAATAGCACAACATTGTTGAAAACAAATCATCCGAACCTAAGCAGGTTTGGAAACCAAAACCCACAAATAACACATCTATGAAAACGGCTGAGTTTTTAAAATATCATAAACTCATGGATGTGATGATTATGGATGATAGTGGACAACCCAAGTTTATCAAGGCTTGGGTGTCCCATAAACTCTAATGTTTGATTTTTTGTGGTGATGCAGTCAGTTTCTTGTTAGCCAATATTTTTTAGTGACTGTATGGATGTGAATATTGTTGGAAGAATGGTGACTGGAATGATGAAATTTCTGAAGTTCAGATGGTTAAAGTGCTAAAAAGGCATTTGATTTGACTTGATATGTGATTTTGTAACTTTTATTTTGGAACTTTTATTTATTTTTATTTGTTAGATTTGCAACAGTCATTCTTTGTACTTTTTAGTATCAAAGAAATGCAATGTTGCAAAATAACCTAAATCAAAAAAAATTACAACAATATGTTTAATGTTTAAGGGGAGTACCTTTGAATTGGATTTTTGAAAAGATTTTGATGTTCAGGGGGAGTAATTAAAATTCTGATTATTTGGATCAGAAATGTGAACAACAAGATTCTTATTGCTCAAAAAGATATGGATTGTGTCTGTAAACAACATGGGAAATGATTGTACATCAGATGACATGCGCAAAATGGAAATTTTAAGGTTTATGTTTGATGTGTCAGTAGGTTTATCTGGCATGTTTAAAATAACTTTTATAAACATTAGCTTCATCATATGATGTACTGGTAGGCATGATACACACCGGTTTTTGAGCTATTAAAAAGTAATACTAATATGTGTCTATTATCGTGTGGTAAACACTCTATGATGTATGACTAAATGTCTTAATTCCTTAATATAGCTTGGCATACTTCTATTTTAGTTTATAATATGAAATCATTTGGGGGTATATACTGATTGTTTCCTCTGCTGTACGTAAGTACATACCTGGTCTCAATGAACTTGAAAAAGTCTTAAATCACAAGATACCTAACAAGGTCGCCAAAATGGTTTGACCAAATCTGGTTTTGCTTACACCTGAATCAAGTTATGTCGCTTTGTTGTACGTTTGTACAGATCTGTCACCGCTGGCTTGAGTCTTAAAAATGATATTCCTCTATTCTATCTATCTTGGAAGTTATGTTCTTGTCTAAATTACAGGAGTATGTCTATGGTGGGTACCACGGATAAATATTCATACTAACAATATAAGAATCATTCATAGACACGGATGTAACATGTTTAAGTGGACAAGCAATACCAGTAATCGTCTTGAAATAATTTTTATAAAAGGTTCTTTAAGTATGCTAAGTAAATTTAAAGTGGACAAATATACTGATAATCGAAATAACACTTACTATTTCCTAATAATTGCATGTTGGTCTGATATGATCTCTAAGCAGACCTAAAACAATCCTATCCCCTAATTTATTTATTTTTTAGGTATTTTTTACCTTTTGTTTATTAAAGAAAAATACAAAAAGGTTTTATTGTTATATTATTTTCTTCAATATCACATATCTTGTTCAATTCAAATAGATGTAAAGGATGTTGGTTATTCTCCAAAGACTGAAGATAAATTCTATTGGAGAAGCTGATAATGATTGAGAGATGGTCACATAGTTTGAAGATCTTATTGTATGATAAATGTGTGTTAATCACATGAATCAGGACATCAAGATTGTTTGAAGACCATGCTATCTCAATGGGGGAGTTTCTGATTGTTGAAGACATGAAGGAGTTTTGTCGGTTCAAACTAGTTGAAAACTTATTTGACCAACCTATCTCCTTGGGGGAGTTTGTTGGCGAAGACTAATTGAAGCTTATTTGACCAAGCTGCTGACATGGGGGAGTTTGTTGACGAAGACTAATTGAAGCTCATTTGACCAAGCTGCTGACATGGGGGAGTTTGTTGGTGCATTTTGTGTGTCAGTCACTTGGTCAATGTTTGTACTTGTCAAAGTTAATTAGTCTAATGTTATGTGATTAGTGTGTATATTCGAGTCTGTAAACGAAATATAATTATCGAATATATATATATATATATAGAGAATATTTATCATGCGACACAGAGCTTGTGTCGCAATGGTCACAATAGCGACACAATGCTTGTGTAGCTAATAGGTCAGGCTATAAATAGAGTTGTAGGGTTTCATTTGTAGGTTGATCAAACCCTAGAGAGAGAGAGAGGGGCGTGGTCAGAGAGAGAGAGAGGCAGAGATATTGAATCTGTAATCATTATTCTTTAAGTGTGAATATATACAAAGATTATAGATATCGTGTTTGTTTGATTTGTAAAACGTTCATTACTAGATTGTTTGTATTCCGCACATTCAATTGAGGTGATGATCTGATTAGGTCCGGTACGGGAACCTACAGATTATGTTACAAAGATTGCATTATAGCCGATCGGTTATACCGGGCTAGCCGATCAGGTAAGTGAATACTAGCAAATCGGGTTTGGATTGAGACCCAATCGGGTATGGGTTAAAAATGGGAATAAGTTAGTTTTGATATATATATATAACTACAACAATAATTAATTTAATGATTAGTATAGTAGTTTAAATACTTATGAAATATATATATATATATATATATGTTGAGTAAGTTATATAATTTAATGTAAGGTATAAGTGATTCATTGAAGTTCAAGTATTTGTGAATTATTAGTTATACTTGATATGATAATTTGAGTATTAATAATCGAGATTATACTTTTCATTTTAAACAATTTCATAATTGTTAGTCAATTGTTCGTTCGGAACTAAAACGCCCCTTTTTTTATTTGAATTATTATTTTAATCATTTTAAACAATTTCCATTTTATTAGAGTTAACATCCGTTCCTTGTGTTCGATCCGGACTTATAGTACTATACTATTATGCGATCAGGTATTCTTACCTGAGTTGTGTATTAGCAAGTAAGGTAATTTCCATTTTTAAAACTAAGCCTCGTTTTACACGACATCAAGTTTTTGGCGCCGCTGCCGTGGAGTTGTTTGATTTGATTCAATAATTTGGAGTTTGTTTAGTTGTTTAATTGTCTATTTGTGATTTACCTTTAGGTTGTCGGTTTTAAAGTGTGTTTTTGTTTAAAATTTTGTCTGTTCATACTTTTTCTTTTAACTAAAGTCAAGATAGTTAGTATTAAGCTGTGTTACCTAAGTAACACGTTCTACTGACTTGGTAAGTTTATTGCAGGACATTTATGACCCGAACATCGGATTCCAACCCTGCCGTTCCGTTTGAAGAACCCGAACGCACGTTTCATCAAAGATTACGCACGTGTTCCGCACCACCCCATTCACCATTAATCAACCCATTTCCGAACGAAGATGACGAGATATTTGATTACAATCTTCACACCCCACTCGCTTCCAAGTACAATTCGGATTTCGAGGGCGAATACGGAGAGTATCGCGGAAAACCACCAACCGAGTATCCCAGTGATCAATCGGAACCAGATCTCGACATGGCGGACAACATTGCCAACATGACTCTTGAGGAGTATTCAAGCCGAATGCGCACCGATCTTGGGCCCGGAGTAGTGAGGCCCGCCATTGCGCGAGAAGTGGAGTTCGAAATCAAGGGACGGTTCCTCAAGGAGCTTAGAGAGAACCCTTTTCGAGGCGAAGAAAAGGAAGATGCTAACGAGCACATCGAGAAGATCCTGGAAATCGCCGATATGTTCAACGTTCCCAATGTTACGCGCGATCTAGTCATGCTCCGAGTGTTCCCAATAACACTAAAGGGAGCCACTAAGAGATGGGTTTCAAACGAACCAGCTGGATCCATCACCACGTGGGAGGATCTGCGTACGAAATTCCTGAAGATGTACTGCCCGCCATCCAAAACATCGAAGATGATCGACGAGATTAGGAATTTCAAGCAAGACATTGACGAGTCACTTCACCAAGCATGGGAAAGATACAAGGATTTGATGTATAGGTGCCCACAACACGACCTAAACGATCAACAAATCGTGATGGTATTCTACAAGGGAGTGGATCATGCCACAAGACAACAATTGGATGCTCAAGGATCTCTACCGAAGAAGATTCCAAGAGACGCTTTAGAGGCAATTCGTGACCACGCAAAGCATTCTCAGCTTTGGGACGATGGAACCAGTCGGAGAAAGAGGTCGGTTAGCAATGAGGATGGACTCGTCGCCATCACTGCTAGCTTGACAGCATGGGAAGAGATATAAAGAAGGTAACCGAGACTGTTTATGCAATCTAAGTAGGGTGTGATAACTGTGAAGGAACGCATCTAGTCAAAGATTGCCCTAAAATTGAATCTGGAGAAGCGAAAGAGGAAGTCAAATTTGGTGAAGCTCAAGGAAATTACCGCCAAGGCGGTGGGACCTTTTTCCGAAGACAATATCAAGAAGGCGGTCGCCAATTCCGCCAGACTCAGCCAGGCCTCTACTCTAAGGAACAACCCACGACACCTTTCCCCGAGAAGAAAACTTGTTTGGAGGAAATGATGGGGAAGTTTTTAACTACTAACGAGCAATTTATTGCTAGTTTTGGACAACAGATGGACACTACTGAAGCGTTAGTACGAAATCAAGGTGCCACACTAAAGCAAATTGAGGGAACAATTTCAAACATAGCTAAGGTTCTCCAAGAGAGATTTCTAGGAACCCTACCAGGATTCACCGAAACTAATCCACGAGATCAAGCTAAAGCGGTTACCACTGGACTGGTGCGTGTAGCAGCCAGCCGCCGCCGGCCAGCCACCCAGCCACCGCCAGCTGCCACCCCCTGCACGCTTCCCGCTTTTTGGTCCTTTCGTGTACTCGGTGCTAGATCTTTACGTGTTTTTCCGTACCCGGTGCACCACCTTTTCCATCTTTTTTGTACCCGGTGCCACCACCTTTTCCACCTTTTGCTATTGTGAGCTTCCACTTGCTAAAATGCACCAAAACTCTCCTATAAATAGGAGGCATGAGGCTCATTTGCAAAAACACACCAAGGCACTAGGACACCAACATACCTAGGCACTTTCACACTTTCTTTCTCTAACTTCTAGCTTTTCTTTCTTTCTTTATTTTCTTACTTTAAATTAGTAATAGGCTAGTTAAAATAGAAGCAAGTAACGTGCTTGGTGAGGAACGTATTTGTAATCTTTGGTGTGCGCTTGGAGCAACTCTTATTAATTCAAGTCTATTCCTTCTTGCATATTTATCTTGGTTATTTCTATCCTTATCTATCTTGATTAAATATGTATACTTTAATTATGCTAGAGATAGTTTGTGCCATGATTAGCGAGTAGATTACTATTGTATTTGTTGTGATGTAGTTAGCATATGTAATTGTGGGATGACTTTAATTACGTCGTGAAATAATATGACGACCCCTATTCGACTGTCTACTTGGTATAGTGTTGGAAATGCTTTCGAGCAAAGTACAAACGCATGGAAGCCGGTAACGACCAAAGGTAGTTGTATTATGGATCGACGTTAAAATGGAAACTTTATGAACGGATTTACCTTATGATTTTAAACCTAAAACTACATTCGCCTTTCGATTAACAAACGTGATTGTAACCTTGTAAAGAGGAGTCGCGAACCTTACTACTTGGTCAATAGTTATCTGTGTAAAACTATGGTCTTAATTGTAACGTCATGCGAGCATCATAAAATGCAATGTGATTATGTGAAATTGCCATGAGTATTGTACACTTGAAATCACAATGTACTTATCATGTAAACATCGAAGCAATTGAATTCACAATGGAAATATCGGTAAACGATTAAATACATTGTGGACTACCATAGCATTTTCCGACATGGTCTGGGTTTAACTTTATGCAAAAAGTCGTCAGCATTTTAATTAGCGTTTTAATTAGATTAGTTAGTTTAGATTAGATTAGGTAGGCTATAGGCTAAATAACCATTTACGAAAACCTAGGGATTTGTTAATATATTGAGAAAGGCAAGTTTAAAATCCAACTTAAATCGATACTTTTCCTTAACCTATGAAATTTAAAGTAAGGTACGCAAGAAACCTCAACACTTTCCTTCGCTTACCATGCTTAAACTTCATTAATAGGAACT
This sequence comes from Pseudognaphalium luteoalbum, assembly GCA_963422505.1. Classification (NCBI taxonomy): domain Eukaryota; kingdom Viridiplantae; phylum Streptophyta; class Magnoliopsida; order Asterales; family Asteraceae; genus Pseudognaphalium; species Pseudognaphalium luteoalbum. The sequence goes on from OY730192.1 coordinate 52,561,301, forward strand.
GATCAACTAAGTCCGAACGTATTTGCTAAGTTAATTGTCTGTTAAATTTATAGTCTTTATGGTATTAAGAACGGTTAGACTTGTTGTAGACTTGCTACTCTATTCCTTCGCCCACGAGCAAATGTGTTCAATAACAAGGGACACTGACTCCTTCACAGGAGAGTGTGGAGAGTTGAGCATTGTCTGTCTGATCAGAATCATAAAACCGTGGTTCCTCGTGACATATTAGTTGATAACCGACTAATAGGGAATCTATCGGTTATACCATAAACTACCAAGTCTAGTGAACATTCCAAATTTAGTAAACATTTTCCCTACAAGTCATCGTCCCACATTATAAGCTAATGAACTCACAACAAATACTCCTTTTATTATCTGATTTACCATTATCTTTTATTCGCTTTATTTAGTTTACTTAATTAACTGAACCAAAAACCCCCAACCCACTCTTTTAAAACCTTTACTAGAAAAGAAATGTTGATTGGATCACCTCCGTTTCAATTCAGTTTCTCTTTAAGAACGACTCTAAGTCATACTTACCATCTACTAGCCTTTGGTTCAGTATTAGTAAGTCACACTTAGACCCCAGCAAATATAAATTTAAAACACCCACCGATCGGCGTTGCGAACCGCTCGCGATGCGCGCATCAAGTTTTTGGCGCCGCTGCCGGGGACACTAACTGTCCGATACAGAGGCCTAACCAATCCCAATTCTAGTAAACCCTTAGGATAAAACCTTCTAAATATATATATATATATATATTCTTTATTATTAGTTTTCCTCTATTTTCTGTTTCTCTTTAGTGTATGACCTGTTCCCCTAGATCTGCACCACTGTTTAATTTCCCTGATCCAGAACTTATAATACGTACCATTCGACGAGAAAAGAAGCAATCCGCACTTAGACAAGCAATGGCTTAACGCATCACTCTCGCTGACAACAGTAAACCCTCTATCGAAGGAAGAGGAGGACCAATTCTCTACCCTGAAACCCCTGGTCAATCTTTCGAGCTTAAACACCACATCATCCAACTAATCCAAAACCACTGTCAATTCCATGGATTACCAAGTGATGATCCCAAATCTTACCTCGACAATTTCATATCTCTTTCAAATTCCTACAAACAAAACGGAATTAGCCAAGACACAATACGCTTGTATCTTTTCCCTTATTCGCTCACTCATCATGCGCAAACATGGTTTGAAGGTTTAGAGACCGACTCTATCCCTTCATGGACGGTAATGGTGACAAAGTTTCTAACAAAATACTTTTCGCCTTCTAAACAAACCAAACTTCGAAATGACATCATGAATTTCCGACAAGCTTTTGATGAGTCATTATACACCGCATGGGAACGATTCAAAGGAGCCTTGAAGAAATGCCCCAATCACCGTCTCGAAAAATCCGAGCAATTGTGTACCTTCTACAATGGTTTAGACCCCAACCACCGAACCACCCTCGATGCTGCTGCACAGGGAAGCTTCATGGCAAAGACCGACGAAGAAGGATGGAACTTGATAGAGAACATGACTATGCATCACCATGATTGGAACTCTGGAGATCACTCAACATCTTCAGCACCTATCGCTGCATCAAATCCAGTTCCAGTTGAAGCATTTAAAGTATTAACGGAGAAAATGGACTCACTTGTCAAACAGTTTGGAGAACTCAAGAAACAACAGCACCAAGTACACCAAGTACAAGTCTGTCAACATTGCACCAACCCGCAACCATCTGGTGAATACCAAGTGGAATACGAAGAAGCAGATGGCACCATCTACTATGCTTAGTTTCCCGCTCGACCACAGAATTTTCCACCCGGTTTCAACCAAAACAATAACCAACCTAGAGGACCTCCATTCCCACAAAGAACTAACCAACCTTTCCAACCCCGATACCACCAAGATACCCACCTTAACCACAACAACCACAACTTCCTTACAACCAACCCCTCGCACTTCCTGGACCCACTTCCGATACAAACCAAACCGCTGAACAACCTGCAAAGACAAATACCCCAGCTTCAAGTTCAGATGACGCCTTCACCCAATTCATGCAAGGTCAACACCTACTCAACCAAAAGACGTCCGCTAGACAAGATCAAGCCGACCTCTTTATGAGAAACCAATTGGCCGTGCTAAAGAATTTGGAAGCCCAAATTGGACAATTGGCACAACGTCTTGATAACATACCCAAAGGAAGTTTGCCTAGAAACACGGTTCACAACTCACATGTTGAGGAAGCAAAGCAACTCACTACCACAAAGGAAGCAGCCACTCCACCTCCTGATGCTGTACCAGTAAAGGAAGAACCAAAGATCAAGATACCAGCTATGGAAACCACTTCGACCATGAACAAAGAGGTTAGAATCCCTTATCCCGCTAGACTTAAAGCCCAACCTAAGAAATTATCATCCTTTAAGCTAGATGGAAAATTCCTTGATACCATGTCTAGAGTTCCCGGTCGTAATAAATATATCAGAAAATTGTTATCCACTAAGGATAAACTGCCCGAAGTAAACAACATTCCCCTTAGTTCTGAAACATCAGCCCTACTTAATAATAGCCTTCCCGAAAAACTAGGAGACACCGGTAGATTCACACTCCCTTGTTCTATTTACCAATCCGGAGATATCAGCGCTTTAGCCGACCTAGGAGCTAGCATTAACCTTATGCCCTACTCCCTGTTTAAGAGGCTAGAACTTGAAAATTTGAAACCCACTAAGATGACTGTCCAGCTAGCTGACCAATCTGTTAGATACCCAAAAGGAATAGCTGAGAACGTCTTAGTTCAAGTTAACAAATTCTTCTTTCCGACGGATTTCGTGGTAATGGATATCCACGAGGACATAAACATCCCGATTATCCTTGGAAGACCATTTATGAACACAGCCAGAGCAGTGATTGATGTGTATAACCATACGATTGTTCTACGAGCACATGGTGAAAGCATCACTTACAAGATCGACTAACCGGACTGTACACCAGAACAAGAAGAATGCCATGCTAAATCAACAAGCAGAATTTGTTTCGATGACGAATCAGACCCCGAAGAAGAACGATGCTTCACTCGACCAACAACCTTGATCTACGACACTGAAACAGACCGAGACGAGGACGAGGAGTATCAAGACACTGAGGAAGAAGAAGAATCCGAGAAGGACGAATCAGAACCTGAGGAAGAAGAGGAAGAACCCGCTGAGGAAGATGAAAGAACAGAAGAAATGGAAGAAGAAGAACCTGAAGAGGAGGATGAAGAAATGGAGGAGGATGAAGATAAAATTGATTCACCACAAATGGCCGAAGTAAATAGGATACAGAGCTATGTTGATTACTCTTCATCAGAAGAATCCGTTGATTATGAAACCCTCCGTCAAGAGCTCAAATCCGCTCATCTCCAAAGAATGTGAAACATTCTTAACTTCTATGCTCGTAGAACAATCGTGATATTCTCAAATCCGCTCATCTCCAAAGAACTGTCTGATGATGATGAGTTCTTGCAAAGTCTAAATGATGACGAAGATCTTGATCCGATGAATCTGGAAGGATGGACGGGGAGCATCGAGGCAATCCGTGATATTGAAGAGTTCGATAAACTGCTAGACGAGATTGAGACAATGTGCGATGATGAGTTAGAGAACGAAGGAGTCAAGTTTAAGGAGAGTGACGAGTCAATCTTGACGAATGGAATCGCCATCAAAACAGAAACACGTATTACCATGCATGGTATTCCCTGTTCAAGATCGGTTATTTTTGCAGTTAAATCTTCATTTGAAGAACCACCGAAGTTAGAGTTGAAGGAGTTACCAGCTCATTTGGAGTATGCATACTTGCAAGGGAAATCGGATCTGCCTGTAATCATTTCGGCAACTCTTTCACCTACAGAAAAGGAAAGTTTATTAAAGGTGCTTAAGGAGCACAAGCAGGCTATCGCATGGACGATTAGCGATATAGGGGGAATAAGCCCCTCATATTGCACTCACAAGATTCTTATGGAGTTCGATTTCAAGCCTGTGGTGCAACCTTTGAGGCGGTTAAACCCGAAGGTCACGGATGTGGTGAGAAAAGAAATTATCAAGTTATTAGACTCTGGGTTGATATATCCCATTTTCGATAGTCCATGGGTAAGCCCCATTCACGTTGTAACCAAGAAGGGAGGTATGATGGTGGTAGCAAATGAGAAGAATGAATTGATTCCCACGAGGACAGTCACTGGGTGGAGAGTGTGCATTGACTACAGGAAGTTGAACGATGCTACACGCAAGGATCACTTTCCCCTACCTTTCATTGATCAAATGCTTGAGCGTCTGGCCGGAAAGAAATATTACTGTTTTCTAGACAGTTTTTCCGGATACCTTCAGATTCCGATAGATGCAAACGATCAAGATAAGACCACATTCACCTGTCCATTTGAAACATTTGCGTACAGAAGAATGCCATTCGGGTTGTGCAACGCACCCGCAACATTTCAAAGGTGCATGATGGCAATCTTTCATGACATGATTGAAGACAGTATGGAGATATTTATGGATGATTTCTCCATCTTTGGGAGTTCATTTGATAAGTGTTTGGTTAATTTGGAGAAAATGTTGCAGAGGTGTGAGAGTTCGAATCTTGTGTTAAACTAGGAGAAATGTCATTTTATGGTCCGTGAAGGGATTGTATTAGGAAATAAGATTTCGAATGTTGGAATCGAGGTGGATAAGGCTAAAGTCGAGGCAATAGAGAAGTTGCCTCCTCCAACAAATCTCAAGGGCATACGTAGTTTCTTGGGACACACGGGATTTTATCGATGTTTAATTAAGGATTTTTCCAAGATAGCTCGTCCGATGAATAAACTATTGGAGAAGGAAGCCAAGTTTGAGTTTTCCAAAGAATGTCTTGATGCATTCAATCTGTTGAGAGAGAAGTTAGTATCTGCACCCATCATGATTAGTCCAAATTGGGATCTTCCCTTTGAACTAATGTGCGATGCTAGTGATTATGTTGTAGGAGCAGTGTTAGGGCAAAGGGTTGACAAGAAGTTTCAACCGATTTACTATGCTAGTAAGACCTTGACAAACGCGCAAGAGAACTACACTACAACCGAAAAGGAATTGCGTGAAGTTGTGTTTGCCTTTGATAAGTTTCGATCTAATTTGATTCTATCAAAGACTGTAGTGTTTACAGATCATTCGGCGTTGAGGTATTTGTTTAGCAAGCAAGATGCAAAGCCAAGATTGCTAAGGTGGATTCTTTTATTGCAAGAATTCGACATAGAGATTCGTGATAAGAAGGGAGCTGAGAATTTAGCCGGTGATCACCTTTCCAGGTTGGAGAATCCGGAGTTAGAAAAGTTAGATGAATCGAAAATTAAGGGTACATTTCCCGATGAGAGTTTGATGAAGGTTATCATGAGTGAACTTCCATGGTTTGCTGATTACGACAACTTCTTAGTTACAAAAACTCTTCCTACCGAGATAAAGTATAATGAAAGAAAGAGATTTTTCTCGGCCTTACGACATTACTTTTAGGAATATCCGTTTTTGTTTAGGGAGTGTGCTAATGGAATGGTGAGGAGATGCGTTCATGGAGAAGAATGCATAAATATTCTAAGTCAGTGTCACAACGGTCCTACGGGAGGACATCATGGGCCATCGTACACAACAAGGAAGGTGTTTGAAGCAGGATTTTACTGGCCAACTATCTATAAGGATGCATATGAGTTTGTAAAGGAATGCGATGCTTGCCAACGAACTGGAAGGATCTCTAAAAGAGATGAGATGCCACAAAATCCTATTATGGTTAGTGAGATTTTCGATGTCTGGGGAATCGACTTTATGAGACCATTTCCACCGAGCAATGGAAACAAATACATCGTAGTGGCTGTAGATTATGTTTCAAAGTGGGCAGAAGCAAAAGCATTACCTACTAATGATGCGAGAGTTGTGATAAAATTCCTTAAACAGTTGTTTTCGCGATTTGGAACACCTAAGGCGTTGATTAGTGATCGTGGAACGCATTTTGTAAATGCGCAATGGGAGAAAGTTTTGAAGAAGTATGGAGTCAATCACAAGTTTTCTACTGCTTATCATCCACAGACTAGTGGACAAGTTGAAGTGACTAATCGCGGGTTGAAGCGTATTTTAGAACGTTCAATTGATGGAAATCTGAAGGATTGGTCAAATAAGTTGGATGATGCATTATGGGCCGCAAAGACTGCTTTTAAGACTTCCATTGGTACTACTCCTTATCGGATGGTGTATGGAAAAGCATGTCACCTACCTTTTGAATTGGAACACAAGGCGTACTGGGCATCGAAACAATGCAACCTTGATGATCATGCGGCAGGAAAGGAGCGTTTGGCACAGTTACAGGAGTTAGAGGAGTTGAGGACAAATGCTTATGACAACGCAAAGCTGTATAAGGAGCGCACCAAGAAATGGCAAGATTCACGCCTTAAATCAAATAATTCATTTGAACGAGGTGACAAGGTGCTTTTATACAGTTCTCGTCTGGATCTGTTTCCTGGGAAGTTAAAGACTCGTTGGACAAGACATTTTATAGTCGAAAAGGTTTACCCTTTTGGTGTTGTTGACCTGAAAGGTCATTCTGGGACGACGTTCAAGGTGAATGGCAGTCGATTGAAGAAGTATTATGGTGATGCAAGGGACTCCAAAAGGGATTTGGAGATGAATTTCAATTAAGTTATGGAGCAAAGTGTCGAGCTTACCGACGTGATAAACAAAAGCGCTTTCGGGAGACAACCCACTATTTTTTTTAATTAATTATTTTGTTTGTTTTTGTTTGTTAATAAGCTCTTGAAAGAGGATGTTGTTGGAAGACTTCATTTTGAAGATAGCTCGGGTGAGTTTTTCTGTTCACTTCTTTTCTATTCACTTTTCTTTATGTCTCCTTTTGCAGTGAGGACATTGCATAGTTTTAAGTGGGGGATGGGGAAAAAAAGTCTCAAGAAGTCTATTTGTCCTTAAGATATGAATGGTAAATATTTGGTAAATTTTAAGCTAAAGGGCATTCTATGTTAGTCATTTTTCAGCCCAAATTTTTCTTTTAAAATTGTTTTCTGTCTAAAGTTTAGCGAATCGCGTAACACATTTTGGGAAATTCAAATGACGAAATGAACTTAATTTTTAAAATATTAGATAATTCATCATGTGATGTATCGATAGGCGATCTTTATGAAGGTTATTGAGCCATTAAGAAATTTAATGCATAAAGTAGGGTTTTTCCTAAGAGGATCTTTTAGCAAGGTATGACCTTACTTTTAATTCTTATATGATAGCGTGTTATAATCCATAATTTTGGAATCCTAATTATCATCATTTGGGAATATACTGGGTGTTGTCTCCTCTGTTGTACGTAAGTACAGACCTGGTTTCCGTCAGTATATTTGATAAAATAAAATAAAGAAAAGAGTACAAAGAACTCATGAATTAAAAAATCAAAACCAAGTTATGTCGCTCTGTTGTACTGAGGTACAGACCTGTCACCAATGTCTTGGTTTGAAAAATGATTGATTTAATTGTATATTCACTATGTGGAGAATTGTAGCACGTTAGTTGTATGAGGGTATTTTGCTATTTAGAATCAAAGGAAAAGCATGCTAGAATAATAATAAGTTGAGCTCAATTTCTGAATTATAGATTGTTTAAGTAGACAACAATATCGATAATCATGGTGAATCAACTTTTATGCTTAATAATAATATATTAGAAATTATTTTCCTAGAAAAGTTTCTTGATTGCTAAGCTTTATAGTAGAAGCAATTTTATTTTAAAAATCTGATTTGCGGAATGCTATGTAGTATGTAAGTCCTTTGGCACTTTTGTTTGCCGTTCATATTGAAGTATTGAAAGTTTTAATAGATAGTCTACTTGAGGACAAGTAGGAATCAAGTGGGGGATGTTTGATGAACGCCAAAATGTACTAGATGATAGTACTAATTACCCCTTTGTTCAATAGATTTCTTATGCACTTTATTTGAATACGATACTTATTTTGTTCATATTTGCATTTAGGAGTTAATAGGAGTTTGAATTGGAAAAGAAGTAGAAAACAAGCGAATATTGAAGAAAAGAGAGCTAAAAAGTTGAAGCTTTGAGAGAGAGATTCGAAATGGTGAAAAGTTGGATTTTCTCATCCATACGGCGTATGGAATTTCTATACGGCGTATGGATCAATTGATCCGGACTGACAGATAGCGGGCTGAGCATGCTGGGCTTTTTCAATCCATACGGCGTATGGAATTTCCATACGGCGTATGGATTAATTCGACAGAATTCTTAAAAACCCTAATTCACTTCATTTTTAGGGTTATCACTTCTCATTTTTCTCCAGCCGATTTTCAGTCACTCAACCCTCATTCCAGGAGCATTTTGAAGGATTAAAAGCTTAGAAAATCAAAAGTTTTCGTGGGTTCATTCATTCTTTCGGTTTATCGGTTCGAATACATTTATCTTTATCATTTGATTATGAATTCGGTTTCATTTTCATTTCTGATTTCTGTAGCATTATGATTGGCTAAACTTTATAAGTATTTACTTAGATGATAATACTTAGATGATGGTTTGATTATTGATTTGCGAAAGTTATTGGATTTTATGAATGTTTGTGTGTTTATTTGATGATCCTTGTTTATTAATTGATTATTTAGTGATTACCTAACGTGGTTTATTAATCAATTGGGATTGATTTCCTTTTGAGTAATAGATTATTGATAATTGTTGATTTCGGTTGATAATTATTGCTGAATATATTGAGTTTGACAGGTTAGGGTTAATAATCGATAAAAATCTTTAATGAATAAGATAGTTATTTTTAACTATAGACTTTGTTGATTCAAGTCGCAAAAGTAAATCACATAAACGGCGTAGTTTTAATTTATAACACAATTCGGTGGGCAACGTTATTTGAATAAATTGCGTGTTGAAAACAACCTTGTGTCTTTTTGTAATTGTGTTAGATTAACTCACCTCGGAAAAGGGAGTTGTCTTATTTGTCATATCGCAATAAAATCTATTGTTTGAGTAAATCAATAAAATGATAACTGGATTATAAGGAAAGTAGTCTAAGTGAATACATTTCTTCCATCATTTGAATCAAGTATTATTATTTGATTAATTGTTTTTATAGTTCTTATTTATTCTACTTTATTTAATTTAAGGTTTTATTCATATTTCATAATTGTTAGTCAATTGTTCATTCGGAACTAAAATGCCCCTTTTGTTTTATTTGAATTATTATTTTAATCATTTTAAACAATTTCCATTTTATTAGAATTAACATCCGTTCCTTGTGTTCGATCCGGACTTATCGTACTATACTATTATGCGATCAGGTATTCTTGCCTGAGTTGTGTATTAGCAAGTAAGGTAATTTCCATTTTTAAAACTAAGCCTCGTTTACACGACATCAGTGAACATATAATGTTATATGTGTTTATTGTTTAATCATTTGGGTTATAGATATTATTGAATTGGGTTAATTAATTGTTATTATTCCTTGACGGCATGACGATTATGCATTAAGTGATTCTTGGTCATTGGGCATTTGTGATTATTCAGAGGTCAACGTTGGTTGGGGTTGTTGCTATTGTTTGGCTGGCGGGGTTTCCGATACACATAGTTGATGGATGAACCCTAGTCAGTGAAGATAGCTTCAAACTATCGGTAAATCACCAGCAGTGGTTTAAGGGTTCTTTGATTGGCTAATTAGGAACCGCTGATCCTCTTTGACGCCATGTGTTTATTGTTGATTTGTTGTAAGATTTGTTATTTCTGAATTGAACTGTCAGTTACAGTTCCATTAACTTAGCTGTGAGCTAATCCCATCATATTTAACATTTTGCAGATTTTGGTTAGATGACGGGCAGGGCGTGGAATACTGGATGGATGTTTGACTATTACTGCGTTGACTATGATCTTTTGGGAAATCTTGTTTTTGAGAAATTATATAATACCCATCCGTTAGTATTTTGTTTATAATCATATGTTTGTAATAGTGATCTTTTGAAACTGTAAACTTTTGTAAAAGTCCGTACATGCGAAACATATATAGATATGCATATAAGGTAATATATGTTTGGGACAAAACGCTTCCTAAATTTGAATATATATAAAATATGTTTGATAAAAGATGAGGTGTTTTAAATTGGTATCAGAGCATAGGTTTGGGTGTGAATTGGACATTGGTAAATGTTCAATCCCAAATCTGTTATGTGTTAGTCAAACATTCCAATATGTGGGATTAGCTATCAAATAGGTATTGATTAGTTAGTATGTTAGGTACTAACGATTAACGAGTTGTGAGATGTAGTTTTGTAACAGAAATGACAGATAACGAGAACCCGATCAGCACTCCCAATAATGTTTCTAGAAATGATGTTCCACCTCCAGAAACTCATAATGACAGACATGGGCAGACTGGTACTTTTCATCTAAATCAGGAAGATATTGGTAGAGAGGATTATCTATCGCAGTTAGAGGATGAGGTATTAAGACTTTGAGGAATTGAACACCAGTACTTACATGATCAACAAGCTAGAACATCTCAGCAGAGGGATTTTGGTTATCAGTTACCTGTCTTTCCTCCACCACAGAGTCAGAAAAGGGTTTGTTCTTTCAAAACCTTTATGTCCAGTAATCCTTCAGAATTTCAGGGAAGTACAAATCCTACAGTGACTTTGGATTGGTTGAGGGATGTCGAAAGGAAATTTGAGGTGTATCAATGCGAGGAAGAGATAAAATTTCCTTATGTTGTGCAATTATTAAAAGGATAGGCCATGACTTGGTGTGATTCTATTACTGCTCATTTGACATCACAGTAGAAAGCTTCTATTCGATGGACATATTTTCATAATGAGGTATGTAGACAGTTTTGTTCAGAGTTTGACATGTCAAGGATTACACAGGAGTTTTTGGAATTGAAACTGACTGAACGAATGACTATGGACGAGCTTATTGCCTAATTCTCAGAAAAACTAATATTTGTTCAACAATGGGTTCTAGATGATAGAACGAGGATTGACCATTTTGTGGGAACTTTACCACCACATTATCGAACCAGTGTGAGATTGGCAGGTACCCTTACTCAGGCATTCACATTAGCTCGATCAGTGGATAGTGACATAAGGGTTTCGGATAAATTGAATAAAGAAAAGACTTTGCAGCAGTCTAAGGGTAGTTCATCTGGGAATAAAGGACATCAACAAACTAGGAGGCTGAGTTTTAGTGATGATTCAGTTGATAGAGTTTCGTGGTGTGTTAATTGTAAATCGAGACATCCAGGACCTTGTACATCTGAGACCACAAGATGTGTGAAATGTAGATTATTTGGACATAATATCCTCGGAATGTGTGCTGGAATTGTCAGAAAGAGGGTTAAAGGGCAGGGCAGTGTCCGGAAAAGCTGAGGCAGGGTTCAGGTTTGGCCGGAAGTTCGGGTTCCAGTTCGTCATCATCTGTAGGGCAGAAAAGAAAGAATGTGCCGCCGGCGACTGCTAGGGCATTCCAGATGGCTGTTGAAGAACCTGTTGAGGTTAATGACGCTGAAACATGTATATTTTGTGTTAACCTTGTTTTAGTATGTATTTTATAGTGATAGGTTGTTATCTGGTAAATTTAGAATTGTTGTGAATATTTTTTTTCTGACAAAATTTGTTAATAAGAATGGGATTTTTATTTGATTGAGGACCATTACATTTCGGGGATGAAATCTTTTAAGGGGGAAGATTTGTAACATTCTATTTTTGGCCTTAAAAATAAATAGTATTTTACTAAGTTTTAAAATGGTTATTTAAAATATTGGGAAATGATTTTATTTGATTTCTTTGAAATAAATAGGTAAAAGAGTCACAAGATTTATTGTGACTAATAAAATTGTATTTGTTTTAAATTATTAGAGTTGACGGTAAAATAAAAGTTATTATTTTCGCAAATGGTTTCTAGGTTCCAGACAATAGGTTAAAAAGGGGATAAAAATTACACTACAATATATTGGGTCGGTTAGGGTGGAGACCGACTTATTTTCACATGCTTTTCCCCAAATGTTTGATTCACTCTCATTTTGTTCTTAAACTTAAAACATCAAGAAAGATTCAACCTAAAATCAAAGCCATAATCAGATTGTGAGTTCTTTTATTTAAACCAAGATTTCAACATCAATTTGTATATTATCATCTTCATCATCATCTTGTATCATCTACTTATTCATTTTGTAACTTATTTACTAGTTTTGATAAAGTGATAAATTTGATGTTCTTTTTATGAATTGATATGTTATTGAAGTTGAGTTAAAGATAATTGATAGTTACTTGGTGTGAATAACTCAAGTTGTTATATGATTCTTCAAGTTTTGAAGTTAAGTAAAATAGTTAGGGTTTAATTGATGATATATAGATTGAAGTGAAACAAAGTGACTATATGATGTTATACTTGATATATGATGTTGTTAGTGTTTGTTAAAGTTATTTGAGGTATAAAAAACGATTATTGAAGCTGGGTTATATGTTTATGGGTGTTAGGTTCGAGCTGGGAACTTGTAGAAAGTTACAGGGCATCTGGGTTTGGGTAAGATAGCCGATCGGCTATGCTTCAGCCTATCGGCTATGCTTCAGCCTATCAGCTATGCTTCAGCCTATCGGTTATGATTCTGCCTATCGGCTGAACTAGAACAAAATGGTGACAGAATGTTGAGTTGAAGCGAAAACCTAAGAATTAGTCTTATAACCGATCGGGTATAGACATTTAGCTGATCGGGTAATTTGAGATGAACGGCTAATTTAGAACAAAATTATTACAGTACGTTGAGTCTGAGCTTATGTTACAAAGATTGCATTATAGATGATCGGTTATACCGGGCTAGCCGATCAGGTAAGTGAATACTAGCTAATCGGATTTGGATTGAGACCCGGTCGGGTATGGGTTAAAAATGGGAATAAGTTAGTTTTGATATATATATATATATATATATATATATATATATATATAACTACAACAATAATTAATCTAATGATTAGTATAGTAGTTTAAATACTTATGAAATGTATATATATGTTGAGTAAGTTATATAATTTAATGTAAGGTATAAGTGATTCATTGAAGTTCAAGTATTTGTGAATTATTAGTTATACTTGATATGATAATTTGAGTATTATTAATCGAGATTATACTTTTGGAATATGTTATGATAATAGCTTGTGAGATAGTATGGTTAACATTTATAACTTGTTAATGTTATAGCTTATTGTTATCTTGAAATGTGTTATATAATAATATGAGTTATTTGTTATGGAAGAAATACTAACTTGTTATTATTTGTATTCTCAGATAAGCAAAAGTAGACTCAGTGATATAAGACTACTGAGTTCAGAGACTGGGAATATCGGTGAGTGGTAATTGTAATCTTCGGTTCAATCCAGTTGTAACAAGTTTGGTTACAACAGGTGAACATATAATGTTATATGTGTTTATTGTTTAATCATCTGGGTTATAGATATTATTGAATTGGGTTAATTGATTGTTATTGTTCCTTGATGGCATGACGATTATGCATTAAGTGATTCTTGGCCATTGGGCATTTGTGATTATTCAGAGTTCAACATTAGTTGGGTTTGTTGTTATTGTTTGGCTGGCGGGGTTTCCGATACACATAGTTGATGGATGAACCCTAGTCAGTGAAGATAGATTCAAACTATCGGTAAATCACTATTTTGGCCGGCAGTGGTTTAAGGGTTCTTTGACTGGCTAATTAGGAACCACCGATCCTCTTTGACGCTATGTGTTTATTGTTGATTTGTTGTAAGATTTTTTATTTCTGAATTGAGATATCGGTTACAGTTCCATTCACTTAGCTGTGAGCTAATCCCATCATATTTAACATTTTGAAGATTTTGGTTAGATGACGGGTAAGGCATGAAATACTGGATGGATGTTTGACTATTACTGCGTTGACTCTGATCTTTTGGGAAATCTTGTTTTTGAGAAATTATATAATACCCATTCGTTAGTATTTTATTTATAATCATATGTCTGTGATAGTGATCTCTTGAAACTGTATACTTTTGTAACTTTTGTAAAAGTCTGTACATGCGAAATATATATAGATATATGCATATAAGGTAATATATGTTTGGGACAAAACGCTTCCTAAATTTGAATGTATATAAAATATGTTTGATAAAAGATGGGGTGTTTTAATTCTTCCCTTCATCATATTATCTCAGACAAGTTTTCTATTCACAAGTTAAAATTATAACCTACATGTCTCCTTACAAACCACTAAATGGGTATCAACAACGGTATGAACCTAAACCCAAAAAACCTAAATCAAAGTATCAAACTTTGAGTTTTACATAGTTGACATCAACTACCTTGGGGTAGAGCCAAAGAAACCATGAGTATATTTTATTAGAAGAAAATGTTGTATCTATTTTATAAGTTGAGCATTATACTATTGGTAAGTAATTATTTCTATGTACATTTTAAATTTATATACACTAAATTAAACCATTTAATTTATTAAATGTTGAATTGAACGTATTTTTTACTTGTAAATATTATTGGATCTGTCATCTCTGTTGGTGAATTGATACATTAAAAAAATGATGTTATGAAAAAGATAAAGACGATTGAATTGATGTATGCCAAGTTAATATGCTCTTTTAGCTCTTGCATATCACTAATATTAATTTATACGCATACTTTCTAACTATTAATTATAATTTCATTGAATTACATCCAATTTACAATTAAGTGCACTATTTTTGGAGAATTTAAAGATGACCTTGATAAGTTGTTATCTAAACAAGATACTCAAATTCATCGTATTTTTACTGTATAATTTGAAAATATTAGTGATTATTTCATTAATTTGTTCATAAATTTTTGTGTGTACGCATATTGATTGTATTAAAGCATCAGTGAAGCTAAGGTTGTTACATAAAATACAAAAAAATGTCATGTTTATGGAGGTGCTTCGTGAATTGTAATTTGTTTTAAATTTTCATTTATATCTCAATACCTCTATTTTGTTTGTGATTTTATGACCCTTTACATATTGGTATGAGTAAATTCTATAAATGGTCCATGTGGTTTACACCGATTTATGAAACTCGTCCCTAATTTTTTTTCAAGTTTTCAGTCCAATAAGCTTGTATTTTGCTTGAAAATAGTCCCTCCACACTTAAAATGACTAATATAGCCTTAAATCTTTATTTTAATTCATTTGATTGATTATTAATTATAGACTATATTTATTTTTATTTACATATTCGTAAATTAATTATTGTAATTTTAGAACGTATGTATACAAAATAATAAAAAAAAACCCTTAAAACTTCATCCTCAATATCTCAGACACACAAACACACGACTCTTTTCGGCCATCATTCAATTTCAGACCACCAACATATTCCGACGGTGGTAGATATGGGACCAATCTTGCCCTGGGCCTGCCATCTCTCTCTTGCTTACTCTGTCTCTCTCTCCATTTTGGTTTCTCATTCTATTTCGGAAAACCTAACCAACAACCGCCGTAAATTTCGGTGTCACAAGATCCGATCTAGGGTTTCTGATTCATAGTTTTGCTTTCAAATTCCAAATCTGCGTTTTCGTTTTCATTTACATACTCCGAATCTACGCTTTCATTTTCGTTTTCGTATTCCATATCTGAAAAGACGAACCGGAGATGGTGGAGGTTGCTCGCCGGAAAAGCTATTATCGCTTCTACGTCTCCGATCTATGGTTTACAAAAAATCGATCAGCATATCAGTTCTAGGTCTTCCTATAGGTCATGGTGTGTGTGTGTGTGTTAGTTTCTCCCTCCCCATCGGTCAATGGTGATGGTTGGTCTTTGCCAGATTTTTTGCCGGAGCACAACGGAGAAGATGATCGGAACAAACGACGTTAATGGATGCTGTTAGAATGACTTATACTTGTAACATATATATTTGTGTTTTATATATACTTTAAACTGAATTAAAAATGAAATAAATGAATTAAAATAAAGATTTAGGGGTATTTTAGTCATTTTAAGTGTGAAAGGACTATATTCAAGCAAAATACAAACTTATTAGACTGAAAACCTGGAAAAAATAAAAGTTTGAGGACTACTTCCGTAAATCGTTGTAAACCACAGGGAATATCTATAGAATTTACCCTATTGGTATTGTATAAGTTGTTATAATAAACAATTACTATTATTTTTAGCCATCCAATAGACGGAATCAACACTAGTTTGATTATTTTTGAAAACATGAAATAATTTAGTGCAACCCACGAATATGCAATTTGTTCATACTTAGCAATTAACTCTAGAGAATGACCAAAAAGAACGATCTTCTAAAAATGGTATGTTATGACACATGATGTACATCAAAAATAATAAATTATTCTTCAAGATCAGTAGAGCCTAGATAACTTTGAATATTCTTCAACTCAATGTTCAAATGGGCCCCAATTAGAAAACGAAGAAAAGGAGAATTGCTTTCAATCAGCGTTTTACCTTGAACATTGAATCTAAACGTCGGTTTCAACTCAATGTTCAAATGGGCCCCAATAAGAAAACGGAGAAAAGGAGAATTGCTTTCAATCAGCGTTTTACCTTGAACATTGAATCTATTTGCCGGCTAGGAGTGAGCGAACACCGATCCCATTGTTCAATATAGTGAATGCTGAAGTTTGATTTCCTCTACTCCATATGAGTTGATATATTATTTTCTTAGAATTTCATCATGACTTTGAATTTCTTCCTTTTCTACATACTTCATTAGATTCAATCTCATAGTTGTGGTGCAATACAACGTTAAACGTACGTATACAGATCAAAGATACCAAAGATTTTATAAGGGGACGTTATAAACGAATCTTTAAGTATTTACAAAATACAAATGTCGTTCTTGAGTGCAAATATGTGATAATCTTGTTCTAGATAGCTATTTTGTATGTTTTATCACACACACACATGTATATACATATACATACATATATACATATATACATACATATATATATATATATATATATATATATATATATATATATATTGAAAGATTATGTGCTTAATATTAACATAATAAATGTCAAATCCAGCTTCACATGAACACCGCAGGGTCACACCGATGAGCACAACCGAACAAGTAGTGTAATACTATAAAAGAGATATTTGATATCGTTCATTTAGTTGAAATGAATTAGTTGGTCGAATACAATTAAGACATTTATTAAAGTAAATAATTAATGTAATTATTTATTTAATAAAAAGGATTTGTTTATAACTAGTTTTATGAATAAATTAACTAGTTTAATTGTTATTAAACTACAAGGTTTTAATTGTAAATTAATAAGTTTGGGTTAGGTTTAATTAGTTATTAAACTAGAGGGATTAAAAGAGAAATTGATTAACTTGTTGGACAAGTTGAATCGCAACTATAAATAGAGGCCTTAGGTTTCATTTGTTAGTTAATAATACCCTAACTTTCTCTCCTCTCCCTTCCCTCTTGTTTTGTCGACCGGCCCCACCTAGGACCAAGCCGAAATTCGGCCAACCCTATTTAGGGTTATTGGTTTCACGATTTGATCGTATTGTTGGTTCGGGTATTTAGTACACACTTAGGTTACTACCAAACGTTCAACCGTGAATCATAGGTGGATACCTAACGTATCCTTGAGCTAGCCGAATTCAAGAAGCGAAAGGAAGAAATCAACTTGTACTTGGGCAACGAGTAGAAGACTAGAGATCTTGTCGAGCACCCGATGTAAGTTTGTATTAATTAAAGTGTTAATTAATTATGTACATGTTTTATTATTAAAGATTATTATGATCTTGGCTAAAGAGTTTAATTTAATGTGATTAAATAATTTTCGTAAACACTTTCGTAAAATTAATTGTATTAATCGTTAATAAAGATTAAATTTTTGTAACATATAATTCTATTAAAAGATTAAATTTTTGTAACATATAATTCTATTAAAACCCTTTATATATATATATATATATATTATATATATATATATAATACTGAATAGTGAATGGTGACATATTCATCGTTCTAAACGCTCAATGAATTAGCAAACAAACATAGTCTTACATTTAAGCACGTGCAAACATATAGTTGTCAAGTGCATCTTACGGTACTACTAACCTAAATCGAAATGAATACTCAAATCTTCATCGAGTATTTATGTTCCAGATCTAAAGGTGGGCATAATTATTAAAGTAGTTTTATATATAAGTATCTAAATAATTTTTATGTAACCACACATATATCCTATGCATAGAAACTTGTACCTTGAAGTCCACAATAAGTGAAATAACTCAATAAGTAGATTTATGTCTACGTGTTGCAAGTTGAAACAAGCGATGGGACCATGAGAAATTGAGGATGTGGGTTAAGTAATTCATATTGGTTCAATTGGAAAAGTCAAAGCATGACATGTAGCTTGTCAACTTCGTGGTGCTACCATGGGTCTAAAGGCCAATTCTAGAAATGCAAGCGAATTGAAAGTTTAGTGAAAATTTGCGAATTGTTCAGTGAGAAGTTAATTTATGTTCTTTCATTTTTGTTATATGAATGAACATGAATTTTTTTACGTTCGTTTAATTGTTTAATTATATGAACGAACATGAACATAGGTCTTGTTCGTTCAAATACGTTCATGAACGTTCAATAACATGTTCATTAACGTTCGTTTGTATATGTTTGTTTACTAATAGTTTAATTAAATTAACACATATTTGTATATCTTATTTTAATCTCATCTAATTAATATACTATGTAAAATTAAACATTTAAATATTTTCAAGATCATTTAGATGTAGGGCGGATCAACATATTATTAAGGTTTTGGTTCTTATCTATAGTGCAAAAATATATATTTTGTTATACATGTGATGTTTATAGAGTTTATAGAACATGGATACTCTTAAAAAGAAGGTGAACACTCCATGCGCATGCTTTGTTTTAAATCACCCCTCAAAATTACATTTCAATTTCAAGTACTATATTCATCAAGAGGGTGAATGGTGAAACGCTATTATATGAATAGTAAAAGAGTTCTTCAAAAATACATTTCAATTTTTTTCATTATTATTTATATTTTATAGAGTAAATTATAAGCATCATCCCTCTTTTGCATGAAATTACATCGATCATCCTTCTTTTTTGGAAATTACATTTTAATCCTCATGTGCATAGAATGTGATCATATTTAATCATTTTTTTAACGTCCCTTAGTGAGAGAGACTACCGCTGTGCATTTTCTTATTGTTTAGGAATGATCGGTGTAATTTTCAACAAAATATGGACGATTGGTGTAATTTCATGCAAAACACGGTATAATTTACTCTATTTTTATTTTAAATAGATTTAGGTTTATTAGGCTGTGTTTTTTATTTTGGTATCATTGGCCTTATATACATGTTAAATTGTTAATTAGAAAGAATAGTAGAAACAGTTTGTTATAATATGTGTTCTAAATTATGTATTTTTTATGACATGTAATGTTTTCCAATAAATTTTATATTTTATTTATATAGTTTATTTAGTTATGTGTTTTAATAAATTATTTTTCAAAAACTATATACGCATCAATATCGAGAATGTAACACACGGTCAAAAATGGTCAAAATTCGAGTCCAATTTAAACTATCTTTTCACGTATTCTATACGCATCAATATCGAAGTATTCTATACGACCATTGTGTTATTGCGAGATATGATTTGATATGATACATTGCGAGATATGATATGATTTGACACCAGTGTTGTGCAGTTTGGATATTTTGTTTGTAGGGTACTCGGTATAAAAATAACCTAACCCCTCGTTGCTTCAGCCTTTATTTCATTTGTTACTCTGGCGTAAGGGTGGTGTTACTCGAAGGGTGAATTTTGAAAAATTAAAATATTTATTTCATTTCATTCTCATTTTAAAAATATTATTACTATTACTGTTTATTTATGTCTACATCCGCGCACTGAGCAATTAGCTCAGCTGCATTTTCTTTTCCTGCGGCAGGTGCTCAGGGTAACTTGGGATGAGTGTGAGAGCTTCAACACTTGAACTTGCCATAGAGACCACCATTTATTTTAGTTGGACTTTTATTTAGGTTATCATTTAATAGATATTGTCATTTATTATTACAAGAAATTTATTAGTACGTTTAATATTTAGCAATAAATGTGACCTTCCGTTTCGTTATCGGGATGGGGGTGTTACAACTTTGTAACAACCCGTCCCACATCGGTTTGAGATAAGAAGTTTGAGTCCCTTATAAGTCTAAAGTTGTGGCTAATTGATACCTTCCACCATTGTTTTTAGTTGAAACTTGAAGGTATCCGGTTAGTCATGATTTTAGCTTTGAGAGGCGTTTCATATGGTATCGGAGCCATAGCCTCTCGGGGTGTGACGGGCACGCGGCTCGTGCATCTCCTGGGGTATGGATCCTGGTTATGTTTCGGCCTGACGAGGATGTCAGGATTTTAAGTAGGGGAGTTTGTAACAACCCGTCCCACATCGGTTTGAGATAAGAAGTTTGAGTCCCTTATAAATCTAAAGTTGTGGCTAATTGATACCTTCCACCATGATTTTTAGTTGAAACCTGAAGGTATCCGGTTAGTCACTGCTTTCCGCTTTGCGGGGGCGTTACAAACTCTACGTGGAGTTAAGATTCCTTAAAAATTTCTTGCCTTGTACCAATATGGGACCTATTGATATTCTAAATTATCTTAAACGGGTCGATTGCTTTCCTAATGCGATTATTGCATATAGAGTATGGTTGACTATTCCCATAATTGTAGCAACAACGGAAAGAAGCTTTTTGAAACTTAATTTGTTGAAGTCATATTTACGTTCTACAATGTCACAAGAGAGGCTTAATAGATTGACAATGATAGCAATTGAGAATGCTCTAATAGAGATTAAATCAACAATTTTACTTCGAAGAATGCTCGGAAAATAGATCTTTTTAAAAAAGAATGAAATTGTTAGTTTTTCCGAATCGTTAGATTATGACTTCGGATTTTTGTAAGTTTATATAATTGTCGTAATATTAGTGCATTTTTCTATATATATGTTGATTATTTTTTAGTTGATTCGAGGCCTCTTTTTCTATATCGTACGGGGCTCTCGAATTCATTTGTCGGTCCTCAATGCCTCTTTTTATGCACATATATTAGCCTGGAAAGACAGACATATGACTGTTTTCACTTGATATAGAAATGTCTTTTTACTCCTCTTAATTTGAACGGCTTTGAAAACCCATATTCCACAAACAACAATCCTTCTACACAGATACCCTCCTTTTCCCTTTCTCCCACAATATATAACAATTTTCTTCAATTTTAATTTAACTTATCAAAATATTAACTTTCTTTATATTCAACGTTTTTCTTCTTCTTCATCATCAAACATCATAAGTCCACCACCATAACCATACCAGTCAACCACCAACAAGAAAATGCTAAATATTTAAAAGCTTAACAAAATCACATATTGAAACATACATCACAAACTGAAAAAACGCACTACCATGAATATGAAGAGAAAAGAACACATTAGACACGCAAATCAGAAACAAACGCACACCAACCCATGATAATCACTTAAAATACACATCGACACAATATATTAGTGTGATATGGACGATATCTGTTCCAAACGATGTTGGATGTGAACGATGTTAGATCTGAACGCGTAGGTGACCGTAAAATCGATCGGTGGTGGTGGGTCAGGAGCGGTGGTGTTTGACGATAACATTGATGGTTGTGAGTTGTGTTGGTGTATTTTGATGTTCTTTTCAGATATATATAGTTTGACGATAAATGAGTATTGAAAAAAAAGAATTGAGATTTGAGATATATAATGAAAATTAGGGACGATATGAAAAATTAGTCAATTATTTTATTTATTTTATACTAAAATAGGAAATGAAAAACTAGTTTCATTTGTTAATACAAATACGAACTTTTTAATGTTTCTTGAGTAGTTTTTTTGTTTTATATATAAGGAAATAAATGTATGTAATATGTCCGTAATATTTTCTTTTAAGCTTTTCAATAATCTTTGTTTTTTAATTGTTTAGTACATTCAAAATGTTATAAAAATGAGTATTTAACACTAATTCGGGTAAAAGGGTAAAATAGTCATTCTTAATATTAAGATTGTTTATACATAACAGAAAAGAAATAACATTTACTGAAACATCACTTGTTATAAACAGGCATGTATGTTCAAAGAGACCATATATCCAAACAACACTTAATACTGGGAAAAAAAGAAACAACCCTAAATAGACTTCAAAATTTATAAAGGGATTATGAATTAATAAATCAAGCTATATCCACATATTGAGTTTATATAGGATTCTAGCGGAATAATATCGTTTAGGTAATGAATTATATATAAATCGCTAGTTTAGACGCGTTTAGGAAATCAATCAAGGAACTCAAAAAGGCTTCTCCAAATCTACGGTCATCCAAAGCACTCGTGTGATGTTTCGTCAGATAGCGGTGTAATATGTTGACTTATGGTCATGTATTCTAAGTGTATAGTATGTGTGTTTTTGGTATGTTGTATTTAACTTTCGGTTTAGGACTTCTAAATAGGTGTCATGTAATGTGGGTATTTGGGGTATTGTTAGCGCGATTCACAATAGGTTTTCTTCTTATGGTTTAAATATTTCTAAAATAAAACATTATTGCCATTTAAATAAAAAATAATGTTATCTATTTTATTGTGCAATTAGAAAGTAGAGTAAGGTTCAAATAAGTACATCAATTTTGAGTGAAAATGAGGGAACGAACAAATTTATGACATGTGTCACTTTATTCCCTGTCGCACTCCCTAATTCGGGTTGCGGAAGCGAATCGGGTCGGGGCGCGACTAATCAATAATCACAAGCACATAAGATATATAATGAACGACTCTATATGCGTCGTTTACAAAATACATTGATATAACATAAGAGTTTACATTATATTGAGTTCACATGATTACCCTGAGAGATTCTAGTACATTTCCAATTATACAAAACATAGATATGCAAGGAAATCTCTTGATGTTTAATGATTGCATGCGACTCGAGCTAAAGTATCCTGATGGGCAGTCCAACCTACTGCTGAGTACCTGAGATAACATGCTAAAAGGTCAGCTAAAAAACTGGTGAGCTCACATGTGTATATGAGTAAATGAGATTTATGAACCACAAGATTTATATAATGATTTGTAATCAAATAAATAATGAATGTACATGCAGCCATGAGTCCATAGTTTGAGCTTAACTGAGGGGATCAGGATCCACATTCAAGGACCTGATCGAGGTGCCTCCCTATGAGTGCCTAATCAACACTCACACTGAACAAATGATAATACGTCCGTTTGACAGGTTAGTGCTTGCTAACTCGGACGGGGATTGTCAATCTCATATGGTACCATACACTAACATTCACGCTAAATCATATTAACAAACTATGTGATGGAGGGCTTTAAATTGATTAGATGAAGTTAACTCATGTGGCATATATCGATGTTTTGATACTTGTGTTCACATGTAAAACAAAACGAGCATGTATCTCACCCCTAGGTAAAAGCATTTAAAAAGGGGCTATGAGACTCACCTGAGCCTAATGAGTTGCTAACAAGCAATAATGATGTTGTTCAAGAGTAATGATGTCGTTCCAACGACTGTAACCTGCCGGGCGTCCTAAACGCGCAAGGTTATAATAATGATTAGATGTCTTATCAGACCATCTATGCTAGTTGCTCATTCAACTAGTAATGTCCAAATGATTTGGTTGTTTGATTGATTAGTTTGAGTTTTGAGAATATGTACGGCCCGTTGGTGAGTTTTGTAATAATGATTATTAAAAGCATTATTATTATGTTGGTCTCGTTGTATACTTACAAAAGTATATGTGTCATATGTTTCCGAGTTATTCCAAATATTGTATTGACGTTACGTTTTATGGTTGACCCGAATTGTTGTTTTCACAAAATGACTAAAACAGCCCCTAGTCTTTATATTTTCAGATTTTTGACTTGGCAAGTCTCTCAATTTAACCAACTTCTAGACCGATTCAAGCCTAACCAAAAATCAAACATATTCTCCTAGGTGTCGAGTTTATTTCTGCTCTTTATGGTAATTTTATATCTTCGTTTACTATATTTAACAAAAATAAACATGAGGAGTGGTCAGATTTGGTTTGGAAGTGAGTTCAGTCCAAAGATCCTATTTTTACACTTATGTCCGTGGGTTTTCAAGTCGGGCCATAGAAGAACTTTTTGTACATAACAAAATTAGTAAGATTTCCCAAGTGGTCTCACACGTTTTTGAGGTCTAGAACTCGAGATATGGCCTTGAGAAGTTACTGAAAGTTTCTGTCCGCCGGAACAGTAGTTCTATGTCACCGGAGAAAATTATTTTAAAATAGCAAACGAAGTCGAAATATTACGAAAAAATTTTTGTTAGAAACCTTACTTCTTGTACTACATTTTAGGATTAAGAAACATCTATTTTCATGTTAAAATGAATTTTATAAAAATCGTTGAAGTTAGAACAGAATTTGGACAGGAAGATTAAGCTCCAGTTTTGAAGTTTTAAAATGCGATTCGACTTATGTTTTGGACATTTTCTAGTTATATGAACATACTAACATGTAAATAAAGTTAATCCAAGTAAACCTAGAAAAAGAAACGAGATCCTTACAAGAAGATCAAAGATCTAGAGCCGAGGTGCGTAGGGGATGCGAGAACCGAGCTTTTCCTTTGATTTCCTTCAATAACCAAGTGGTGGATGATGGTGGTGGGGTGGTGGAGCTGTGGTGGCTGGCGTATTCCAGCAGGAACAAGAGGGGGAAAGGTGTTGGTGTAGTGAGAAGTTAGAGAGATGGTTGGTTAGTTTGAAATGAAGAGAATGATGTTGGTGTTGATGTTGTAGTCAAAGAACAAGATCCCTAAATTGGGGATCTTGTTTGGCTGATTTTTGCTAGTCAAAAAGATGGGAGAGAGTTGTTAAAACTTGTCTCCAAAGTTTGGTGTTAAACCCGTGTTTGTTTACCCGATCGTTTAAACGTACATTTATGATTTAAACGTTATACGTACGTGTTTTAAATGACATTCGAATTTCGATATGTTTGAATTGAAGTATTACTAATAATACTTAGAAAACATTTATAAAAATGTTTGGTTATGGTGTCGGTATTGATTTACGTGCTCGTGTTTGGATTGTTTAATTACGTGACGTTTTAAACTAAACGTTTTTGTTATCGTTATAATTCACGATATAATAAATAATCAATTCCATGCAAAATATTATATTTTAAGTTTAAAAGATATATTTGACGTTTATTCGATTGTCGGGCGCGTTTCACGCGTTTTTGGTCGCTTCGGAGTATTTTATACGATACGAAATACTTACGTGATATTATCGAAATAATGTTTTGAAGTAAATATGTTTATTAAATAATTTCGTGTTATTTAATAAATTGAGTTCACCAACGTCCGTATTTATTGTATCGGAATTCGGCCGATTTGAAAATGCACGATTTAAACAAATCGCGTACTGATATGTATATAACAATATACATATTGATACATACAATTAGCCTAAGACATATCACTAATTACATGTATTACTAGATGATTAGGATCCAATAACTAGTCCTGATTTGATGGGTATCACATTCTCTTTGTACACGTGGCTTGATATCATTAATTCCCTCATTCTCACACAAATTCATATTCTCATTTGAATCCCACCCTTAGAAAGTAAACTACCGCCAAATGGATACTAGATACGTACTATACGATTTTTACTCGAATTCTCATGTTCTCATGTTCTTAGAAATATTTAATTCAGAAGAAACACATTTTATGTATTCATGTCTCATGTTATTAAAGATGATACCCTCATCTATCGTCTAAAACACTAATGACATTCAACAAGAGCCTTTTTAAAAAAAAAGCTTTACTACAAAAACTTTTAAAAGAGCTTCCAACATCCTTAGTGGTTTTCTCAAGTCATACGCAATATTAGACTCCACATCTTTATATTGTTTTCTTACCTTCTTAATTAATCGATATGTAAATGTTTAATATAAATTCTTCCTTGGCGAAATGTCTAAATTTTTTCTATAAAATTTTTAGGAAACACTTTCATACCCAGCTGATACTCTATATGATAATTTAAAATGTAATCATGCGTAATTAAATTAGTTAATTTGTATTATTCATCATTTATTCTCTAATTCTCAATAGTTTTGATACTTCCGCATGAACTTATATTTTCACCATCTAATTTGATGGATTCATCAAAATATCTATTAACTGTTTTACAGTACAACTAGTTAATTATATGTTTGGTGAATCTATTAAATTGGATGGTGGAAATATCACCACCTATATATCTATATGTAACATGAAAATTCGGAATAATCATGTGTGAATACTTACATGAATGTATCTAGAATATAATTTTAGAGGAACATTTAAATAAGTGAAGTCAAAATCTCCCTTGGATCAATAATCGTGTACCATTCTTAATGACCCCCGCAAATGAAACAGGGAAGCCCATCTTACAGGCGGACAAAATCCACAGGGGGCTCATTAAACATGAGACCTTTCTGACAGGGAATCCCATCTCACAGGCGGATAAAATCCACAAGAAGGCTTATTAAAATAGGATACCTTGTTGTGACACCCGTCAAATTAGGACTAGTTATTAATTCCTAATCATTTCGAAATACATGTAATTAGTACTATGTATTAGGCTAATTGTATGTATCAATATATATATTGTTGAATATATATCAATACGCGATTAAATTAAATCGTGCATATTCAAATCGGTCAAAATCCGATTCATTTACACGGGCGTTGGTGAAAACAAATATTAAGTAATATGAAACTATTATTTAATATACTCAGTATTTATTATATATTAATTCGATAATATATAAAGTATTTGTATCGTACAAAGTAAAAACATTCGCGACAAAACTTATAAATAATGTATTATTATTGGAAATAATAATTATTATTTACATTAGACAAAAATAAAACATATTTGTTTTATTCAATCTTACTCAAGCGCGACGAAATCATTCGAACCATATCCGTCATTCAAACTGAAAACAAAGATATATTTTTATATCTCGCTAAAAGTATTGGTATAAAATACTTCGAATAAAAGTATATACGATATCATTTTTAGAAATTTATCAATTAAAAACATTATACTACTTTTACGATCGGGTACAAAAACACGGGTATTTTGTACTACGCGTGGGAGCCAACCAACTCCAATAATTGGAGTTGGCCGGCCTATTCTACTTCTTCTCCTTCTTCTTCATTTTCTTCTTCCATTTCCTCCATCTCTTCTCTATCTCTCGGTCTCTCTCTCGGGTACCAACAACAACAACAACAACAATAAGCAACAACCACAAAGGATCATCACCATCTCCATCTTCATCATCTTCTTCGGCATCATCACCATCATCCGTTCCTCATTTTTACTCGTAAGAAATCTTTCACTTTTCATTTAAATTTCGTGTTTAAATAACATATATCATCATGTATTAGTGTTCTATCAAGTAGATTATGTCTAAAAATCGAACCTATACTCGTTTTCCCAACTGATTTCGCGAACAGACCTGAAACTGGTCCCTAAGCCGAACGGCTGGATTTGATGAGCCGAACGGCTGGATTAGATCAGCCGAACGGCTAGGTTTCCCTTAGCCGAACGGCTAGGTCCTCCATAGCCGAACAGCTGGGCTTCCATAGCCGAACGGCTAGGTGCTCCATAGCCGAACGGCTAGAGCTTTATAGCCGAACGGCTAGATTACTCAAACGGAACAATTTTTGTAAAAATGCCGAAGAATTTCACAAGTGCTTTCAGGGTAGCTTCTCGATGAAAAATTTATTATAAAGGATTGGGCTAAAAGTCACATGGTCACTCGAAAACGGCCCAATGATCAAGACTATGTACCATAGCCTTGGCAGTTTTAGGCCTTTCGGGGTCGTCTAGGGGTCGAAAATGGCATATTTCAGTTTTCGGACCCGTACCAAATTTTGTAACCTATGAAATAAAATGTAACGGATATAACGAACTTGAATAACAACTAAACTTATACGATACGACTCACACACGAAACACATATACTTTTCTAAGTACAACAAATCATGTATAATAATAATAGTTTGAAATTATTATTACAAACCGTCACCAACGAGCCGTATACACTTTCTCAACTTCAAACATAAACATTAACCAAATGATTTGGACATAACTAGTTTATAGAACAACTAGCATAGATGGTCTGTTGAGACATCTAACCAATTAAACCTTGCGCGTTTAATACGCCCGGCAGGTTTCAACATCTAATCATTAAAACCTTGCGCGTTTAGGACGCCCAACAGGTTTCAGTCGTTGGAGACGACATCATTTCTCTTGTAAACCATCATTTGTGCTTGATAGCATCTCATTAGACTCAGGTGAGTCTCATAGCCCCTATTTTACCGTTTTTACTCTAGGGGTGAGAATACATGCTTGTTTTGTTTTACATGTGAACGCAAGTATCAAATATCGCTATATTCTGCATGAGTTTATCATCTAATCTTTTAAGTCCTCCAAGCATAGTTTGGTAATACTTTGTAGCGTGAATGTTAGTGTATGGTACCATATGGGACTGACAATCCCCGTCCGGGTTAGCAAGCACTAACTGGTCAAACGGACGCATTATCATTTGTTCATACGTGTGTTGATTAGGCACACGCATAGAGGCACCCTCGCTCAGGCACTTAATTGTGATCCTGACACCTCAGTTAAGCTCAGACTATGTGCTCATGGCAATATATACATCATTTATCAATTACTTATTTGTTTAATTACAAATATTCATACTTAAATCTTGCGGTTCATACATTACACTTTATCATTAAACCTGTGAGCTCACCAGCTTTTAGCTGATCATTTTAGCGTGTGTTCTCAGGTTCGCAGCAGCATTAGGTCTGCTCACTCAGGATGCCCATTAGCTCGAGTTGCATTCAGACATCAAGAGATTGTCATGCATTACTATATTTTGTATAATTTAGTTATGCCATAGAATCTCTACCATTTGGCTCAAGAGCTTTTGTAAACTATATTATAACAGTGTAAAACTTTTATAATATCAATGTATTTTGTAAAACGACGCATATAGAGTCGTTCATTGTATGCCTTGTGTGCTTAATATTTGATTAGTCGCGCCCCGAACCGACCCACTTCCGCATCATAATTTGGGGGTGCGACACTTGTTGACAGGAAGACCTTTGAACAGGGAGTCTCCTGGACAGGAAGCCCAAACCCATAAGGCCCAAGCCAATGGCATAAGCCCACTAAGATAAGTCCTTGTTTTCTGTTAGGAGACAACCTTATAACGGATTCTACCTACGTTAGTGGTGGTCTCCCTAGTGGCCGACAAAGATCCCCACCCAGCCACACCATTGGTCCACGTGACCACAGGGGACACACGAACAGGAAGTATCAATCACAACCGTACGATCAGTACCACCAAGATGATGAGCTGACCGTACGATGAACAATACCACTAGATGGTGATTCAGCCGTACAACTAAAACCATGAGATGGTGACTCAACCGTACGATGAACAGTACCCATCAAGATGGTAAGTCAACCATACGATCAAAGCTATGAGATGATGACACGTGGCTAACTTGCTCACCAAGGTGAGCAAGCTCCACTATAAATACAAGGGTATGAACAGTATTTCATTTCCTAACACCTCAGAAAAAATACCCATACGTCTCATACTTACAATTTCATCATCCAGAGGAGATCACTATTCATCTCCTCATCATCGATTCTTGCCACCCTTAGTTTCGTTCTATACACTCTAACGGGTCCTTACGCAAATCGCGAAGAGTAACGAATCGGCCCAACCCATCTTGCACTCAGGTATAAAAATTATGCTTGATCAAATGGCGCCAAATTAAATCTTTTGAAAAAGTCTGCAACTCCAAATTCCATCAAAGACCAAAAGGCGGTGGGAGTAATTACTCCATCTCATTGTTTTTCTTTTTTGCATGTCGGGTGTTGTCATTAAAATTGGCGTTGTGCTCGACGTCTATGAGCCAGTGTTGTCAGCCACACGGTGTGTGTGGAAGGAGTTTTTTTCCTCATGAATCTTACGTTGTATATTTAATGCGTTGAGATTTATGGATACATGGTAGGATTGGTAGATGAAGCGCTATGCATACTCGATTAAGTTATTACATTCTGGTCTCAAGTAAAATTGCGAGAGTTCTAAGAGTAACGCCCCTAACAAAATCCAAAGTGCGGAGTAGAATGTAATCCTTGAAAAAAAAACATTTCAAGATCAGTTTTTTGGACATAATTTCTAACATCAACTTTGTTAACACTTTTATTAGCATAATCAATGCACATTTCAAGGACATAGAATGGAATAAGATTTTTATTTCATAACAAACCAAAATAATTTATTTGAGTTTTATTCCCAAGTCAATTTCATAAACCCGGCATTGATTAAGGTTGAAATATAAATTTTAAAAAATAATATTTACACGAGTTATAGAAAGCTGTAAAAAAAGATATCATTAAACTGTTTAAACCCAAGTTCTAACATATAATAATAATAATTTGGAGAAAAATATTTAAATTATCAAATCCAATTTAATTCGTAAGTAACTATATTCTAAATATCATTTTACAAAAATTTACACTTACAAGCTAGCTTTAAGTACTTAATCAAACACTAATTGAAGAATATAAGTTTGAATTTCCTATTCCAATAATAAGCTCCATCTAATTTTATTAAACACACCCTAATTATTATAATGATCGTCCATACTATTACGAGTAAAAGATGCTATAAACCTTATATATATTTTCTTTGGCCTTTTCTAATAATGTCTACAAAAATTTATTAGAAGTGATACTTGTACCTTTTTCTATCCTCTTCAATTATTTAATTTTTCACGTCTTTTTAAGGTTTTTTGTCCCATTTAATTATAGGACCGTTTTCTGTTTTTATTTTTGGAAAAAATAAAAGGAGAGACAAACAGAGGAGTAGCGTGGAGTCGAGTGAATGGTTAACGCTCACCGTCATCTGTAACGGAAAGTTGACGCTTTTGTAACGTTAGTTGACGTCCCAACAAACTAACCGTCTGAAAAAGCATGGTCTTTTCTGAAGCAACCCCATATTCATTTACCACTAATAATGATTTTATATCTGCAAGCAATTATATAAATATATATAGTTCCTCGGTGTTCTCAATCAATCTTCACTTTTGTGTTCCTTCCATTTTGAATTTCCTAGATTAAACAAACCCTAAAGAAAAGATGTCAAATTGGAATTGGGGTTTTGTTATTTTGTTGTTAATTACAGTGTACAGGGTAAGTTTATGTGAATCGGAAGCAATTAGTGAGCAGGCATTGGATAAAGTTTCAAACTTGCCTGGTCAGAATTTCAACGTTGATTTTGCTCAGTATTCTGGTTATGTAACTGTGAATCAAGAAAATGGAAGAGCTTTGTTTTATTGGTTGACTGAGGCTACTGAAGATCCTGCTTCTAAACCTCTTGTTCTTTGGCTCAATGGAGGTTTATTTTTTACACTTTCATTTACTTATGTAGTCAAGTGTATATAACCTTTACTCATTTCCAATTTGCATCCAGATTTTGAATAGTTTGGGTTTTGAGCATTTTAATCCACAATACCTTAGTTTGGTAAATTGGTAAAAACAGGATGACTAAGATACCAGAAAATAGGCTAGTTTGGTAATTATACTTTGGGGATATCTTGGTCGATAGCAAGGATGTTACTTGCAGCTAGGTGACCAATCAACCACCAAATCAGGCAGGGGCGGATGTAGAGGTGGCGTGGGGCAGTTGCCCCCTAAATTTCAGAATTTTTTTTAAGGGTATTTATGATGATATTTTATAAGATTTGACCCCCAAAAATTTACTTATATTTAACCACCACCAAACACTCCCCACCCTAAATCCTAGCTCCGCCCCTGAAATCAGGCCTTTTTCCTTTTAACAGTTTTTGGCGATTAGCTTTCTCGCAGACTATTAGTTGCACAAATGATTTTCCCTTGTTCTTTCTCGCTGGCTATTAGTTTTCGGCCACATAGATCTTTGTTCAAATTTCCAATCAAAGAAAGTTTAATCATGACACATTTCATATCCCACATTGACCACTTATAGAGGAGATGTTGGGTATGTTTGAGCACACCTCCTAGTGGGCGTGTTTTGGGTTGGTGTTTGGGCCCAATCCAGAAACAAACCCTGTAAAGTAGAGGTAACAAAGCGGACAATATCCGCTAGACGGGGTTGGTTCATATCAAATTACCATGTCAGACTTTATTTAGGATGATTACCAATAAGGGCTGCAAACGAGTCGAGCTTTTATCAAGCAACTCGAGCTCGGCTCGAGCTTGATCGAGTTCAAGCTTAAAAATCAAGCTGGAAATATGTATCGAGCTGAGCTCGAGCTTTTAACAGTTCGGATCGAGCTGCTATCGAGCCTTAATTAATATCTATCTGTGTATATACATATATATGTAATATATGATATGATATGTAAATGATATTATTATTATTTTTGGAAATTGTTAAGCTATTTTACATAACTTTTGACTTGTTTTGATGATTTATTTTAGTTGTATATGTATTTGAAATGTTTTTTACTATTGATCTTTATTTTTTAAATATATAAAAAATAATTTTGAATATTAAAAATTATTTTTATATACAATTTCGAGCTTTTCAAGCCGAGCTCAAGCTATTATAAAACAATTTTGAGTCGAGCTCAAGCCTGCGTCGTGAAAGCTCGTCAAGCTATCTAGCCGAGCTCGAGCTCAACCTAAATGAGTCGAGCCGAGCTCGAGCTTGGCTCGACTCGGTTACAGCCCTGTTACCAATGCGCAGCATTAACCTAAGTACACTGCTATTTCATGACACGCGACCTTTAATCTATTATTTTCTTGTTCGTAAATCGGAATATAGGTGTCTTGCGAGTATACATCCAAAACTATAACATAGTAATATAATGGTGATATGGGGCACATAAGTAGTTTTACAATGAACTGAACTTCATGGGAATCCTCAAATAGGGATTTTCGTTCATTGATGACACTTGTATGGTAATCTGTATATTGTTTGTGGTTACTTTGGTACTGACATAGATTGTTCTTTTAGGGCCTGGATGTTCATCAATTGCATTTGGGATGGCCGAAGAAGTTGGACCATTTCATGTCAATAAAGATGGAAAGTCTGTTTACTTGAACCCGTATTCTTGGAACACTGGTAGGAATTTATATAATGGTTTGACTTAATTTAGTATGAGTTTGATACTTTGTTTATTGGATGAATAATCGTTAAACTGGTATGTAGTGGCGAATTTATTGTTTCTCGACGCACCTGCTGGAGTTGGCTATTCTTATTCTAATACCTCTTCTGATATTACTAGCAATGGGGATAAAAGAACTGGTATAACTTCACACTTTGACATTTATCGTTTGTCTGTACCACAATGATGCTTGTGCACTTATCTTGATTAATGCCACTACGCTGCAGCTGCGGATTCACTTCAATTTCTATTGAATTGGCTTGAGCGGTTTCCTCAATATAAAGGAAGGGATTTCTATTTAACAGGCGAGAGCTATGCAGGTAAGTGAGTGTACAATATTATAGTAGTAGACTTGTAGCCGAATAAGTAGTCAGAAATATGATTTCCGAAATATCAAAAGAACTAACTTAAATTTTAAAGTTGGCATGAATTCTTAAAGTCATCAAAACTTCAAGTACATATAAAAGTTTATAGCAATTTGTACGAAATATGAAAATATTGGCCTTAACTTTGTAACTAAAATTGACGTAAATATGTGTTTTTAAGGCATAATGGCACACCCATATATATATGAAGGTTGTGGTTTATGGTAATTTGAGTAGTTTGGACTTTTCCCAGGACATTACGTTCCTCAATTAAGCCAAGCCATTGTGAGATATAACAAAGCAAATGCAGAAAGTCCAATCAATATCAAGGGTTACATGGTACAAAATTCTCCTTGATCAAAATTTTGTTGCTTTAGTTACTTCTATCTGCACTTTCTGATGAAATATATTCAATATAGGTGGGGAATGCCCTAACAGATGATTATAGTGATCATGTTGGACTTTTCCAATTTATGTGGGCAGCTGGTATGATTTCTGATCAAACTTACAAGAAATCAAACGAATTATGCGACAAGGAATCGTTTATTCACCCCTCAAGGGAATGTGACCAAATAACTGATGTTGCTTATCAAGAAATGGGTAATATTGATCCTTATAGCATCTTTACTCCTCCTTGCTCCGCCAATGGTATCAGTAAGCGGCTTTTCAGAAGATGGCATGTGAGTATTTCCCTTTTTATTTTATCTTAAGGTGATATAATAATTAATTTCATGTGGGTATGAGTTTTCATCTAACAAACATTTATCTCATCATTAGAGCTTATATAAGTTGATAATTAAACTATCACATACTCATTATATATATATATATGATTAATGGAAAATCTTGTATGACAGAAGGTGGGGCATGTTGGGCAGAGCTACGATCCTTGCACAGAACAACACTCCACTGTTTACTTCAATTTACCTGAGGTGCAAAGTGCGCTTCATGTTTATCACAGTAACACTTCAAGAAGATGGGAAACCTGCAGGTACATACTACTTCCATATCAAGATATATAGGCAACTGATTGACATTCACCGTGATATTACATTTTTATAGTCCTACTTGATTTGGTCATACTAATACTTTTATAACGTGGATCCTACTAAGTTGTTCATTAAAAAGTCATGTGATGGTTAACAACTTAGTTTTGTCATGCAGCGGTATTGTAGGGGCGTACTGGCAAGATTCTCCTATATCTGTGCTTGATGTCCATCAAGAACTTATTAGTTCAGGACTTCGCGCTTGGATATTCAGGTTCTTCTAGATGTTACTTTGTATAGTTCAGAACAAACTTTCACCCATTATTTTATTCTTATCTTGTAAATTTTATATTTTGTTACAGTGGTGATACGGATGCAGTCATTCCAGTTACTTCCACACGTTATAGCATAGATGCTCTCAACCTCACTACAATCAGTCCATGGCGTGCCTGGTATGAAGATGGCCAGGTAATTCCATCCGGCATTAAAACACAACAAATTCTGATTCTCAATATTTCATGTGGATGCCACATGCTCCATTGA
The DNA here is from genome assembly GCA_963422505.1 of Pseudognaphalium luteoalbum. NCBI lineage: Eukaryota > Viridiplantae > Streptophyta > Magnoliopsida > Asterales > Asteraceae > Pseudognaphalium > Pseudognaphalium luteoalbum. The sequence goes on from OY730192.1 coordinate 52,596,557, forward strand.
TCCTTATTGCCCTACATGACTGATTGACTGATTTGTGCCCGACATGCAATGTATGGACGGTCCCACTGTTTGTTTTGTATTTTTCTCTCAAACCACGTAACATAAGGTTAAATTGTGATATTTCGATCCATTTACTTATGAATCTTTAACAGGTCAAGCAGGTTAAATATTATATAAGTTGGTTAAAAAGTGGGAGTGTCAACAGTTGCCCATGATGTATTTGTAACACATAAAACTACTTAAATTACTGTATTAACAAAATGATTGTTATTGAAAAAGAAAGGATTTACATATACTTGTCACTTTTTTAAAGGTTGGAAAAAAAGTGTTTAAACTCGATCTAGCCCGATCCATACAAAAAATTACCAGTTACCAACGCGCTCATTTTGCCACCTCTAGGCCTTACATGATAAGTATTGCAAATTGCTCTTTTTATGTGTCATTCAAAGAGCGAATAGTAGAAGTGGGTGTGCATATATGATATACTAATTTTCAATATAAATTTTGAAATAGGTCGGTGGATGGTCACAAAGATACGAAGGGTTGACTTTTGTAACAGTCAGAGGAGCCGGGCACGAGGTGCCTTTGCATAAACCAAAGCAAGCTCTCACTCTCCTCAAGTCTTTCTTAGCAGGCACCACCATGGCACCATTTAAGCAAGTTATCAAGTCCAAAACTTCCGCCTCAGAAGAAGTTAACAGCTTCTAAAGATTTTACACACCATTTCGTCATGCCTCAAGTATGGTCTTACACTACTGCTGACACATGAACAGGAATAAATGTTCCGACTATGTCTTGTATCGGAAGAGCGTCTGGTGTCTCTTTTAGGCGAAATAGAAGATGAAAATTGTAGGATACTTGCCCTGAATTTAGTATTTTCATCTTCAATTCAGGTTATACTTGTACCCGCAATGACATACGTTATTGGCATGTGATGCCAATACATACTACATCTTAAAAATATCTTGCCAATCAATTAAAAGAAATTCAGGAAATAGTTTGATAACCAATAATTTAATGTGATTGATGCATATACGGATTATTGTTTAAGTTATGCAATGAAATAGATATGAAAAAGCAGTAATCAAATTGTATGTTACTAGTTAAAGGCCAAATGATTACCTCATTATTAATGGAAACGCAATCATCACTTCAACAAAAAAAAAATGATTACCTGATTTTGAGCGATCAATCTCCTTAAAAAAATAAAAACGTGAGATGGTTGTTGCAATTATTATACGTAGTATGAAGTATGATATAGAGCTTTGCTGGATCTCGAGCCCTCTTCTCCACTTCAACATATTGGTATTTTGGTTTACATTCTAGTATTATTTGCTTGTTAGTTGTGTATTTTTTGTTTCTGATGCATAGTATGTGGGTCGGTTCTCTAACGTAGATCAATGGCGTTTATCGGTGGTTTAATTTAGTTAGTTTTAAGTGTTTACTAGCTCGTTTCTTTTGTTGTTTGTGAAGTCAAGTGCTTATTATTGTCACCGCCTCGTTTATTTGACAGAAATTAATTGGAAGGTCTAAAACTAGAGACCCAAATTTTGGTGGTTGGATATTGTAAAATGGTTGGTAAACGTAAGCAGAGAGAATTAGCGAAATCGAAAATGGTATAATTAGACCTAAATTTATGCATGTATAAATAGACATGTTTAGAATCACTCCTAGCCTCCTAGGAAATTGATGCTTAAGAGTAGTAGTTTCTACTTTCTAATATACTTTTTGTTTTTCCGGGGAAAAAAATATGCACTCATATTATACCTTTGAGGTTGATAGACAGAAATTCGAACTTACCGGAGGTCAATCACGTAGATGTTGTTGTGTCATCATTGTATATTGTTCCTGCAACAAAACAACACCCAAACCCTAAAATGGATCCCACCATTCGAGGGTTAAAGCAACACCAGTTCGGTTCAACTAAATTATTGATATTATTATTCATTTTATTTGTGTTTGTATTGTACGTAGTACTAGTATTTATTTAATTATAACAAACCAAAAGTTTGTAGCTTTTCAAGATTAATGATCATGACGCATTGCTTATTCATTTAGTCAACACATACCCTCGTGGCAAAATGATACTGTACATAACAAAATACTATAATGAAAGTAAAGCAACAATATGTGCAGTTGACTTTCATGTTCCTTCGAATTCCAGATCCTAATCTAAGACTAAACAAACCCTAATAGAATATGTCAAATTGGTATTGGGGTTTTGTTATTTTGTTGTTAATATTAGTGAAAAGTAGGGTAAGTTTATGTGAATCGGAAGCAATTAGTGAGCAGGAGTTGGATAAAGTTTCAAACTTGCCTGGTCAGAATTTCAACGTTGACTTTGCTCAGTATGCTGGTTATGTAACTGTGAATCAAGAAAATGGAAGAGCTTTGTTTTATTGGCTCACTGAAGCTTCTGAAGATCCTGCTTCTAAACCTCTTGTTCTTTGGCTCAATGGAGGTTTATTTCTTACCTATTTCTGTTAGGTGTTTGTTTATGAAGTAAGAGAGAACTGAGGTGTTTAGTTATAGAAGTAAGGATTTTAATATGTATAATGTTCGTGGTTTACATTAATAATGTTTGTGCTCACATACATTGTTGTTCTTTTAGGTCCTGGATGTTCATCAATTGGATATGGGATGTCTGAAGAAGTTGGGCCATTTCATGTCAATAAAGATGGAAAGTCTGTTTACTTTAATCCGTATGCTTGGAACACCGGTAAATGTTCATATAAGTTTTAACTATATTTGTTAGGTGTTTGATACTTCCATTACTGGTAAAAGTGGTTTAATAATTGGTAGATGTTTTGCAGTGGCTAATTTAATGTTTCTGGATTCCCCTGTTGGAGTTGGTTATTCTTACTCTAATACCTCTTCAGATATTACAAGCAATGGGGATAAAAGAACTGGTATAACTTCAAACCTTTATGCTCGTACACTCACACACCGCCTCTTATGTCCGTGTGTGTGATCGTAATGATGCTCATGCATTTATCTTAATTTATGGCACTGTGCTGCAGCTGCGGATTCACTTCAGTTTCTATTGAATTGGCTTGAACGATTTCCTCAATATAAGGGGAGGGATTTCTATATAACAGGCGAGAGCTATGCAGGTAAATGAGTTTACGATATAATAGTTGTACACTTGTAGCCATATAAGTCGACAGAAATACGATTTTATATTAAAAGAACTAATCATTTATTAAGTCATCAGTAAAAATAAAGCTACATTGAAGTTATTATAGCAATTAGTAAAAATCATGAAATTATTAACTTTGTAACAAAAGTGATGACACTTTGAGTTTAGTTTACTCTTATAGTCATATTTATTCTTATTGTGTTCCTTCAAGTTACTTGGTTTGACCATGATAGTCATAGTCATAGTCATAATGCCATAATGGTATATGTTTTGCTTAGGAACCTTGCGGTTCATTGTAATTTGATTAGTTTGGATTTTTCTTAGGACATTATATTCCACAATTAAGCCAAGCCATTGTGAGATATAACAAAGCAAATGCTGGAAGTCCAATTAATATCAAGGGTTACATGGTACATAATTCTTTTGATCAAAATTTTGCAAGGTTTGCTACTTCTATCTGTACTTTTTGATGGAATATATATAATGTAGGTGGGGAATGCCGTAACAGATGATTATAGTGATTTTGTTGGCCGTTTCGAATTTTGGTGGGCACTTGGTTTGATTTCTGACCAAACTTACAAGAAAGCAAACGAATTATGCGACAAGGAATCGCTTGCTCACCCCTCACGCGAATGTGCCCAGATATTTCAATTTGCTTCTCAAGAAGTCGGTGATATCGATAATTATAGCATCTTTACTCCTTCATGTACCACCAATGACGTCGCTAAGCGGCTTATGAGAAGATGGCATGTGAGTATTTTTGTTTTTAAAAATTCCCATGATAAAATTCTGATTTTGTATTTCTTAATGATTGCCGATATTACCCTTGAATTAATCAAAAAAATTCACATTCTACACTACTACTCCTTTTGTTTCATGAATATCGTGACATTTAATATGACTAGTGGTGGCAAAATGGGCGAATGTGTGACAGGTGAAATTGTGTTTGGGTCAAGAACCTGTAAGTTTACTGTATGGGTCAAAGCAGATTGTTTGGGTCAGATGCAATATTATTTTTGGTATTGCATACTTTAGCAACAGAATTGATGGCAATCTAGAATTTAAAGTACCTTTTAATGCAAATAAAAGATGGAACATATTGTCAAATGACAGAAGGTAGGACGCATCGGGCAGAGTTATGATCCTTGCAGCGAACAGCACTCCAGTATATACTTCAATTTGCCCGAAGTTCAAGTAGCGCTCCATGTTTATCACAGTAACACATCAAGAATATGGGAAACCTGCAGGTATTACGTGTATATTAAAGATGGGTACCAAATAACATCACTTCCCAAAGTTGGTCTTAATATATTTTTCTATTTTGTTGTTCCTTCTAATATGGTGTCATTATATACCGTTCTTACACTTCATATCGAAACAAATATTAATAGTTCAATTCTACAGAAATCTTGCAGTTGTGCAATATGTGAATTATGCCCAAAATTTTCTAATCACAATGGGTGTTGATATTTCCACCAAACTTTTTGATAAATCCACCATGCTTGTGCATTAGACACTTGTACTGTACAAACAGTAAATGCACAATGGTGGATTTATCAAAAAATTTGGTGGAAATATCACCACCCAATCACAATGGTTTTGTGATGTATTTTCCATGGCTTTCAGCTTTAACTTTTAACACCCAGCATTTTTTCTAGACAAATTATACTTAATTGTTTATAGATCTTGACTTGGTTATACTGAATATTATATAAAGTATTCATATTAATCAATAATAAAAATTGGGTAATTTGATCTTAACATTGACATATTACTATGACATCAACTTAATTTTGCTGTACAGCGATGTTGTAGAGACGTACTGGCAAGATTCTCCTTTAACCGTGCTTGATGTCTATCAGGAACTTATAACTGCAGGACTTCGAATTTGGGTATTCAGGTTCTAACCACTTTTACACTTCAGTAGAAAATTTCACCGACTAATTTCTTATTAATTGTATTTTTTCTTTTGTTTTAGTGGTGATACAGATGCAGTCGTTCCAGTTACTTCTACACGTTATAGCATAAATGCTCTCAACCTCACTACAATCAGCCCATGGCGTGCCTGGTACGAGGATGGCCAGGTAATTCCATCCGTCATGAACAATATATACTACACATGAATTTTGATCGTTGATCCATCTACTTAGGAAGGGGTCAATTATGGATATCTTTTATCCTTAACAGGCTAAATGGGTAAATTAAAATATTGTTAAGAAGGAAATGGGTCAAAAGTTGCTCAATGTATTTATCTAGTACATAAAACTACCTTGACCATAAGATTCAAGAAAAATACTAGCCTTCAAAAATACTAGCTCAAAGTATTTATTATTTTGGACAAACTTTTTTTGGTCAACTGAATCTAACTCATCTCGTAACAACCCATTTTGACCCAAACTTGTTTTGACCTATTTACCCAATGAACAAAAATTTCCACCTCTAGGTACCACTTGATAAGTATGGGTTACCTATTGTTCTAATGTTTCTTTGTTAAAGTGCATAAGGAAGTGGATGTGCATCATGATATTAATTTCCAGTATGAACTTTGAAATAGGTCGGTGGGTGGACACAACAATACGAAGGGTTGACTTTTGTAGCCGTCAGAGGAGCTGGGCACAAGGTACCTTTGCATAAACCGAAGCAAGCTCTCACCCTCCTTAAGTCTTTCTTAGGGGGAACCTCCATGGCATCATATAATCCAAATCTTCCGGTTTAGAAGAACTTAACTGCTTGCAATGATTCCACGTACCTTTTCAACTGTCTCAAGCTTGGTCTTACACTAGTATTGATACATAAACACGAATAAATGTTCCGACTTTATCCTTCTCTGTTTTTTGAAAAAATAACAATAAAAGGAATCCTGGCAAACCTATAATTGTTTCATATGAGACTTGAACCCACAACCTTGCCAAAGGCCATTTGGTTTTATACAAAACCATATAATATATACATGTCGTGCCAAATTAATCTTTCGGTTCAGACTATGTCTTCTGATTTTGGAAGAGTTTACTATATAGTATCATTATTTGGTGAAAGTTGTAGGATCCTTGTGATGGTTTTTTCATCTTCAGTTGGGGCTCTGCTTGTACTCACAATTGCATCATTCATATGTGAAGATGATGTCTTCACCTATTTACATACTAAAATATCTCGATGATTACTAAATTAACAAAAACCTAAAACAAAATCTGAACTCTTAGAGAAATCATAACCACAAAACCAGAGAAAAATGCTACGGTATTATTGTCATCCAACTTAACAAATTAAGTAAATTCTCTCTCATATACCAATATTTTCTTTTTCTTTTCAATTGGTTATTGTGAGAGAGAATAATGAGGAGTTAGTTATTAGTAATATTAACAACCTTTTAAGACAAACCCAAGAAGAGTACTGTAGTTGTTATCCGAGGTGACACAATATTGTTATCATTTACCTGTTATATATCGGGCAATGTATAAAATTGTCTAAGGGCGGAGCGAGAAATTTAAATATGAACGGTTGTAAAACAAATTTATTTTCGTATCAACTCTTTCTTTTTACAACTTTCTGCCCACAACTTCCGCTTCTATACACAATCAGCCATTGAGCCATTATTTCATAAAGTACTCAAGTACTCAACCTTGCATGTTGTTAGCTGCACTGCACGTATGATTTTTCCTTATCCATTTTGAAATTAACTATTTTGGAAACTATAGGTTCTTCTACTTCAGTTTTTATTGAATTACTATTTGACTTGAACGGTTTCCTCAATATAATGGAAGGGATTTCTATATAACAGGCGAGAGCTATGCAGGTATAACATGAGTGTATGATATTATAGTTGTAGACTTGTAGCCACATTAGTAGTCAGAAATATGATTTTCAATATCAAAAGACCTCATTTCCATGAATTCTAAAGTCATAAAACAAAACAAAAAAATAAATCAGCTACATTGAATTCTCAAGTTTATAGCAATTAGTACGAATCATGAAAATATTGGACTTAGATTTGTAACAAAACTGATGAAAATTAAGGGTTTTTTTTTTTTTTAAGTTACTTAATTTGACCATAATAGTCATAGTCAAAATGGTATATGTTTTGTTTATGAACCATGCTGTTTATTGTGATTTGACTAGCTTGGATTTTTGTTAGGACAGCATGTTCCTCAATTAAGCCAAGCCATTGTGAGGTACAACAAAGCAAAAGGAAGTCCAATCAATATCAAGGGTTACATGGTACAAAATTCTCTGAGACCAAAATTTTGTTAACTTAGCATTTTTATCTGCACTTTCTGATGGAATATATCTAACATAGGTGGGAAATGCCCGAACAGATGATTATAGTGATTTAGTTGGACCATTTTGGTGGGCATTTGGTATGATTTCTGACCAAACTTACAAAAAAGCTAATAAATTATGTGACAAGGAATCGCTTACTCATCCCTCAAAGGAATGTGACCAAAGAATTCAGATTGCTATCCAAGAAGCGGGTAATATTGATGATTATAGCATCTTTACTCCTCCATGCACCACCAATGATGTAGCTAAGTGGCTTTCTAGAAGATGGCATGTGAGTATTTCTTTTTTAGAAAAGTCATATGGATAATGCGTAGTTTTGTAATTGTCTTTTCTTAATAAATGCCAAATATTACTCTTGAATAAATTCAAATTTCCCAAATTCGACACTATTTCTCTTTTGGTCTCATGAATATCATGTCGTTTAATTTGACTAATGGTGGCAAAATGGGCGGGTTGGGTCAAAACAAGCTGGTTTGGGTCAGATACCATGTATTTTAGGTACTGCATACTGCAAGGGTATTTATGACACTAGAGTTTCAAGTACCTTTGTAAAAAATATAAAATGGAACATTTGGTCAAATGACAGAAAGTCAGGTGCATTGGGCAGAGTTATGATCCTTGCCCCGAACAACACTCCACTAATTACTTCAATTTACATGAGGTTCAAGATGCACTCCATGTTTATCGCAGTAACACATCAAGAATATTGGAAACCTGCAGGTATTACTTTCATATTAAAGATAGGCTACCAATTACCATCACTCATGTTCCCACAGTTGGTCATTACTCATTATATATTTCTAGTTTACAGAATACAGAATTCATATCAATTAAGTCATTGAAAAGTGGGTGTTTGATCTCATATTCGTAAAGAGCATCTTGAAATTGACATATTACAATGAAGATATTTTTGATCGATAACAACTTAATTTTGTTATACAACGATGTTGTAGATATGTCCTGACAAGATTCTCCTATAACTGTGCTCGACATCTATCAAGAACTTATAAGTGCAGGACTTCGAATTTGGATATACAGGTTCTTTTCACTTGTAAAGTTTAGAAGAAAATGTCACTGATCATTTTGTTCTTACATTGTAAATTTCTAATTTTGTTATAGTGGTGATACGGATGCAGTATTGCAGTCATTCCAGTTTCTTCTACACGTTATAGCATAGATGCTCTCAACTTCACTATAATCAGCCCATGGCGTGCCTGGTACGAAGAAGGCTAGGTAATTCCATCGTTCATGAACTTATATACTACACACGAATTCTGATCTTTGATCCATTTACTTATGAAGGAGTGGGTTAGGGTAATTTTATCCTTAGTGGGCAAAACATGTAAAATTAAATAAAGTTAGTTAAGAAGGGAACATGTCAAAAGTTGCCAATTGTTTTCTTACTACATAAAACTACCAAAACCATATGTCAAGATAGCATTACCAAATTATATAACTTCTATATATTTTCGAAACAAACTACTTATAGTAGTTTTTATATATTTGGACAAAGTATTTCCGGTCAACTGAATCTCCATTGTCCAGTACCAACCCATTTTGACCTGAAATTGTTTTGACTACTTACCCAACCCACCAACTTTTTCACATTTAGGTCCCACGTTATAAGTATGAGCTAGTATCCTGTCTCATGTCTCCCCCTTCAAGTACGCAAGGAAGTGGATGTGCACCATAATATGGATTTCTGGTATGAACTTTAAAATAGGTCGGTGGATGGACTAAGGAATACAGAGGATTGACTTTTGTAACATTCAGAGGAGCTGGGCACAAGGTACCCTTGCATAAACCAAACCAAGGTCTTACTCTCCGTAAATCTTTCTTAAGGGGAACCTCCATGGCGCCATTTGAGCAATCATGTTCTTGCATTACCGTTGACACTTGACCCGTAAGACGAATAAATGTTATGGCGATGTCTTCTTTTTAGAGCGACAAGGCTACAACCTATTCCACCTACTTATTTATAATCAGGCATTAACTCAGCTTATTTGGACAAATGTATCACTACTCATAAGTCATAACATGTAATCCACATTGTGTCAACATATTAATAAAATTGATTTGACTTACAACGCATGGCTATTCATATATATTTTTTTACCTTACATCTGATTATAACCCAAACCAAGCTTTAATTTGAACTCATGGTGTGATCAACCATGTGGTGCTAGAATTGTTATAAATTAGTATTTCACAATATGAAATTTACTGTGATAGCACATGGTATGTACTATGTAGCTTACATTCTCAATTTTAATAACTACAGACATGACAAGTATTGCCATATTCATTAAGACCTTCGGAACTTACAAGTCGGAAAGCCGAAACCATACAATCTACAACTCATAAATTACTTAATTTAGATCTAGAATTGTAGTTTAGTATGATCCGTCCATTCTCTTGACATTCATGATATCAAAAGACAACTCTACATCAAGGCTCAAGCAGTTTACTTACCCCATCTACCTTTGCAAGCTTGTAGCATCAAGAACATGATAATGGCCCCAATGTATGATCTCCCAAATCAACGCATTAAATGATGTTCCCTTAATCACCTGTCAGAGCCCGTGGTCTATGCTCAATAGTAAATAAAGACATTCCTGTCTGTGAAACAGCTCTCACAAAACCCATATTCGCAGTCAGCGTTGGAGCATGCCAATAATCTCCAGTGCCAAAAACAATCTTGTTTTTCAAAGCCAACTTTCTAGTAGTAGGAAGGCTCATCATGCGTCTCGAAGGACTATCTGGAACAACCACCACGTGATTTAGCAACTGACCCGCTCGTAACTTTTCGTTAACCCCTCCGCACATTAAAACTAGCTCCTTAAACTCGGCGCAAACACTGCCACATATAATCCCTTTTCTCCCAGATAAAACCTTACCTATATCCACATGTATTGGATTTTCAATTTCAGACATCACTTGACCGATTACAAACTCTGTGTTCCCTTTAAATCGTTTTTTCAGTTCATCCCCAGGTGTAGCCAAAAGCTTCTGTGTATTACCATTGCTGATGCCTGATATGATAGCAATCAAAGCAGTTGTATCAAAGTTAATGAGGTCACCATCTATTTTTCCATATTTTGGTAAAACCATTAGTGAAATAAGATCGCCAAAAGAGCCACCAAAATTATCATCATTGACTTTTACCAAGGGGTTAGACACAACGGGATCTTTCGAGACATCTTGAGGGCAATCGATCCTAATCTCAAGTACAGATGCTTGTTCATATGATCTTGTAAGGATATCTAGCCACTCACCTCCAAGCTCCTTGGAGAAATTAATGTCAAAATTAGAAAACTCTGATTTGAGGCTAATGGCTCCAAATTCGCTGCAGAACTTCTCGAGTGTAAATCCACCAAGCCCATTTGAGAAAAAGAATATTATTGAAGTGGGTTGTAATGCTACGGAGTTGTGAGCGACCTCAAGAAGAAGTTGCACTCTAGACTGCAAACCCTTGTCTTTAGAAGATCCGTGTTGCGAGTACCAAGATATGTACTTTGGGTTCCTATCAGATACAATAAACCAAACTGGGTTCCCATTGAAAGTGCAAACTATATCAACATGTGCACTTGTCAAATTACTATTATGAAGCCCATTATCTGTTGACTTTTGAAACGGGATTTTCTTGCAGACACGTGAGACTCCAGATATGTTTGGCTGCTGAAGGATGTGAACCACCGCCTCAAGATGACCGATGTTGACACATATAGACGGTTCGGATTCTGGAATGAAATCAGTTGATGAAAAACGAGTCAGGAAAGCAAGCTCTGATTGGATCAACCTGAGGAGAGTATGCTTGCAGGAGAGACTCAAGTGTAACGTTTCAATTGTATCCATCACAGCCTCACATCTCTTTTTTGCTTCTACAATCGTTGTACCCAAAGTGATTATATTATCACGCTCCTGGTTGACATTCATTTTTTTGTCCTTTTTTTGCTGTCCAGAACCAGTAGAACTTTCTTTTCGTAGGATTCAAACTATCAAATCTTTGACTAGATTTCAGCCTGTTTGCTGCTTCAAATCTAGAAATGGGCAAAAAACAATTGTAGTCAGCACACTGCTTGTAATAATGACTACATATTTGACACTGATATAACTGTGCAAGTTTACGAGATAGAAAGCCAGAGTTAGAAATTTTAAAAATTAGAGCTTTTAGAGACCAACCAACCACACATACCAATTTTGTAATCATGAAATCGTGCAGAACGCAAAAGGAAATAGATCGAGACATATAGTAATCACTGACACATAATATGATCTCTTCCTTTTGGAGTTTTGGTGAGAAATCTACTGTTAAGGTCTGCAAATATATATATAAAAAAATACATGAAATGGTAATCAATTTGTATATTGTACCAAATTTGTGAGGTAGGATACCTCTCAATTGGATGGGCATGATGCAGTTAGTAAGTATGTCACTGATCATATATTTCTCTATTCTTTTTCATTTTTAGTATACAAATTGATAAATCACCAACGTTCGATCATATAAAAAGAGCCTTCTTTCGTGGAAAGTATAACCTAATTCCTAACAATATTCTTCTTGTTCACTTGTGCAATTATATACTCATTTTTACTTCTCTATACAAATTTATGCCTCTTTCCATATCCTTAGTGAAGGTTTTGTTATTATCGTCTATTATAGTTGCTATAATTATAATTACAATCCCTAAATCGATACCTAAACATTACAATTTGAGCTAACACGAATAAAACAATACTCTGATAAGGAATCGTACATATAATAGCAATACCATAAAATTGGGGCTTAGATACAGATATGTGAACTAACCTTAGGTTAATAAAGAAGATTTTGTTTATTGTTCCTGCAACAAAAAAGAAATAAGAAACCCTAATTTGGATTTCTCAGTATGAGGAATCAAGCAATAGCAGTTTCAGTCAACAAATTCTGGAACTTTTTTGTTTTTCTTTTTGGTCACAAAAGTTTGTGTGAATTATTAAATTGGCCACTAAAGTAATAAATACTACGGGGTTTGTTTTTTACGAGATTTTTGTTTGAATCTGAATGACACATCTAAATATTAGGAGGTGGTTCAGAGAAACTAAAAAGACCATTTGTATTTATTAACTGAATCTAAATGAAGATCTGAGTGTCACTAATTATATATGTTACATTTGAAAATATTATATATAATTTAGAGACAAATATTTTCAACTTATATGATTAATATAGCCAACTACTTTCAAATAAACTATCTTGAAATAAAAATTCATAGCAAATTCAACTAATCAGATCATTTAAAATTCATTTTGCCTTAACTGTGCCACAATTTCATCACGCAAATTTATCATGTATTGTTGATCCGTCGCACTCCCATGTGATTGTCTTGCACATTCTCATCATTACGAGTACCGTTGCAATTACTTATTTGGGTTTGCTCATATCGAGGGAAAATTTGATCACTTAAACCCTCGTTCCGTATGATATTATGAATAGCAAAGCATGCTATAATGATATTTCTCTGTTTGATAAAAGAATACAGTGGCATTCTTTTCAAAATGGGAAAACGTACTTTCAAGACACCAAAAGCACGTTCAATAACATTTCTAAATTTTGCATGAGCGTGATTGGACTTTTCTTTACTATCAATTCCACGTCTTCAACGAAATTCACCAAGTCAATACCTAACATTACGATATGGTGCCATAAACCATCAGGTGTTTTTATATGTAGCGTCACAAAGATAGTATTTATCTGAAAAGGTAACATATAATTGATACGATAAGTAATGTGTATAATATATTATAAACATGGCTTGATATATACGTGAAGGGGAAGATGGAATCACCAACCAACGTATTTTGCTTTGACATAATCATACCGATTTTTTAATTGCTTTTGATTTCCTTTTGATGTGATACACGTCTTCCATTTTTTTCACCTAAGGACCCTAAGACTCGAAGTGTAGGCTAGTCCCCCTACGACCCATTCTATCTAATTCTGCAAAACACTATTTTAAAAAGAACTTAAGTTGTTCATTGGTGAATTTTAGTCTTTTCATGCCTACACAAAACTCCAACATCACATGAACACCAAACATTGTTCTAACATCAACAAATCAATGGCAACAAATATTTTTATTTCAATCTCGTTTTGAAAGTAGTTATCTTTTACCAGATTTTGGGTCTAAATTTGTTTTGATTCCGATCGGATTTGATGCTTTTCAGGTTGCAGGTGATGCTTGGAAGAAGACCTCCATCTGATTTCAAGAGTGAGAGTGGTTTTGGGAACAAATTTGAGAGGGTGAGGGTTTGAGAAGAGGTGGCTCTGTGTTTTAAAATTAGGTTTTGTTTTAAGAGGTTTATTAGAAGATACTGTTTTTTGACTTGAAAAATAAGATGTTAATCAGAGGTAAAACCTTTGAACGTGGATAAAAAACAAAAAGTCTGAATATGAAATACCCCTGACTCGGTAAGTGATAAAAGATTTTTAAGTATTTTTTTTTTTTACAAAAACAAACAACACCTTCCTCGGAAAATGGCTGCTCAGGTTAAGCTTTTTATTTTTACTTTAATTTGTTGCCTTTTATGTATCATTGATTGATATAACATTTAGTATTATTTTTGTACATACTAAAGAAGTATTTTAGAAAATATCATTAATTTACCATTTTCTTCATGGAATTAATTTACTATGCTAACGTCAGCATTTAACGAAATACACTTTCAATCAAAACAGTATTCTCTTTTATTCCTTTAATCAATGCATTGTCAAGCGCTTCATACGCTAAGAACGTTAAGTTAACAAACAAGATAACTTCACGTATTATGAACTTTGTTCTTTCTACATGATTGGTATATCTCATACATGTCAACATATACATAAAAGTTACAAGTTTCACATCCCATGAGGCATGTTCGTCTTTATAATTATGAATGGAAATATAATCATGATCGTATGCATATGCGCTCGGCGCTCCCTTAAGATTTTCCTCGTGCCATGAGGAGTTTGTGTAGAGTGGTATCTATGAACATGTAGCAAATGCTTAGCATTGTTTATGCCTGATGTGACACATGTCAAATGATTAAAATGAGTTAAAATGGTTAATTTATCAAACTGGTATTTGTTGAGTATGAGTACAATAGTGATTAATTTTTTTACCAAATTTCATACTGTATTTAATATTTAACGATCAAGGTGGTCGCCTAGTGATGGAGGCTTGAGATTCTCCAAAGGAAACCCATGTTCATTTCCCACGAGGTGCAACTTTGGGGCTGTCCCTCATGCGCATAGATCGGTTGCTTTCGTAGACTTTGTCTTCCACGTATTGTCTCCGGGGCGGGTGGACCGGTCAACATGGCTAGTTATCAATGTATTTACAAGAATATTCATATCTTTATCTTTACAATGATTATGATTGTTGTTACTTTTAATATTAATCTTAATCGATTATCATCACCCGGTTCTTCTTGATCGACATCCTCATTCCTTATTATGAGTAGTATGTTTTTATATCAATTCTATTTCTCAATTTCAGCTACTTTATTTATACTTCGGTATTTTTCTATAGTGATTACCACTCCTCATGTTCTTATGGATGGAGTGGTGAGCACTTTCAAGTGTACACCGCAACCTGTGCCACATGCAGTGCCTCATCGTGGGCTTGTGATGGTTCGGTGGGTGGTATACGGTACGTTCATTTTCAATTTTTAATTTTTTTCGCTTTAGGTTTCAATATTGAAATTGAAAATAAAGGTGGATCTGAATTGATTTAGTGGTGGACAAGTTACTATATGAAGTGTTTTTGAATGTTCAGAGTTGTGAATAATTAGTGATAATCCAATTTTGGTCTGGCTAGTTAGCAGCTTACTTATTATTTACATTATACGACGTCGCATTGGGTCATTTCGAGATCATTGGCCTCATTGCCGTATATCCGCTTGACACAGACACATATATAAATCAGTTTTCCCCCAAATTCATCATGAATCTCACACACAAACACACACATCAAACCCTAGAATTCTAAAAATCTTCAAAAATGGCGAGACCTGCGAGGCAATCGACAACATCAACAACCACAACAACCACCATAACCCTAGAAAACACAGCTCCATCACAACCAACAACCACCACCGTTACATTAACCCTAAATCCAAGGAAGAAAAAGGTGACGTGGAAGGAAGGTACCGTCGATAACGAATTTCTTCAGAAAAAGAGCTCAAAAAAATGTTGTATCTTTCATAAAGAAAAACCTTTTGATGAAGATTCTAGCGATGATGAAGATTGCCATGATCATGATCATAATAATGATCATGATTGTGGTGGATTGAAGAAGCATGCTGATGGTGCATCAACAAGCTAGGTTATATTTTCGAAATTAGGATTTTAATTTTGGGGAGATTATGTATGTTTGTATATGGAAATGATAGAATGCTCTTGAGAATGATTGAATCAGAAGTACTGGATCTGAGTTCGATATGTGTGCTGTTTTGCATATTGATTGATATTTGGTATCTAGATTTGATGATTGTATCCCCCCTAATCCTTATATCATATAAACACATCACCTTTTTTATCAAGTTGTTTGCTATTATTGTGCTTGATGATTATGTTTTGCATATTGATTGATAGTTCAATATTTCTGCTGCTTCTTATCTGTGATTGTGAACTTGTAATGGTGTTAAACATCTTAGAAAGAGTTGTATTGGTTTTGTTTGTTTTGTTTTTCTTTTCTGCTTGATTAGTTTTGGCAACAGGACTAACAAAAGCATGTGGGGATTTATGGATATGTAACTGGTTGTATTTCTCTTGAGTCTTCATCAGTAGAAACCTTTTGCGCGTACCGATGAATGAAGATTATGTTTGGATGCCTTGCTATATACTCCGTAGTTGCTTTTTGTTTGGTTAGCTAGTTATAGTGTGTGGCGCTCCTTGTAGTGATTTAGTGTGTGGTGCTCCTTGTAGTTATAGTGTGTGGCGCTCCTTGGAGGGTGCAAAAGGGAATGCTTGATATTTTCTGCATACCGCTTTTCCATGCCCAACGTGATTAGAGGTTGGTTTCTGCACGCCATTCGAATGTTTATAGTTTTGTTATCAACTTCATGACGTAATGTTTCTGGTATTGGTCCTAAGTATTGCATTATCGATTTCCACCTCCATCCAAATCTCATTTCATTCATGACCCTACTGTATATATGCCCAGTCATTGTGTCGTATGCCTTTTCAAAATCAAGTTTGAGAATTAGTCATTCACTTTGAGACTGTTTAAGACTGTGAACGACTTCATTAGCAATTAATTTAGAGCACAGTCAAGCAATTAAATATTTAGGTGTTGGTCCTATGTAGTGTTTTTTTGGATAAGTACAAATTAAAGTTCAGAATGTGATTCTTATTCTGCAGATTAATTGTTTATGTGTATGGCAAATAGATTTTGCCACAATTTTTTACATAAAGTTATATACCAAGTATTTGTTTATTTTGATGTGGAGAATCTGAATTTTGATGTTTATGACTCTATGAGACTTGATACATTGTGCTAAACTGCAAAATGAGCAAGTGTCAGAGGTTGCTTGTTTTAGCAAGGTTACGCCACATCATTTCCATGTAAATGCATGTACTCTACGGGATGGTCTATTGAGCTGAATCAGAGGTTATACCGTAAATAAGTCTTATCAAATTCACTAAATTCTATATCCTGTAGAAGCTGTCACGTAAGATGTTCTTTACATTTTTGGAGATTTTATTCGCAGTTTAATGCTTCTTGGCAATTAATACAATATATCTATAAGGTTAATAGTAGTATGTATGGTTTGTCAATATAATCATTGTCAAACAAATGTGCTAAATAATATGATACACCAATCATGTAGTCATTAGAGACATGTCATGACATTGTTCTGATTGAAACGTTGGAATAACGATTAATGAGTGAACTGAAATGCAAGATGACAACTCCTGAACTCCGTATCCTTTTCTGTTAAATGGTAAGAATATCCAAGTTATTATGTCAACTAATCGGCGGTTGTTCCTTCCAGCTGTTTAGTGATATAAGGAGTCTCAAAGATAAATCATAACCTTCTAGCTGTTTAGTAATGTAAGGAATCTCAAAGGTGAATCTATAAAAAAAAGCGATTCACAATGATACGTAAAGAACTCCATCTTCACTGTGTATCATTACTAGTTTTCCTCATATTTCTTTATATATGTTTTGCATTCATAGTTTTATGAAACCTCTATCAATATGCAATTTATTCTGTAGAAATGAACTAGATGGTTGTAACAGCAGATGGTGACAATGAGTAGTAGCATTAGAGCTGTACTGTAACATCCAAAAAGAAAATTTATCCGTAGGTATCCGTTGTTGAGCTGATGTTCTGCCAAAAATAGGAAAGTCTCTTCGAAATTATAACCATCAAAGCTAGTATGTAAAATCAATAAAGTAATAAAATTACGGCTTAAATGCGTAATAAACAAACATTGATATAAAAGTACATTTTAACCCAAACACTGCAACCTTCATAGTTTCATTTAAGGGCATGACACATATAGTGTTATCTCATATCCAACGCCATTTCCAGAAAGCGTAACATGCGTACCCTGTATTTGACATACACAAATATACGTGTAATTGACGTCAGTTTGACTGTTACGTATGCAAACAGAATCTGCATAATTTAGGTTTCCCTTTTTGCCTTATAGAGAGCATCATTTTTCTTTGCTCCCATTACACCCAACTTTCTGCTTATTGTATTACTAGTGTAATTGTAACTCAACTATTCTACATTTGCACTTGCTAAAAGGCAAGAAAAACATTTAGATTCTTACAGTGAGAAACAACAAAATCAGAAATATTTTTCTTACAAAAGAACTATGAGTATGAAGGTTTTATAATCATTCACTCCAGCATACTTCAGGGTGCCTTCTTTAATCAGCTTACCAAGTGTAACGATGACCAGAACCTCATTCACTTGAAAGACAAATCTGAACATTATCACAACTCCTAAAGGTCATGGATTCAGCATCTTATTTAAAAACAGCCTAGTTCAATTCATTCTCATTATATTTACTAATTTTCTCCTTCAAACTTTCATATACAAGACTATGTATTGAAACTCCGATATAACCATATACAATCAGTCAATCACCCAAAAAGCAATTCACCCTAATAATTACTTTACACAAGAAAATAAAGTGACAAATCTCTCCTCTATTGAATTAGTCATTTTGGCAATCGCAACTCCAAATACCTTTTACACAAAAACATCAGGGTATGTACAAGCATATGTGCAGTACGTACAGATATACAACGCTACCATGCAATCAAATGACAACAACCGCTCACTTTACACACCAAACCTCATAGTTAGAAACAAAAACACTCCCAAGGTAGGATGGTAGCTGAAGCTTTCAAGTAGCAGCAATTTCCTCACCAAGTCTTGAATTAGGAAGTTGGTTCACATCAGAGCCAAAATTGAAGCATTGCCTGCGCATAGTTTACATTATAGTTACTACCAATGCAGATCGATATAGTACACTAATAAATTAAATATGCAGACCGAAAGTGGAGATTTTGACCTACTTATCTATAAATAGGGTGATTTGAGTTATGTTTACTTCTTAAGTCTTAACTAGTCAATTGATTAAGCTGAAAGATTTAACTAAAAAAGCAGACAAGTCAAATGGGTCGCACAGGTCAAACAAGTTGAAAGTCGTCTAAAGTGTTTTCAACTGCATTAATAGCGAACCAAATTACAGTACTGAAAAGGTAACATGACTTTTGTAATAACATAGCTTATATTAACAAATTTAGCACATCATGTACTTATAAAATACCAAATATGAAAAAAATGCATTTGCAGATCAGTCCAACCCGACCCAACCCATTTTGACCCACACTAAAAGCTACCAGTTTTGAGTTAACGCAGCCCACCCACACTGCCCGTTTTGCCACCTCTAAGAACATGTTATAATACCTCTTTAAGTTGAAACATGGGTACGTCCAAGTCCGGAGACGATTTATTGCTTTCCGTTTTTCCATTTCTAATCTCCGTTTGTATAGAATCTAATTTCTCATTAATCTCGTATAACAATCTCAGTACCTCTTCCCTTCCTGTAGTGCTAACTTCTTGTGATATTACATCTTGGTCCTCACCTTGTGTTATCTCTGTTGTTATGTTCGCTAGTTGAGATGACCCTTGAGATTCCACAACATCAGTAGAAGCAAGATCAATTGCCATGTGACAATCAACAATCATATTATCTCTTGGAAAAAAAACTTTCATGTCATTGTGTTTCAAACTCATAGCATCTTCTGGGAAATATACTAATTTTCCAAGCTTATTTTCACATCTCAAGATCGATTTACCATTATCTTTCACCTGCTTTTCATGACTCAAATTTTTTTCTTTAGTTTCAGGGACTTCAAATACATCGAGAACATTCAAAGAACAAGCATCCGAATTTATCTCATCATCCGCTGACTTTCTTGAGCTTTTTGCTGGATCCAATTCATTAAGTTGAGAAAACGCAGAAGACGTTCTAGAAGATCTACCCCTCAAACTCAGGTATTGATCTCCTGCCATTTCTTCAACTATCTTTTCCAACTTCCGAAGCTGATCCCAATATGAGCTAATAGAACCATCCGTTTGTTTCTCTGATTCAATACTTTGTTGACTTTCATCCAGCCGTTCACTTTCCCCTGCTGTTTTTGAGATCATATCAGAATCTGGACTTGCCGATCGATTTCTTTCAAGATTACCCCTTTTCATATGGGCCATTTTTAGAAGTTTTGGAGGAGCCGAATTTCTCCTAGAGAGATTTTCTGGGCTTGTTTCTGTAATGGAAGTTTCATTCAACTGCAATAAATTTTCTGGGAATTTTATCTCATTCGATCCAATTTCTTCGAGACCTAAGCTTGATAATTTGTATCTATAGGCTTGAACTTGGTAATCCAAGTTAGCAATCTCCATTTCTTTTTGGTAAATCAAATCTTCGAATATTTCCATAGATTCTTCAGCATGATACATTTTTTCCTCGGCTAACCTCTTGTATTGCTCAGATTCCATTTTCACAGCAGCTTTTTCTCCTTGAAGACGCAGTATCATTGCTAATGCTTCACTAGCTGCAGTAGCAGAGGATTCTCTTTCTACTTCCAATTCGTTATAAAGTTTTTGCAGAAGTTGTTGTTGAGCACAAAGAGCTTCTTTTAGAGATGTATTTGTTTCTACTGCCATTTTCGCATCGATTTTGTTTTCGTTCATAGTTGGTGCTGAAATTCCATCACCAAAGCAGAAAATCAGGAAACAGCAAATAACTTTTTATTTCACACAATCAATGCCACAGATTCAATAGAAATCAACAAATAAGTAACATTCATGTTCATTGAATGTTCCACATGATCAAGCACTTGCATCAAGTTTCAGGCTATTTCCCCCCAAGTTGAAATAATATAATCACATTACACATGTCAAAATTCTTTACAAAAAACAACATTCATAATTTATCAAGTACTTGCAGTCAAGATGACTGCACGAACGTTGATCGTATATAGTAGATGCAAACACGAATATGGATTAAAACATTTGAAACATATCATAATAAAATATAAACAAGAAAAGATGAAAACTTTCATGCAATAGAACATAATATCAAGGCTCTAATATATATATAACCAAAAGGATTATGCAAAATAAGCATACCATTACTTATTTCCGTAGTACTAACACAGATGATAAATATAACTACTAGAATTAAAAGCCCCCTTTTGACAACTCAACTTTTAAGTATACTGAATCGCCGAATCGAAACCTCACACCATACCAGGTCTACAAACATAATTATATTATTATATTATATATATATATACATAATATACATAAATTAACTAAAGAAAGATAACTTAAGAACAGATGCAAAAATTTCTTCACAGACACATTTATACAAACAGTTTGTATGCATTAAAATAGTTTTACCTGTGTACATACTCCACGCGATAACATCTAAATGTAAAATACACGCAATACCCAGTTGATCACAAACTTACAGCGACTCATCAACTAACTCCCAATTTTCCCAATTTTTTTTTTTTTTGATCTTTTCAAGATGAATTGCAAGACGAACCAGGGCTATACAAATAACCAAATTCAGATAAGAACCCAACCAAAGATCCAATCTTTGAACCCAGTAAAACTTAAAAATGAGAAAATTGATTCGAGTAAAACAAAAAAAGGTGAATCGAAATAGATGAAAGTTGTTGTAACAGTTAACTGTTTTGTCTTTATTATCAAAAAAATATAAAAAAACAAAGATTGATTTTGGGGTTTTGAAGAAATTTCAGTTTTTTGTTGTTTTTGGTCTGAAAAGCATAACCACACACATATGGGTAATGAAAGGCTATTCAACAGTCTTAAAATGTGTATTAACTTTATTTATTAGTCTTTTATTATATTTAATTTAATAAAAAATTAAATAATGAAGCAATTAATAAGCATTACAATTTGTATTTATTACCGGTATAACTTTATTTACTTTTTAGAAAATATAATTTATTAAATTAATTAAGCTGAAACCCAATATTGATTTTGTCATCAATCTAATAAGAGTAGGTAAATAATTAACTATCCATTATTCATTGTATTTAGTCTATTTACATCTTAAACCATTAAATAGCGAGTAAATTACATTCGTCCGTTCTTCCTCGTGGTACGTTATCCGGTTCACTCACAGTCTATAGATCAGGTTTTTCGCGGTTTACGACTCTTGAACTGGATTTTCATTTCTTTCTAAGTCCTCTGAAGAGTAAAAAAGTTTTATAATTGTAAATCTATTTAGTCATTTCATCAGAGATGAGAGATTGAGAGCAAAATGAAAAATTTAAGTCAATTGACTGCCCACGTAAAAAAACACGACTCAAGAAGTTAAAGTGAAATAAATGATATACCGCGAAAACGACAGGAATGTAATTTACTCCAAAATTGTTTTAACCATTAAAATATAATTTCTAATTGAAATTAATAAAACATGGGGTCACTTTATTGAAAAGGCGGTACAAAAAATGAATAAATGATTCAAAAGGTCGTTGGATCCCCCATTTCCCGGCCATTCCGCTTGAATGATCATGCTTTTTTTTATACTTTCATTTTTCATGTATAAAAATTGTCTTTACTCTTTCCAACAAATGTGATATGATATCATTTAGAACATATAATGATTAACCAATATTTTATAGTTTAATATGCCATCGAAATTTTACAAGTATATATACGCTTATCTTAAAGTTGGAAAAAGATAATTTGTTTTGATCAGTATGGATAGAATCTAATTGTTTATAAAGAGACCTTTTTTATGCCTCATTTTGCATTTTTACCAGATATATGTAATAATGATTATGTCCTATTCTGATAGTAGCACTAAACTGTTGTTTTACACTTTTACCTCCATTTGATCCTCGAATCTAATTTTGCATCATCATTTTGCAATTTTTGTTACAAAATCAAAACATTGACTATTATGTTTCCATATATGACATATTAGTTTATTTTGTTTTGAATTTGAATTTGTAATTGTATTTAATTCGTAAATACTTAAGAAGCTGCCATCTGTAAGAACAAATGTGTTTAAGCTTAAAATATTTGTTGACATTTAGTTTTTTATATATTTATTTTAGTAATTATTATTATTATATTATTATTATTATATTCATAGTCAATTATCATTTTGGTATATAGAAGAGAATACACATAAAGTGGAGAAGCAATAAACTTTACCGACGATAATCGTCATTTCCTCTTGGGCTTACTAGACCAACGTGTAAGGGATTTATCTCAATTTGTTTTAGTTCGTAGCACCTACAAAAAACGTAATTTATTTTCTTAAAAATCATTACACTACTATTTAAATAGACTCATCTTGATATTGATAAGCAATAGTTGTTAAACGACATAATTGTTGGTAATTTTAGTGTAATTGAGAGTTACATGAGACCAAATAATGGATCTCATATAAAGTTGTGATACAGGTTACGAGGTGCGGAGTGCACACCCGTATGAATTTTTATGAATCTGGTTTCTAACATGGTGGGAGTCAAAGGTTTGTGTTGCGATTGAGTAAGAACAACACCGAATAGATGCAATATCATTCGGTGCTCCTTGTTCGAATGAAAATCCTTTCAATCGGTGATGTGTGTTTGGGCAGGAATGAAAAGTTGCAACTTTTCATGAATCATTGTGTAACATCCTCCTTACTGGTCTGGTAAATTCCTATTTTAATTGATTATTTAATTGTGTTAGAAATTATTTAATATTAATTGTTTACTTATGAAACTTAAGTAAATAAGTTTCAGGACTTATTGTGAATAGTAAATTATTAATTGTTTTAAATTGATATAGTTAACGGTAAAATAAAGTAATAGTTCTCGCAAATGATTTTAGGTTCCAGAAATAAGTTTAGAAGGGGATAAAAATTTAAACAATTAGACAGTAAGTCGGTTTGGGAGCCGACCTTAATACCCCTTTTGATTTCAAGTTTTCTTCATTTTATCAATTTGCAAAACTCTCAAATCCAAATTAAGAAACCAAAACCAAGTTGATAGCCAAACTTGTTTAGGTGATTTCGAGTTCTAAACATCAATTTCGCATCATCCTTTCACCCTTATCTTCATCAAAGAGTGAGTTTAAATCTGATTTTGGGTATACAAATTGGGTTTTATAGATTTTGATTGATTTACACGAAATTGAAGCTTGAGATGTTGTTATTAGGTGTTATTTGATGTTAGTGAAGTATTATAAACCTTAGAAACTACGTTTTTAGAGTTTTGGTGAGTTTTGATACAAAAAAACTCGTAATAGCAGCGAAATTCGCAGTTCTCAGTTTGTCCTGCGAACTGAGTTTATGTTGCGAAGCGAGGTGAGTTGTTGCGATGCGAATTGAGATGTGTGAACCGAGTGCTGCGGTGCAAGTTGAGTTTTCGTTGTGCGAAGTGAGCTTCTGCGAAGCGAGCTGAATCACCTACGAATTGAGATAATTAGCAATGCGAGTTGAAATTGCGGTGCCAACCGAGTTAACTGTGCGAGTCGAGATAGTTGCGAACCGAGATTTTTAAAACCTTTTGTTTTGTAAATTTTGAAAACGCGTAAGTGTTTCAGGGTCACAGATAAGTGACAATTTCATTATCTCGGATTGAGTTAAAATTCGCATGGTCACTCGGAAACGGCCTAATGATCCAGGATCTATCAAAAGAGCCTAGGCAGTTTTTGGCCATTCGGGGTCATCTACGGGCCGAAAATGGTATTTTTCAGTTTTTAAACGTCATTTCAGGATTTTCTGATTTTATTTCTAATTGAACTTTTGTTTGCCTAGACTTCAGGGATTACCTGATTGAATAAATATGCTAGAATGATGATTGTGGAACAAGTTACTAACTTGTGTATTATGTGGTGTTTCAGATACTTCAAAGACTCAGTAATATAAGATTGCTGAGTGTGGAATCTGCAGAGGTATCGATGAGTGGATTTACAACTCACCTTTTGATTTAGTTGTAACTGTTTGGTTACAACAAGTGAACGTAGATGTGTTTGTTGAATTACTTAATCCGAGTTATTGACTATAAATCTACGTGCTATGTGGCCTTGGGCATCAGTGTATTGAGGTCAACTGGGTAGTTAGGTTATTTGGTTATTGTGTGAATTACACAGGGTCTTGATTCATTCGTTGTGTGTAGAACCTGTGTTTGAGTATAATAACCGTTAGCTATCGGTCTATTTTGTATTGGCCTTACAGATTGTTGGGTAAGTGTTCTTGAGAGCCACCGCGACAGTAGGGTTTCTCAAGAGCCACCGATCCTCATTGTTGAATTGTTGTACTATGTAATATGTGTTTACGATTATTTGATGTAAACAGGTGGTTATGCTAAGTTGAATTGTGGGTGACGAATTTATTCACTTAGCTTTGTGCTAATCCCTCATTTTACTTCCTGTAGATTATATTTTGGGTATGTGGGTAGCAGGAAGCAGATATGTACGCATGAAATATTTGACCGCGCCATCCACTCTGATATGGTTTTGTTATAGACTATGTTTGGAATTATATAATACCCCTTTTGTGTAATAAGTGTATTATGATTTTAATAGTTGTAAATATTTGTGTATCAAATAGGTGAACGGTTTATGTACATTACTTTGAATATATAGTAGAAAAATATGTTTTCAAATTTACGCTTCCGAGATAAATAATATAATATTCATGTATTGAATGAGGGTTGTTATACATTGTGACTTTTCACAAACCGTCTAACTACCATATTGTTAGCTTAATAGAAGCTCAACCCTTTTATTATAGGGTAAAAGCTATAAATTGGTAACATACTCTCATTTTTGTCTCAAAGTGAGTAACATGCTTGTAACACCCTCTTCCCGGGTCTGGTAATTCCTTTATTTAAATTAGTTATTTAATTATTTTAGGAATTACTTGATATTATTATTATATTGTAAAAATTAAGTAACTAAGTCTTAGGACTTATTGTGGATAATGAAATATTAGTTGTTTTAAATTATTATAGATGACGGTAAAACAAAATACTATTTCTCGCAAATGGTTTTTAGGTTCCAGACAAGAGATTTAGAACGGGTATAAAATTATGCCATTTAAGTATGTGAGTCGGTTGTAAACCGACTTTTCAAACCATTATGTTCTTACCCTTTTCTTCACTTATCAATTGAAAATCCTTGAACTCCAAATAAACCATAAACAAATTGAATTAAAGAAAACCTGTGATTCTGATTTCAAGAACAGCAACATCATCATCTGCATCATATCATCTTCATCTTCACCAAGAAGTGAGTTCAATTTTGAGTTTTATAAATTGGGGTTTTGAGTGATTAAACCAAATTAAAGATTGTTATGTTGCTATTTGGTGTTATTAGGTGGTATATGATGTTCGTAGATGTATTAGAAACCATAGAATTGAGTTCCTTGAAGTTTTGATGAGTTTTGGTTCGTAAATCTCGTAAGAACAGCGAAACTCGCAGAACCCAGTTCGTCCTGCGAACTGAGTTCTTGTTGCGAAGCGAGTTGAGTTCTGCGAAGCGAACTGAACTCTTGCGAACTGAAATATTGCTTTGCGAGTTGAGTTTTGCTTTGCGAGCCGAGATGGTTGTGCGAACTGAGTTATTTCGTTGCGAGTCGAGTTTCTGCGAACCGAGTTGACCTGCGAAACCAGATCACTGCGAACCGAGAATTTTTAAAGATTTTTATTTTGCAAATTTTGAAAATGCGTAAGTCTTTTCGGGGTAACGGACAGGTGACAATTTCACTAACTCGGATTGCATTGAAATTCGCATGGTCACGACCTAATGATCCCGGCTCTGTTCTAAGAGTCTAGGCAGCTTTTGGCCATTCGGGGTCATCTAGGGCCCGAAAATGGTATTTTTCAGTTTTTAAACGTCATTTCGGGATTTTCTAATTTCATTTTGAATGAACTTTTGTTTGACTAGACTTCAGGGATTACCTGATTTGATAAATATGCTCTGATGATGATTATGGAATGAATTTCTAACTTATATTTGATTTTCTGTTTCAGATCAACCTAAGACTCAGTGATATAAGAATCCTGAGTGTGGAGACGTCAGAGGTATCGGTGAGTGGATTTAGAACTCACCATTTGATTTAGTTGTAACTATTTGGTTGCAACAAGTAAACTTAGATATGTGTTAGACTGTTTAGTCTTGATTATTGACTATGAATCTACGTGATATGTGAATATATGTGTATCAGATTATTGAGGTCAACGTGTAGTTGGACTTTTGATTATTATGTGAATTACACAGGTTTTGATTCATTTGTTGTGTTTAAGACCTGTGTATGAGTTTAATAACCAATAGTTATCGGTCTATTCTGTATTGGCCATACAGATTGACGTTAAGTGTTCTTTGGGAATCCCCGGGTATTATGATATCCCAAGAGCCACCGATCCTCATTGAAATATGTGTGTTTACGATTATTTGGTGTAAACTCATAGTTAAGCTAAGTTGAATTGTGTGTGATAAATATATTCACTTAGCTTTGTGCTAATCCCTCATATTACTTCCTGCAGGTTTTAAATAGATATGTGGGTGGACAGGAAGTGGATGCCTTTGGCAGGGAATGTTTGACGAATGTGAACTCTGATGTATTTTGATAAATTAAAGTTTGGAATTATATAATACCCCGTTTGTGTAATATGTGTAATATGGTTTTAATAGTTTTAAACTATTGTGTATCGGAGTTTGAAAAAGATTATACACTTTTTATGATGTATATTAATAAACTATGTTTTTAAATCAACGCTTCCAAGTTAAATCATTTAATATTCATATACTGAATGAGGGGTGTTATAAGTTGGTATCAGAGCATAGATTTGGGTGAATTGAGCATTATAAAGTGTTCAGTCCCAAATCTAGAGTGTGTTACGTCAAACATTCTTGGGTATGGGATTTAGCATTGTATGTGAAATTGTTAGTAGATAGGTACTAACGATTAACAAGTTTCAAGTTGTTGTGATAATTACAGATATGGCAGATAACGAACAACTGACCACCAACCCTAATAATGCCTCAAGGATCGATGTTCCCCCTTCAGATATTCATAATGAGAGACATGATCATGAGGGTACTTCGATTCCTGCTCATGAAGAATCAAATAGAGATGATTATCTTTTTCAGTTAGAAGATGAGGTGATTAATCTCAGAGAATTTAAAAGGCAAACGAAAACTGCATCATCTCAGCAACGTTCTCAACAACAAATACATGTGTTTGGTAATATTCCTCCTTTTCAGTCAAATAAACTGTGTTCATTCAAAACGTTCATGGCAAGTAAACCACCAGAGTTTAGAGGTAGTACAAATCCATCTGTAACTTTAAATTGGTTAAGAGATATGGAGCGAAAATTTGATGTTACTCGCTGTGAAGAAGAATCCAAAGTGTTTTATGCTATTCAGTGTTTAAAAGACGAAGCCATGGTTTGGTGGGACTCGATTACCGGTCATTTGACTCAACAGCAGAAAGAAGCTATTCGATGGCCTGATTTCCATCAAGCTGTGTGTAATCAATATTGTTCCGACTTTGATATGGCACGTATTAGGAGAGAGTTTGTGAATCTTCAATTAACCGATAAGATGACCATCGATGAGTTAATCACACAGTTTTCAGAGAAACTACGGTTTGTGCAGCAGTGGGTTCCCGATGAGAAAACCAGAATCGAACAGTTTGTGGAAACTTTACCTCATAATTACCGTACTACAGTGAGGTTAGCTAGTAATCTATCCCAAGCTTTTACTCTTGCACGCTCGGTTGACAGTGATATTAGAGGTTTTCGAGAGTCTCAAGATAGAGATACTTCTTCTTCATTTCCAAGGGCTAGAACAGATTTTTCGGGTAAAGGAAAGTCCAGGTGGCAAGGTAACCGTCAGGATCAGAGATCCGGCAGTAAAAGTGGTTCATCTGGAAGTTCTACCTGGTGCATTTCTTGTTGATCTAAACATACAGGCCCATGTACAATTCAGACAAACAAATGTGTTAAATGTGGTGAATTGGGTCATGAGTTTAAGAATTGTAAGTTTCCCAATTTTGTATGTTGGAACTGTAAGAAAGAAGGGCATCGTGTTGGACAGTGTCCTGAGGCAAGGAAACAGGGTTCGGTTTCGGTCGGGAGTTCATCATCTTCCGGTCAAAAGCGGAAGAATCCTCCGCCAGCGACGAGTAGGGCTTTACATTCATATTGGCATTCCACGTAGCTTTACATTCATATTTGTTATATGTATGTGTAATGATATCCTACGTAGAATGCCACATCATCAAATAATTTTTCTATGTGGAATGTCATGTCATTAAATAATTATACAAGTCATCGCTACGTAAGTACATGTGCAAAGAAATCAGTTACTAACATACCATGTTACTCATATTGGAACAAAACATAAGAGTTTGTGACCAACATTAGTAATAAATAGAGTATGTTACCCACTTTGAGACAAAAATGAGAGTACGTTACCAATTTGTAGCTTTTACCCTTTATTATATTAGGTCCGGCCCGTTTGCAGTTTAGGGTTTATCTTATTCGCTTTATAAGCAAACTTTGTATGCATTTTTCAATTAATCAGTTTATTCAGTATGTTTGGTTTGTCTATGATTTCATCAAGGTATCAGAGCAATCACGTCACACTTTGATTCGATTGTTTATTGATTTGTTTTATTTATGGTTTGTTTGTTTAATAATGGTGAAGTTTTTGGCGAGATCACGTAATTATTCCGGGCCATCGTCTTCTTTCGTCAAATAAATCTCATGTGATTTGTTTCTTGCTTTTCGTTCGTGAAGCTTGTTGATTTGTTCTACAGGAACAATTAATTTGTTACCACTAGTATGGTAGTTTGAATTAATAAACAATTCTTGTTTCTTTTGTTTGTCTACGATGCAATTTTGATCTTCCGAGAACAGGTTTATTGCTTATCTCGTTTGTGACTACATATATCGTTTTCAGTGTTATAAAAGTTTGTTTACTTTTACATTTGGTTTATAAGTTATTTAGAAAAGTTTGTTCGGTTATTATGGCTACTCATAAAGATGATTCTCTTCAATCGATTAGTGTTCAATTAGGTGGTAAAAACTATTCATATGGGAGTTATGTTATGAAGAATTTTCTTCGTGGGAAATCTATGTGGAATTACGTAACAGGTGTGAAAAAAGTCAACTGATATCAAACTTGAAAATTATGCTACGTTGTTAGATACTTGGGAGGCTGATAACTCCAAAATCATTACTTGGATGAACAACTATGTGATGCAATCGATTGGAACGCAATTGGCAAAATATGAGATAGCTCAAGTAGTATGGGATCATCTTGCCAGACTATATACACAGTCTAATTTTGAAAAGCAGTATCAATTGGAGATGGATATTCGAGCTCTTCAGCAAAATGCTATGACTATTCAGGAATTTTATTCTTCTATGTCATCTTTGTGGGATCAATTGGCGTTGACAGAACCCGCAGAACTGAAAGCATATGAACCGCATTACTCGTAGAGATTCAGACCGTTTGGTTCAGTTTCTTATGGCATTTCATCATGATTTTGAGGTCTTGCGAGGTTCAATTCTTCATCGTACCCCTTTACCTTCTGTTGATGCAGTAGTATGTGAATTGTTAGCTGAGGAGATTCTTCTTAAGTCGCAAGATGATATGAAGATCAATCCATCTTCTTCTAGCTCAATGGTTTTTGCAACTTCGCATCGCCTTTCAACTGGAACTCAACAAAGACCTATTGCTAAGATTTCTTATGACGAGTGTTCTTATTGCAAACAAAAAGGTCGCTGGAAATCTTAGTGTCCTTTGTTAAAAGCTAAACCGCATCCACCACCACAAAAATTTGGTCAGCTACAAAAACAAGTTTGCCCCCCTCAATCTAGTAATGGTGTTGCAGCATCGTCTTTAGACCCGTCTATGATTGAATCATTTCAAAAGTTCTTATCTGTACAGTCGCATGGTATGACCGCCTCATCTGCTCATGGATTGGGAAAATCAGAGTGTGATTGGGATATGCCTTAGTCAATGGAGGAAAATGCAACTATTTAGTATTGTCGTTTTGTTTTGTTCGCCTTTTGCAGCTATTGGTAGGCTTTGGTTTTGGTTTTGGTTTGGCATTAGAACTTTTGCATTGGAATTTATGAACTCCTATCTTGGATTTTGTATTGGTTTTGGTTTTGCATTAGATTTTCTGCACACCTAGCACTGGATTTTGTGGAC
Source organism: Pseudognaphalium luteoalbum (assembly GCA_963422505.1). Lineage (NCBI taxonomy): Eukaryota > Viridiplantae > Streptophyta > Magnoliopsida > Asterales > Asteraceae > Pseudognaphalium > Pseudognaphalium luteoalbum. Next base: position 52,627,725 of record OY730192.1, read on the forward strand.
TCGACACTCATCATCAACAATCATGTTTCACTCTGTTTTTTTTTTTTTTTTTGCTTCGCCTTGCTCTATTTTGTTTCGTATTTTCTTTTGAATTCTGTTATCAAACTCTCAATGCATTTGGTATTGACATTGTGAGTTTGAGAGCGGATGTTAGCTTAATAAAAGCCTGACCCTTTTATTATATTAGGTCCGGCCCGTTTGCGGTTTAGGGTTTATCTTATTCGCTTTATAAGCAAACTTTGTATGCATTTTTCAATTAATCAAGTATTCAGTATGTTTGGTTTGTCTATGATTTCATCACATATAACGTTTAATAACCAACATGGATGACTTGTATATATAAATAAGTCATTTGTGATTGTCTAAAACGACTTCTTGATCAATTGTAATAATGTCTTGATCTTATGATCATATCTTCATCATATCATCATATCATTTGGTCTTACAAACACAAAACCAATACAATCTCTTTGTTTATTCTCTTGTTTCTTGTGCCTAGAATCAAGATGGATACTTTGTCTTATCAGATTGATGATTTCGTGTAACCTAAGGCATAATAGGGTCGATATACTTCAAACTAAAAGTGTCCTACACAATTCAAAGTATATATCTAGATTCTATATTGATTATCATTAACCCTATGCACACCTATTTTCCAACAATAATCACAAACTACACTGTGGTTTCATAAAAGGAAACATATAAATGATCTATGGTCATTTGGCTTTCAACTCTATTGATACCAATCTACTCCTTCCGTCATAATTTAATTGTCTCTAGACAGAAAACACGATATTTAAGAAAAATATAATAATTACTATTTACTTTTTTCATAATGACCTTCTTACCCCTAACTAATTAATTTTAACTTTCTTTGACTTTTGTAATTTAATTTTTGAAGCAGAGACAATATAGTAAATGGAATCAAATTTCCATTTTATATTTGATAGTAGACAATCAATTTGAGACAATTCAAAATTGAATAGTGGACAAATAAATCGGGACGGAGAGTGTAATACTTATTGACTAGAGTCGGAAATGATGTGTATATGGATGGAAGTTATTTAATGTTGAGTTCGTTAATTCTTAATCCTCCTAAAATTGATGCTACTTTAATCGCATGTAATCTTATAAGATTATTTGTAGCGGTCTTCTTTTCTTGTAAATACTCCAATGATAGAGATACACAACTCCCTTTGTTGTCACAGTTTTAACAGATTTTAGTGTCTAGCTTTTAGGCCTTAATAGAGTTCTTTGGTTTTCAAAATAAACTACAATTTTCAATCACAATGAATGGATTAGAATATCAGGTTATATAGGGAGGGTCTTTTCATTACTCAGATGTGTACGGTTTAACTACGATATTCCTGTTATCGTTTCTGACATTTTTTGACCACCCCCAAGATATCTATCTGACTATCTGGACTATGGAGACACTTGAAACTAAAACTTTGTATGATATATAAAAATATTTTACTAATAGCCAGTAATACCTTAATGATGATTTCTTTAAATGAACACCTGTTTACAGTTATAGTAGTACAAGAAATGATCATTTCTGCCCAAAGGTTTTGTGGGTGGACAGCAAGGCGACAAGTCGACAAAGGTCTTTTGCATGCGGAATTCACAAAAGTGTTTTGAATGCAAAACATAAATTTGTATAGGAATTGGTTTAGTGGCATCTTTTGACGATTTCATTCAAGGATTGATCTTAAGCGACCAATCTCCTTCAAAAAGATTAACATGAGCTGTCTATTGCTATCTAAATTGTCTGTCACACATATTCTTGTTTATGATTCGGTGGGTCTATGGCATCTTCTATAATTCATCTTTATGAGATTTGAAATGCTATTCTTGTATAATGCAGTAAGAGTGTAGTTTATGTCTTTGTTTGCTCAAGGCATTTTAGGTAGTTAGTTTATGATCTTTGTTGTTCCTCTAGTTGCTAGTTTATAGTTTGGTTTCTTTTTTCGTTTGTGTGGTCGAGATCTCTTGTATTTCATTAGCTTCTTCAACTTTTGTTGAAAGGTTGTTTTAATATATTTTCTGTGTTTCGAAAAAAAAATCACTATGAGTATGTGTTATGTCATTTAATGCTTTTGTTTAAAGCACATTATCCCAAAGGATTGATCATTAATTGGTGGGTCATTAATTTGGTTATCCTTTTCAACTAAAAACATACATCATATCATCATCATTATATGATATAACCCATTGGGTTAAAAGGATATAATGCCTTATGCTTTTCTGAAACAAAATTTTATAAAAAGACCTTTAACAAGGTCAACCCATAGAACATCAGATGTCTTGATCCACAGTACAATGGACTCATCAGGTTTTTAAAGACGAAATCAAGAACATACATTTCAAAATTTACGACTCGTGAATCGTGATCATGATCACATGCGGACTGCTGTCTCAAATCAAATACACATTTACTATCAATACAACTGAAGAACCCAGAATATTGTCCAAGTTTCTCTAAAAAATTTCTAAAACGATCAATACGTTTAATACCAGTTAATACAAGTAAAGTAAGTTTTATTACCATAAAAAATGCCTAAAACAAATGTTATGGACAACAAACAAGAAGTCATACTACTTGCAAGTTGAGGCAAGTCGTGAGATGTTAAAGAAGAATAAAAGTACCAATGCAGATACATCTGGATTCTGGAGAACACAAATGAGATAGAAATTCAGATCCAAACAATGGAAAATTAAAAATACTAGTTGTTCACACTACATGATACTAGTAGCCAAAGGGCCTATCTAAAATTCGAGCAACTATAACATTATCTATATCTTGTACATCTCCAACTAGTCCACAGGAACCTCAACTTCCATCTTCAAGCCAGAGTTACCAAGAATCTGCAAAAGGAAACTTTATGGAGTAACAAACGAATAATCGATTTTCGTAAATGGAAATTTATGAAATATAAGCGTTACTCCATTGTGATCAAAAGGTCATGCGTCCAAGCCCTTGAAACAGACCGTACGAGAAATGAAAATATAGTAATCACGGTCGTAATCTGGATTAGATTAGAAAAGAGAGAATATCAGATCACCTTCATGAAGTCAGATAGACTTAACAAAGTATCTTTCTTATAACCAGCTTCCTCGAGAACTTGGGTCAGGACAAGCTGTTGAAGCAGAAGTACATGAAGATCACTTTCAGTTAAAGAAATTAAACAAAAAACTCATATGATAGACATTTTGTATACAATTATATTTGAATGACTACTGTAAGTGATGCTTTCTGGAAAAGAAAATTTCAACATTTCCAAATATACACCTCAAGGTATGCTTCTTTAAGTAGCATACAACCTATTCGAAAAAAATCAACTAATAGTATAACAAATACGTATAACAGCAGCCAAACCAAGTTAATTTCATTCGATAGAATAAAAGCGAAGGAACAATAATTCATCAGAAAAATACAAACCGTAGTCAACAAAGTTAGCACTGAATAATTTTAAAATTTACTACTAACCAATTCGGTAAATTTATCAATGTATTTATATTTGAATGGCAAGGACTCACTCCCTTAATACAAAACTTTTGTCCCTACTGGGAATTGAGCCCATAAACTCTTGGTTATCGGCCCACCCAAAAACTGCTAGGACAAAGGCCTGTTGGTAGTTCTGTAGATTTATTGTTTTATAATGTACTTCTTTCACTACAATAAACAAGTTCTGTAGATTATTAATAGCTAGTTTACTTATCTTTCATACCACAGGGCTCATCAACAGAAGCAGGTTCATGGCAAATGTACATTTGTACTCATGGTGATATCAATGTAATTCTCTTTACATTTTTATGTGGATATATTAGAATAACTAAAACAAACTTAGACTTTTTCAGTCATTGATTGGCACATAAGGTTAATATATGAGGACATCAAGAAATAAAAGTTGAAGATTTCAACGAGATCTATGAAACTCTGTCAAAACTGCGTAGTGTGACGTATGTGAAAGTGGGATGGATTTAGCTATATTTACAGCAATTGAAATGATATATTGTGACAGATAAAACAAATTATATGTTTTCATTACTAGTAACTCTCAGTAGCCAGATCGTTGTCTTCACACAGTAACGAGACTTTTCAAACTTTCAGGCCTCCCTATTTCAATATAATAATCACTTACGATTTTACAAGAATCGTCTAATTCTTATTGATATGCATCATTTTTGTTTTGTGTGTGTGGCTGTGTGCATACCTATTTCACATCAGTGTATTTCAGGTTTTAAATAATGCTGAAAAGTCTTGGGAGTTTCTTCTCAAGTGTTCTTGCTACAACATCACGCACACACGCGCACACACATCTTATGGCCAGTTGGCCATCATCACATCATTATATTTTTGCTAATCGATCATCAAAACACTTCTATCTCTAGCATTTGTAACTCGAAATCTTGAACAAGTATGATAACTAGTCAATACATAAATTTCTAGGAGTAAGAGGAGAATATGCATATTCTAAAGCACACTTATCTAAATAGCTACATATGCAGCTTATGAGAATTTGAAAGTGTGCTATTGAAAATCTGTATAACGAATACGCTGCCAAAACTCCTTCCATTTGTTATCTGAGAATCTAATTTTGTATATATCCTTTCTCAAACCATTTTAACCCAACGTACTTTTATACTCCCTTGTTCCCACAAGAATTACAATATTTATTTTTCTTGTAACATATTTTCAGCAACTCTTATTGCGTATTTCACTGTAATCATGGCTTAAAAAACTATCTGGGGCAGAAGTTTTGCTTGAATTTAACGTTGAACATGTTATGACAGTTAGCTGAGTCAACTTCTTTTATATGTAGGTCTCTAGGTTGAACATAACAAATTATTGTGACCCATGCTTCTGCCTTGCGCACTTCATTTTCGAAAAGCATCAACACTAATAAAACATGAAAATAAGGCACCTTCATCGGTTATTAACTCACCTCCCTTTGTTGTTCAGAAATGAATTGTCCTGTCAAGTCCCGTAAGACATCTAACAAATCAGAGAATGCAACCTTCCCATTTCCATCAGAATCATAAACTTTAAATATAACTGCAAAAGAATAAAATCCATTATTAACGATTAGAAGGACAATAATTATCTTGTGCACATGTACATCAACACTCAAACTTTCACATAATACAAAAAGATAGTAATTACATTCCACTTTATGTTGTAAGGTGGCTCGAGAACTAAAAGCAGACAAAAACGCCACAAACTCCTTAAAGTTCAACCCATCAATCATCCTGAATAATCTCTGAACAGAAGAAAAGCATGAATCCAATAGTCAACTATAAATTTTAACTCAAATAACCATTTCAACTACAGTTACAAGGCAATTGAAGATGAGATAGGTTTTCACTTGACAATATGTAAAACAATAATTTCATACAGCTTATGCTCATAATAAAAAGCAAATAATCATCTTATCAAAAACACTTTATTTCACCCTATAAAATGAAGATACACATAAGCAATTTTCTTTGTCTAAACACTTAAAAAGTGCTTTTATCTGCCTTTTTAAAACCACAATAAGTTGAGTGTTTGCCTTAGCTCATTTTATGGCTTTATGGGCTAACTGGAATTTATAAAGGCCAATAAAGTCACTGTTTTACGGTTTATGAGCTTATAAGCTTCACTTAGCCATAAGTAAACTTTTTAAGCTAGTCCTAAATAATCCCTAACACGCTATATATACAGGCTTAAAAACTTATGATGATAAGTTAAAACGACACAAATATAATCTCTAGCATAACAACCAACAACCAAAAACTACAATGTATCAACTCGAATAAACCTGAGATAGCGGATTAACAGCGAATTCAGGAACCGAAAGGAATTCATCAGCAGAGATGAATCCACCACTATTACGATCCAACTGACAAAACCTTTGGTACAATGAAACTATCTCCTGTTGTGAAACTACAATCAAATCAAATCAAACATATAATTAAACCATATTCACAAAACCAATCAGTTAAAAATCTAAATTTTGATGACTTACAGGTATTGTTACAATGTTCTTGAACTTCTTCGATGTCGTATTGGGTGAGCATTGAGGATGTGTTCCCCATGATTTCAAGGGGAGTTTGTTAATTAGCTAAATTAGAGGTGATAGAAGAAACCCTAGTTTAGTGCTGCAGATGCTTGAATTGTGTGAGATTTGGGGGAAGAAAATAGGGGTGTGATTCAGTGATTTGGTGAGCAGCACAACAACGACAACTATACATATGAATTGTACATGTAATTAAGAAAAAAACAGGTTTGGGTTGGTTGGTTTGGTTGTGATCTTGAAAGTGGATTTGGGAAAGTTTTGACTTTTTGACTAATTGCCTTTTAAACCTTTTAGTTGAGTTTATTATACTTCCTCCAACTCAATTTATTTATCTATCTTTCTATTTCTATTTTGATATGTTTTAAAATAATTGTCATCGTACAAAATCAATTAATCAAAATGCATAAAATTAATAAAGAGACAATTTTATTGATAGTCAACGATAATAAAAGTAATTTTTTAAATTGCATATTTATTGTATAAAGACAATAATTTTAGGATGAATGAGTATCCTGTAAAAGTTCGGGGTACATGATGAGACAGACTAATCTATATGAAAAAGTGTACTAAGTTTTGCACTTGTGACAAACTCTTAAAAGGTTTTTTAGTAGGTATTGAAATTCAAAAACGTTTATAATATACATTTAACTTACTATTATATGTACGGATTTATGTACTAAAAAATGAGTATGTAAATGCATAAAATGGACATTTTTTTGAATCGTAAATACATATATTAATAATTTTAAAAGTCCTCGTAGTACAATTAGGCCCGGATTTGAGGATGTGCGAACGCACAGGACCTCAATTATTTAGGGGCCCAAATCTTAAAAGTTGGCGCGATTAGTATAAACTTATTTTCGAATGATTTATCGTGATGAAACAAAGTCTTACAAGGAAGATGAAACGCTTTGTAGTAACTAATGCAATTATTGAAGCAGTCATATCATATAAAGCTTGGAATTGTTTTATAATGGTGGAAATTGAAATTGCGGTTAAGATTGGCGAAGATAACTAGAAGTTATCACGTGTGTATAAGAAACTTTAATTCTTTTTACATAATTACCCCCTTATTAATATTTAAAGTTACAGTTTAGCCCTTTAAATTTATGGTTCATTTGATTACTCACAATTTTAAGCATTTTATGTTGAATCTTTCTCAAAAAATCTATCTGGCAAAACGCAATTCGTCGAGTTCAATCCAAGGTGCACCTTGCCTTTTTTCAGGTAGCTTTCTTACGCCTATTCAGCTAGGGGGCCATTGGTCATAGCTTAATTTCGTCGAAGGAAAAAAAAGACGCTTAGAATAATGAAACAGATTATATTTGTCGAGAAGTGCAAAATCGTATGAATACGACCCTCGTTGTGTATCTTGATTAATTGGATTGTTTCTTTGTGAATTCCTATACGAAGGTTTCTATGATCATCTCTATTTTAGGTATTCGGGGAATCCTCCAACAAAAATGGTGATATTGTTCCTCCATTGATCAAGAATTTCGATTTTTGGCAAGTCTCATGATCATCCAATAAGAAGGGTTTCAATTTTTTCAAATGAACGATTTGAAGACCTATTGATTCTAAAAACTGTGGATCATTCGGACCTTTCAATTCATAGATGTAGATCTCGGACCTATGAATGGGGATATTCCCGAAATTGACAAACAAAAAAGGAAGTGAGTTAGACAAAAAAAGAAGCATGGCCTCGGGCCCCACGAATTCCGATTTATGTTTTTGTTTGTATTAAAGTGTTGGTAGCTTCTAGCCTCGAGCTGGAAAGTCTCATCGACGGGGGTACTATAGATAGATCATAACTCTCTAATTGAGACTCAATCTATACAATCAATCAATATGTGCAATATACCGAAACCCTCGTTTTGTGTTGCTGAGACATGCGCCTAAGGAGAAAGTCTTTGCAGCCGAAGTCAGCCGAGGAGCCGAGTGACGTGCCAGCGCTACTAATTGAGGTCATCACTATTGAGGATCTCCCCCCTAATCTTAGATAGGTCGTCTGGGGGTTCGCCGCGGTTCATTGCTGTGCTTACACACTAGGCTACCCTTTTCCGAAAGCTCCGCGGGACCACCTACCACTAGTCTTCGGCCGGAGGGGTTTATTGCACAAAAACGCCGGGACGCAGGCTCCCGAAGAGGGAAGCACTCTTTTCTACGAGAATTTAACATTGCAAAGGCATAATGATAGTAGGGTCGGGATATCCCCGCCCTCCGAACCGGACGTGAGGGTCTCCCCTCATCCGGCTCTCTGCAGGGGAATCTCCACTCACTGCTTCCCCTAATATCCTCCCTTTACCACATCATGGGGGTTTACAGGAGATCCCAGAGGCTCGCTCGGAAAGGCTGCTATACCATACCTTTTGACTTAACTCTACTCTAGTAGTCACTAGACTCACTATAGTAGTCCCTCCGGCTGCTCTTGCTGAAATCATTACTCTTCATTCTCCCGTGCTCTAGCAATTGCGCTCCCTAGGCCACTACCATGTAGTTAGGTAGGGACAATCAAAAAGCAAGCTAGCGACTCTCCTAGTAGCGAAGGAATAATATTATAATCTTCTCCTAATTTTTGAATAACAACATGCTCCGAATATACCTAAAAAATATATTTTAAACTATGAAAATCTTGTTTCAAAGTTATATTAACTCAAAAATCAAATTCACAAAGAATATATAAGAAGCTAACGTTTCTACGGAAATACATCAGTTGTGAATTTTGATGAAAAAAAAAAGATTAAAGTGTCTTATAGGCTTACATGAATATTAATTTTCGTTTTCGAGGGCCTCATTTTTTGTTGTCGCACGGGACATCAAAATTCACGAGTCGGATCTGAGTACAGGTGTAAAGTATATATATATAAAAAAAAAAACTTTAATTACTTTTTCTAATTATGTATGTAGATTCATTTCGGCATGCCAAAATAGAAAAACAGAACATACATGGGAAGGTAGATCTAAAACTATACTAGTAAACATCATATGCTGTGATGTTAATCATACCTAATCACTCTGTATTATTAGAATCAAAGTTATTAAAGTTCCTTATGTATCCAACTGCTATTTTACTCAACATGGATTATGGAAAAAAAATAAAAATACTAGTAGTATATACTAAAAATAGATTAAGGTTTGCAAAAGTTTTCTCCATTAAATTTTGCACACACAACTTAGCAATAACTTTTTGGACAATGATTCAATCTTCTCAAAATAATTTAGTAGTATAACAGTGTCTTTTAACTCCAATTTGGGAAAAAAATTCAAAGATTTTTGTTTATTTAAAAACTTAAAAACCTATAAGAATTACATTGGAGATTAGCTAAGCTTCAACTCACACTTCTTAATTATAACTGCTTGAATTGAAACCATTGAGAGTCTTTAAAAGTTTTTATCTTACATGCCACTTCATTTTCTATAAAAGAAGCTCTTTAGGACGGTAGAAGCTTTTTTACTAGGATTTGATGCTAGCTAAACTCAAAATCATAAATTTTCAAAACTATGTTTTACAATGTGAAAATAACCATGGATAAATATTGAATTCATTTCAATTAATTAGTTTGCTCGTTTTACGATTTTTTTTAGTAAGGATGGACTCCATCCGTATTCCGTAGAGTATCTTCTCAATCAGTTACATAGGTTAACTTAGCTGCTAGAATTCAGTTTGTATTAATAGAGCATACTTTGTGCATGAACTCCTTAACTTCTGCTACAAACTGCTCAGATTCAGGCAACTCGGGGAAGGCGTAGAAACCGTGACACATGTTTCGGTAGTCCACCAAATACACTTTTTTCCCGGACTTCTTCAGCCACCGGTAGTACCTTTTTTGCCAGTCACGTAGACTGTCGAAACCTGATATTACCACCATAGTTGCCGGAAAATTCATTTTTGATATGTCCAGAGCGTTCGGCCCGCTAACGTTGATGACTGGATGATTGCGATTGTAGCCTGGTGACATCAACGCGTTCCAGTACCAATCACACTGCTTCAACGACACGAAAAATGTTTTTTCGTGTTCTTTTTCTGAATCCGTTCGCTCCTCTCCTCCGAAAAGTGGTTGAATTGTCACCAAACCAATTACCTTCAAACGTCATACAAATTATGTATAGAGTTTTAAATTGTAAGAAAAATTGCAGAGTGCAGATTTATAAGTTACTAAAATATACAGTATGGATATATATGTACCTTGAGTTTTTTGAAGTCGAATTCGCAAGCTCTTTGAGCAACATGATGAGCTATGTTACCACCCGCGCTATCTCCAACAATAAAGCAACTTGCAATATTCGCATTCGCGGGCAACCATTTAGACTTATTCTCCTCATTGTCAAGAAACGTCAGCAAATCAAAGCAATCGTTATGTTGTGTAGGATAACGGTATTCAGGTGCACGGCGGTAATCAATAGCAACAACAATTGCAGGTACTTCCCTTGAGAACCTGCGACACAAAGTGTCATATATGTTCACATGTGGTCCAAGGAAGACGAATCCACCACCATGAAAATACAAGATCACGGAGAGATCTTCTTCGGCGTGCTGCGTGGGGACAAATACACGGAACCAGATATTGTGACATGGATCCATGACCACGTCGTATGTCTTGACACCATTGACCGGATTGGCATTCGCCTGGACGCGGCGCTGACATAATTTGAGAAGACTGCGGCTTACGGTGCCATCTCTTCGGCTAACTAGTTCCGTTGAGGTGGAGAGAAACCAGATGTAAATATGGGTTCTCCAGGGTAAGGAGAGTGAGTTTGGAGTTCTGGCTTCAGTTTCCATTTCTATAAAAAAGGGTTTAGAGAATATAATTCGACAATTCACACTTTCACAGGGACTACACAATTTTGACAAGGAACGATATATTTAGCTCAACGTATATCACGTTTATCGTGTTGTTTTTATTAAGGGGTTTTATTAATTAATTAAGGTTTAAATGATTTAAAATGTATCAAATTTTATATGCATACAACTAGTTCAACCTTTTTATTTTGTATAAATGGGCCGAGAATTGAAGAAAGGAAAAAGAAATGAAAAGGGAGTGGTCCCATCACCTCAACGTCTCTTTTTGCCCGTTTTGAGCTACACAACACTTATAAACGCCCGATCAAAACATCCCATTACTGCGTTCATGACGCTCTCGGTGATCTGAACGCCCCACTACGGACGCATTGGAGGTGGTCTAACCAAAAGCAACATTTTGTATGTTTAAACATATTTAATTTTGCAAATTAATTAGTGTTTCCATACTTTACCAGTTAATGTTTACCAATCCAAAGTGTCAACTTTTCTCCCTAGCATTATATTCATATTCAGTTTAAATAAACTACAAATCAAGAATGATACAACTTTGACATCTATCTATCTAAATAGTATAAAGCTCTTTAGTAACTAATAACCTAATCTATAAAGCTATATAGGTTGTTGAATCTTAACTCTTAAATAATCCTAAGAATCACTTCCTCCCTAATTATCTAAGTATTACATTTCTTAATTAAAATTACATTTATACAAATTTATTTTAACAATGTCAGTTTTTTATTTATAGTTATCCCAAAAAGTGTTTCTGATCTGTGTACAACATTTCCTAACTTAAAAAATATAAGAGTATTATTGACATTCTAGATATAATTAGATACGGGATATTTTTGTTCGAACTACAGGAAACTAAGAATTCATATGACGTGAAAGTTGAAGCATTAAACGTCTATATATGTAACATCGTTGCATGGGTACTCTGCTAGTTGTATTACAAAAGGGAAAATCAAATAATGATCTTCTATACCTTTAAGCGTAAATCAAATAATGAAATGATCGATTCTATATCAATCAAGTACCTATATGATGACAATACGGCCAATACATATGTTTATCAATTGGTTGATTTGAGATTACGAATTAAAATAAATGTAACATGAATACAAATTAGACTAAATAAAAACGTGTCATACACATTGAAGGAGTATGTAGAATTAACAATTCACGCGTACAATTAACCCTTTCAAAATTGTTTTCCTCTAGATTTATTTTCAAGTCTATTCGATTTAAGTACCTTATTTAAGACCTTGTGAATAAAGTCTTTCATTTCCGATATAAGTTTATCAGATTCAGGCAACTCGGGAAAAACGTAGAAATCGTGGAACATATTTGGGTAGTCCACCAAGTATGCTTCTTTTCCGGACTTCTTCAGCCACTCGTAGTACTTTAACTGCCAGTCTCGTAGAATGTCGAATCCAGCAACAACCACCATGGTTGCTGGAAAATCGGTCTTTGATATGTCCATACCATTAGGGCCGCTAACGTTGATGAGGGGATGGTCACGAGTGTACGGTTCACCTATCGGCAGAAACGCATTCCAAAACCAATCTGTCTGCTTCATTTTCAACATAGGTGCAATTCCGTCAAGTTCTGTTTCAGATTTTGTTCGCTCCTCTCCGCCAAAAAATGGGTGGATCGCCAACACGCCAATTACCTAAAAAGTTTAGCAGTTAATCATCAATATATAATTTTTAGATACGTTGTTGTTCTTGCTTTGTGCCATCATGATTGAATTCATAAGCCATCACGCACAATCATGGCCTATTGAAAAGACGTTATAACGTCGTTCCCAAAGGCAAGCTTCAGTTTTAGTCAGTTCCAACCAACTGAGCCAACGCCAATGGCACGGCCCGTCGGTTGGATTCCTCGGATATACGACGTTCAGCCATTTTTTTTTCTTTCTTTACTTTTTGGTGTATATAACTAAAAGTAAATTCAAAAATTAAAATGAGGGCGTCACTAATGGCAGGGTCAGTTACGTGGCACATCAGTTTCAATTTGGGTCATGATAATGCCACAGGTGCTTTTACTCATCCACAGGTACAAAAATGTGAATTGACAATTTTACCCTTTTTAATCAAATTACATATATTCCAAATTTCCAACTATGAGTGTGTTTGGTAAAAGTGGTTGGAGATGAAGATGGAGATGGAGCTGGAGATGGCTTCTAGGAGCTGGAATTGGAGCTTATATTTAAGGTTGGAGCTGGAGATTCTACTATCTTATATTTGTTTGGCAAACAAGCTGGAGTTGGAGCTTATAGATGTAAAATAACATAATAGCCAAGAATCTTTTACATTTTTCTAAAAGGTTAGTAATAAAATAAGGGTAATTTGGTAAATTCATAATTAAGAGATGGAGATTCTATGAGAAACTACTTTGAGGAGATTCTTTTTTTTTAAGGGATTCTTATTTTGAGAAACTCTAGATTTTGTTACGTGCCATACATAAATTGTGAAACTTTAAAGGATTGAGTCTCTTTAAACTAGGATCTCAATGTAGTAAAATCTCTAAGAATCCTTTACAATTTGGTTGACAAACACACCCTATATGTATTATGTATTATTATTATATAAGCTGATCCCACGTAATGTTGATTATTCCACCATCAAGATTCATGAACATTCATATCTGAAAAACCCCTTTTTCTTTCTTCTCCATCTTCTTCACTCAAACTTCAACTTCTCTCTCTGCATCCCTAGATTATTTCTTCGTTACCAAACGTTTAATAACAATTGAATTATATATGTAAATTTCTTAAAAAATATATATATTCTTTCAAATATTGCAATTTGTTATGTATCTTGTTATGCCTTTGGTTACAATTATCTCGTAGTGCTCTGTGAATGTCATTCAAAAATATCACAAATTCTACAAGCCACCGGAAAAAAGCCACCGGAAAAAAATGCCACCGGAAAACACCGCAACCACCGTCTAGCTTGAAAACCACTGCAACCACCGTCTAGCTTGAAAAAACAAAAGTATTGTCTTACCAAAAAGCCACCGGAAAACAAAGATCTAGAATCGCAACCTTATCAAAATCGCACGACCACCGTACAAACTAAGATGGTGGCGGAAGAAAGGGTAATGACGGTTAGATGATGGCGGCCGGCGGTTTGTGGCTGACGTGAATGGCACTCAGAGGCGGCAGTAGAGTGGTGGTGGGTTTGAGGGTGTGGCTAGTGGTGTTGCTGGTAGAGTGGTGGTGGATTAGAGGGGGTGGCCGGAGGTGAGGAGGGTGGATTCAGGTGGTGTTGCTGTGATGAGAGTGTTTTTGGTTTTACACTTGTGACAGTATTTTAATTGTATTCCATTAACTGCAGTTACCAGTTACCAAACATGAGAATTATTCTCATGTTTTGAAAAGGGGTCTGCCGAAGTAGGGGGAGTGAAGAGACTGGGGGAAAAGAATGAAATAAACAATTCATGATACTTATGAATGTGTGATCTTGGTGGGATAATTATTTGCTTTTTTATTTTGTGGAATCTAGCTGTAATACATATAGTTGGAATATACATGTAAATTAATTGAAAAGCGTAAAATTGTCAATTCACATTTTTTACCCGTGGATGACTAAAAGCACATGTGGCATTATCATGACCCTTTCAATTTCTGTTAGGAATGGTCTAATGTCCAAATGCATTTTCTATATTCAAGTATTTTTTACGCGTTATAAATTTTGCTCTCCAAATTATAATTTCAAGTTCCGCCGTCGCTAATGTTCTCACACAGTCTTAATTTGAAACATCTATGAGTAAATTAAACATCTTGAGTACATTATTCATGTTTTAGTGTGGAAATTAATTACAAACAATTGAATAAACCATGACGTACCTTAAGTTTTTGGAAGTTAAATTCACATGCTCTTCTAGTAACATGATGAGCCAGGTTTCCGCCAGCGCTATCACCCGCGACAAAACAGTGTGAAACGTTTGCATTCTCCGGTAACCATTTCAATCTATTTTCTCGATTGTCCAAAAATGCTAACGCGTCAAACCCATCGTCATGTTGTGCAGGGTGACGATGCTCGGGTGCAAGACGATAGTTGACGGAGACAACTACGACATTCAATTCTCTAGCGAACCTACGACAAACATCATCGAATAGATTCAGGTCAAGGGAGAAGAGAACGTACCCACCTCCGTGAAAGTACACGAGAACTGGGATATCATCTTCCGTATGTTGTCTAGGGACAAATACACGGAACCAAAGTTCACGAGTTGGATCAACAATCACATCGTACGTCTTGACCCCGTCGACCGGTACAGAATTCGCGGGTTTCTTCATCAACTTCGTGACGCTCAGTAGACGCCGGTTCACGGTACCATCTTCCCGCAAAATTAAATCATATGCAGGGGATGCTATAGAAAATAAAACTTTGAATTTCCAAGGCAACTTTAATGATGGTTCCATTGATGAAATAGAATAAACTGAAAACGATCAGATGAAATTTAATCGGTGGACTGGTATCGTATATTTATATATGCATATGCAATTATTTATAACGCAAATTAAGTACGTGGTCGGCGTGGAATAATCCGTTGTGTGAAGTTTGTCACATGCGGGTGATGTATTTTATTAGCTTGAGCCTTGAGGTACACTTTAACTTTATACGTACCATTTTCGGATTTCATAACATATATTTCCCATTTCAATATTTTTTTAGTTAGCACCTTTTTCTTAAAATATGGTACTCCGTGGAATCTTTTAATTATAATTTATTATATTATTTATTATTATAATCTATCATCGATTATTAATGATATCAATGGTTTATTAATTGTTTGTAATAATATCAATATACTCCACTTTTCAATAGTTTTTTAGTTTTTTTTTAAAGGCTAATTATATTATAAAAAAGTCTAAATAGCAAAGAACGTTAAATAGACCTCCAATTTTACAGACACCACATGATATACCTTGGGCCAAAATCCCGAATGAGAGGAATACTAAAAGGGATGAAAAAAACCCTGAATAATTCAGGAAAAAATCCCCGATAATAGGGGCCGAGCCACCGGTTTTCACCCTATATCGATTTTGATAGTATCCCCATAGGATTTAGCCCAAAGTAGTATCAATAATACTCCAATATGAAACTATACATCATAAGCTACTATACATATTATTAGCCAATATCAGCTAACAATAATATATATATATATATATATATATATAGACACACACACACACACAATATAGACTACTTGAAAATGAAATCCATCCACTGTTGCTCCTCAAAACTCCGGATCTTGCATCTGCTTTTTATCCACAAATATCCCATTGACTTGACTTCTTTCAACAATCTACCCGCATCACTCTTTACACCATTAAATACCGCATCATTGCGAGCTTTCCAGATGATCCAGCAGGCCACCAAAATGATCGATTGAATGATTTCCTTTCGAGAGATTGACCCGTTGACATATTTATGAAAGAACATCAGGTCATAGGACGAAAATATGATCATTGGTGAAAGTTTACACCATACCTCAATCCCGTTCCATAGCTCCCTTGATACTTTGCAACCGGTCATTAAATGATCTAATGATTCCACACACTCGTCACATAAGGCACAATCAGAATTGGAAATTATCATACCTCTTCTCATCAGCAGGTCTTTAGAGGGTAATCTTTGCATCAACAATCTCCATCCAAATATGTTTACCTTAATCGGAAGCAACTTATTCCATGGGAAAATAACACTACTATCATCTTTATATCTTGAACTCAATATTTTTCTAACCCTGCTAACCGAGAATGCCATAGAGCTGCACGATTTCCATTCCCACGTATCCTGATCTTGACTGAAGTTAACCGAAATTCCCAAGCTGTGCAGATTAATCAGCTCATTTATTGCCTCTTGCGACCAACTAGATGATTTCCAATTCCAAATAAAACCTCCAGTATTTGATATTCGATTCACCAATTTAACCAGCTTGTCTGCTTCTAAATTGAAAAGCACCGAAAATAACTTGCATAATTGCCCGTGTCCTGACCAATTGTCTAGCCAGAAACGAAGTACTTCTCCATTCCCTATTTTCCTTTGAAAGTATGATTGAACATCGACACCTTTATTGATGAAAGAGTTATCAATTTGACAGATTTCTTTCCAACATCCCGTAGCAATCATCTTGCAAGGAATTGCTTTTGGCATTTGTCGAGACTCATGCAAAGCACAAATACAGCTCCTCCACAGTTTATTACCCTCGGTTCTAAATCTCCAATGCCATTTAACCAATAAACTCATATTGAAGTCTCTGAGATCAGTTAAACCCAATCCACCATATTTTTTTGGTCTTGTAACTATGTCCCATGATAACCAACTTATTCCTTTTTTATCTTTGTTGCCACCCCACAAGAACCTCCTTCTTAGTAGGTCAAGTTTATTAATCACACTTACCGGAGCTTTGTACAAGGAGAAAAAGTAAACTGGTAGACCTTCAAACACTGATTTGATTAAAGTAACCCTACCTCCAATTGAAAGAGTGGATGCCTTCCATAATGAAAGCCTAGCTTCAACAAGATCAATCATCGGCTTCCAATACTTGGCGTTGTTCATATTAGCACCAATTGTGAGTCCAAAATGAGTAAACGGCAATTTTCCTACCTTACACCCTAGGGCCGTAGCCACTTCCATTATTTCACTCTCATTACAGCCAATGCCAATTAACGAAGATTTATGATAGTTAATCTTTAATCTAGAAATTAGATTAAATGCCCTCGAAAATTGTCTTAAAAAATTTACATTCTCTTCCGTCCACTCACCAATTACCAAAACATCATCCGCATAGATCAAGTGTGAAATTGTTGGGCCCTTGTTTGGCAATTTCAGTCCATTAAAACAGCCCAATTCACAACCTTTGGACATAAAGTGTGTGAGTGCTTCCATCGCAATAATAAATATAAGAGGTGAGAGTGGATCACCCTGACGTACTCCACGCTCATATTGAAATTCTTTTGAGGGTGACCCATTAACTAGTATCGAAGCTCTAGCCGAAGATAAGACCCCTTGAACCCATACTCTCCACTTATCCGAAAAGTTCATAAAGCCCATAACTTTATCCACAAAGCTCCAATTAACCGAATCAAATGCTTTTTCAAAATCAATTTTAAAGAAAAGAGCTTTCTTTTTTGATCTATTGGTTCAACCCATTATTTCGTTAATTATTAATGGCCCATCTAAAATATTTCTACCCGCAATAAAACCCATTTGTACATCTGATATTACTTGTGGAATGACTTTACATAAACGATTTGCCAAGACTTTTGAAATTACTTTTGAAACACAACCAAGTAAACTGATGGGCCTAAATTCATTCAAACCACTAGGATCCTTAACTTTAGGAATTAACGTTATGAAACTAGAAGAGATACCTTTATGAATGAAGCCATCCGAGTGAAATTGGTGCATGAGATTCATGAAATCCTTCTCTAAAATGGGCCAAAATCGCTTGATGAAGTTGAAATTAAATCCATCCGGCCCCGGTGCTCTTTCACCCTCACATTCTTTAACCGCTTGTAAAACTTCCCCAATTGTAAATCTCTCAACTAATCTATCTCTGTCCTCATCCAAAAGTCGTTTTATGCCATCACAGTTAAAAGAAGGCCTATTCTTTAATGGTTCCTGAAAGTGTTTTGCAAAATAATCATGGGCCTCCTGTTTAATTCTTCCTGGAACACTGCACCATTCATTTCCAATTAAAAGTCCATTGATTCGTGATTTACAAATTCTACTTTTAATGAAGCCGTGGAAGAAAGCACTATTCTCGTCACCCTCTACCGCCTATTTAACTCTCGATTGTTGTTTAAGATCCAACACTCTATCCGCCTCCATTTTATCCAAATTCATACGACACTGAATCTCATGAAGAAGTTCCTGTTCCGATAGGACTCTCTTCTCCATTAATTGCTCATATTTAATCACCACCTCCTTTGCCTCCAAAATTTCTTCGTTTTGCTTTTTTTTTTTATCTCAGAAACCCATTCTTTGATTGCCACTTTCATACTCTTAAGCTTGAGCGCCAAGATTTTGGATGGGGCTCCAAGTGATAGTACCCTGTTACTGCTACTTGTGACTATGTCGGCCAACTCAGGATGGGTTAACCAAGAATTGAAGAATTTAAACGGTTTAGGCCCAAAATTCCTTGAGTCCGTTAACAATATAATTGGGAAATGATCCAACAACCTCATACTTAAAGCAGCAAAAGTAGCTTCCGGCCATTTGTTCCAGAATGAATCACAAACAAGCAACCTGTCAATTTTACTCAGTTTCTGCGAATTTCCTGCTCTAAATGTGAATTTACGTCCACTCATCATATACTCCACAAGTCCCGTCTTGTAGATGAATTCATTGAAAATTCTAGCCTGCTTATGATTAAAAACCGAATTAAATCTATCTTCCTCAAAACGAACCTCATTAAAATCGCCTATAAAGATCCAATTCCCCAAAAATCTTTCTTTCAAACTTGATAGAGTACTCCAAAGCTCAATCTTCTCCTTATGGTTTTGTGGACCATAGACGTTTACAACAATTAGTGGAATCTTTTCACCCACAATTATCCCATAAATCAACAGAAAGTTGCGATCCTTGATAACCTTTTGTTTAGCAAAGAGACTAGGATCCCAAATCGAGAATAATCCTCCTGACCCTACCACTTGCATTCACCCATTCTTTATCAAAATTACCTTTCCCCCAAAAAATTTCAAAGCGTATTTTCAAACCATCCTCTAAAGCAGTTTCTTGAATGCATATAAAATTAATACCATTTTCCATTTTAAGTTCCTTTACCCAATTCTCCTTTCGGCTATCAGCCGCCCCTTTAATGTTAATTGACATAAAATTCATTGCTTCACATTTGTTTGATTTTCACCATTCACAAGATCTAAAATCTGACCTTGAAACTCATTTAAATCAATGTCGAGACCCTTAGCCAATCGAACAGTTTCATGTACTTCAAATCTTGATTGCATATTTTCTTCCATTGTTTCCTCAATTCCTGAACTCTCTGACTGCTCAAGCTCAATTGGGGGTGATTCCACAACCCTAGAAACTGAATTGGATGGGATTTCCATTCTCATCTTTTTTTTTTGCACGGCCCTTCCGCTTGAATCGGTACCCAGTGATCACCACCTTTTTTTCTTTTTTTGTTGTTGAATTGCATACCAATTCTCTCAATTAAGCTACCCAAATTGAAAGGATCCTCCAAGTTTTCGTTTAGATCTAGGATTGAATTTGTATTCCTGCCAAACTTTTGTGATTTTAACTTTTTATCCTAGCATCTTTTCCTTTTTTATTATTGGACTCATTAGACTTATCCGCAGACAAGCCCACAGAGTTGGCATTATCGTTATTTAAACCCAGTCCAGTAAATTGAAAAGGTCCATTACTAAGCCCATTAGACGTTGAAGAATAGGGCGACGAATTCGTCCGTTGGTTTGCCACCTTTTCAACAACATGTTCCTTGCTGTAGCATTATTTGAACCCTCGGAATTCCCATGCACTGTTGTTGAGTCCCCATGCACCTTTTGGTTACCCAACTGTTCATCTACCTTATCCTCCTATGATTTCCGATTAACCGGCAAACTTACCAATGAGGCAATCGTCACCGGATCACAATTTGGCACCTAGTTTAAATCAACTTCATTTATCCAAATGTTACATTTGCCATAAGAATGATTTAGCTGCATCTCCTCAGAAATCAGCTTCCCTGATTTGGTTAACACCAAGCACTCTCCAAATGATACATCTAGTGATTCCCAACCAAATTTAGAATCAAGAACTTTAAAACCTTCTTGGGAACATATATCTTCATAAACAGAGTTATCTCTAATCCTGTAAGGCACACCAAAGATTTTTACCCTAGCCACCCGATCACTACTAACATCCTGCCCCTTCCAAATTACCGCACTTGTTATACATTGATTACATATTTTATCTTTCTCCCTAACGAATCGGTCTGCAATTTTATTATCTTTAAATGTAATTATCACGTTCAAGCCCCCGGCATAAGAAATAGCAGCATTGCCATAACCCCCCGTTCACAAGCAGATCTTTCAGATTCGAAAGAGAGCTAAGGTCATTGATAGAACACATAGCCGATTTCCCAATGCAATAATCTGCATAAAGATTGTTAACCTTCCTAATTGATATGATTTTAGAATCTTGCTTTCCGATTGCATTCATGCAGGCCTCTTTGTACGACCGATTAACTGCATTCATCTCTTGTCTTCCATTTGTAAGATTCGCCATAACATTCCTGTGATTTTGTTGGACAAAGCTCTTTTGTGGTTTCTTGATCTCATGACCTCCGACATCTTCATCTTCATAGATTATTGGCTCATGATTACGATTAAATCTCGCTAAGTTCACCTCCAAGACCACACCGTTCCATCTGACTCCCCTTAAGGATCTCTCAAACTTTATCGTGCTAGCAACACCTTTAAACTTGATAAACCCAAACGTATACTTTCTACCTAAACCTTTTTTAGCTACAAAAGCATCACATATATCTCCAAAGCTTTCGAATGCCCTCCATAACATGTTTGCACTGATATCTTCCGGCAGATTGCTTACAAAGTATGTTGTTACCAATGGATCATCTGAGAAATGATTCCGTTGTGTTGGCCTTGTCTTGTTTCTTCGATTTACCACTTTGATCCAATCAGAGTCACGTTCTTTTTTCCTACTTTCTTGAATCGATCTCCAGTTTTTTTGCTCCAGATTTTCACCTCTTCGTATCCTTACACGCTCCCGAGTTACCTGAATCGATCCTTAATGAATCCACTACGTGTGAGTATTACATATTTTGTTCCACTTTGCTCCAGATTTCTTGAATCGTATCCTTTGATCCAGTTAGTAGTCGACCTATCTTTTTGTAATCTATAGTCTAAACATTTAAAATATACTCGTACGTTACTCGGCCACGATATTACAAACAACTAATGAACCATTGATGTCATTTATATTCGATATAATTATCATTAAAAGATCTACATAATATTTTAAGAAACACATGGTAACTACGTGTGAGTATTACATATTTTGCTCCAGATTTTCACCTCTTCGTATCCACTACGTGTGAGTATTACATATTTTTTAATTTTTAGTAATTACACGCCAAACAATAAGAGCGAGTCCGATAAAACAAAATGTACCTTGGTGATACAAAACTTTATAAATAACGTAATACTATTTTTATAGTTGTTAATTACTTGAAATTATTATGCTAACGATAAAGCATAACGAATAAAACTTAAACATTTATATGTTTTATATAAAACGTAATGTACGCGACAAAAATAAATGAATCGAAACCGACAACCAAACGAACCAAAATTTATATTTGGGAAACTCAAAATAAAGTATTTGGAATATACTTTGAAATAAAATAACGTGAAATAACGTTAACGAACTAAATAAATAATATATGTTTTAACGTATAACGATCGGGTAAACGAACACGAGTTAAATACCTACACAACTACACAATAATTGAGGAAACAACAAATCTAGCACACCATACCCCTTTTGTTGACCAAGTGTGGCCGGCCAAAGGCCATACCAACACCCCTCACCATGTTTTTAATTAGTAAACTTAAACACTCAAAATAAATACCTACACCCCTCAATTATTTATCACCAACTCACCCTCTCCCTTTTCTTCTTCTTTCTCACGACTCAAGAGAGTAGCCCCAAACCCCAACAATATCATCAACATCATCATAATCATCTTGATCATCAAGGTTTGCAAGGAGAAGCAAGAACAAGCAACAACACTTTCATCGTCTACATCTTCTTTTATTCCATCTTCAATGCTTTGTAAGGAAACCTTCACCTTCACTAATTTTGTATGTTTTAGTTCATTAACATGTTATTAGTTCACTATCTTTAAAGATCTAGCATGAAAACTTAACAAAAACTAAATAAAATATAAGCTTTGTTGATAATCATTTTCTGAGCAGATTCTTAATCCTCGGTAGAAAAATTATATATAATTGTATATGTTGAATAAACACATGAGACCATATAGAAAATCTTGGTAATTTCGTTAGGAACAACTTTTGTGATAGACTTCGTTTTCGAGAAATGCACCGAAATTTAGATATAAACTGATTTGTGAACGCGTATCGTTAAAAATGGCTGCTGGAACACAGCCATGATCATATAACTTCTGACCTACTTTTACTTATCTAAAATTCATGAAAATAATAGTGAAAGTAGTTAACATATGGTAGCATATCATGTAAAAATTTCGGATTCATTCGATAAGTTTTGACCCCTGAGAACGAGCTTGAAAGAAGTCAAAAAATTTGGAAAAACTGATTTGAGGACTGTTTTGGTGATACGTTAAATAACAACACTTTCGGGTTAACCATAAAGTGCAACGACAATTTTATCGAGCTCTATGAACATATTTAAGACATTCCTAAAAGTTTCAGGTCAAACCGAACACGTTTGACCAAGTCAACCTAAAAAGGGCCTCGATAACGATTTACGCGGATAAATATACAAAACGTTAGATTTTGGCTCAAATGATATTTAATGAAGTGGAAAAATATGGACTCTTTCCGTTTAAAAATTTAAGACTAGAACTATGATGAACGTTTAAGTATATATTTAACAAACGTTAACCTAAACGACATTTTTACACTTACGGCTAAATGAAAACGAAAAGTGATTAACGACAACAACTCTCGTATATATATATATATATATATATATATATATATATATATATATGTACACATTTACTCAAACGTAAACTCTCTCTCTCTCTATATATATATATATATATATACATATACGATGAACAAGCTATATATATATTATATATATATAACAAGTAACTATATATATACGATATAACTCGCACACTCTATATACATATACTTTTACAAAGTATACCACAATATGAAAATAATAATAATAATAATAATAATAATAATAATAATAATAATAATAATAATAATAATAATAATAATAATCTACAGAATTATTATTACGAAACCATCACCAACATAACGTACAAACTACAAACACCAACGATCTTTCATCGAGTGAACAAGTGACATTTTTTGGCATTGTGCCAACTATTTACATATTTATCTCGTACGTTTAGGACGTTAGAGACTTACCTTGGACTTAAGCTTTGCTAGCACTCACATACCAAGCTCACTAGGTGAGTTCACAGCCCTTACCTTTACTGTTTTAACTGCTTTCGAACAGGGGTGGAAAACATAGTCATCTGCTTTTACTGATTGCCATAACTTGCTTTGAGTTCATGATTGCTGAAATGTTAATTGCTCCCAACTATCGATTATTAATGGTTGCGATCATGTTTTAATTGGTAGCTGGAGTACTTTGAACTATAATATGAAAAGGGTTTCATACTTAACGTACCAACTATTTATAAAATGCTGATAGGCTTTTATACAAACTGATTATGACTGTGTTCATACTATTACAACTATTGCTTTACGAAATAACAATTTCATACTAAAAACTATTTTGGTATCTTACCGGAGAATGACCGGTACTACTTGTAACTAGCTGGAGAACGACCAATTGCGTATCTTACCGGAGAACGACCGGTACTTATTGTATAACTTGTCAGAGAACGATCGACACTATAACACCGCTCTTTCTATACAACACTTTTATATTATTTTATTTGGAAGCGCGTATTAAAGAAATACATTTCATTACTATATATTAAATATTATACATAAACAGTTTACATTTTCAATATTTACACCAAATTCAAACTGTTTAAAACTACATAAGACGGGGTATTATATATATCAAAACAAGGTTTATGAAAAAACCATATCAGAGTTAGCATAACATCAAAACATTCCTTGCATCAAAGCATCCTTTCCTGACATCCACTTATAACAAAAACCTGCAGGAAGTAGGATGAGGGATTAGCACAAAGCTAAGTGAATGAAATTTATCACACACAATCTAACTTAGCATAACAATCTGTTTACAGCAAATAATCATAAACACATTTCTTTTTCAATGAGGATCGGTGGCTCTAGAGATATCATAATACCCGGGGATTCTCCAAGAACACTTTTCAATGAGGATCGATAACTATTGGTTATTAAATTCATACACAACTCTCAAATACAACAAATGAATCAAAACCTGTGTAAATCACATAATAACCAAAACGTCCAACTACACGTTGACCTCAATAATCTGATGCACATAGATTCACATATCACGTAGATTCATAATCAATAACACAGATTAACAATCTTATAATCAATCTACGTATACTTGTTCAACCAAACAGTTACAACTAAATTAAAGGGTGAGTTCTAAATCCACTCACCGATACCTTTGTCTTCACAAACTCAGAATCCAAGTGTCACTTATCTTTTAGAGGATCTGAGAATCAACAATCAGATATAAGTTAGTAGTCAGAATCATCAATACTTAGCTAATATCAACCTATAATAATAGGAACTTAACATAATCAACATTACAATTACAAGTTCCTAATCACATATTAGTAATATTAACATAACTATAATCTTATACTAATACAAGTTCATCAATGTTATAGTATATAACAATCAATTATTATTAGAATAAAACAATTGAAGGTGAAATGTTGAACCAGCACACAAAGCCGTCGGCTGGGGTCCCTGACCCGCCGGCTTCACCTCCCCAGCAGCCGGGTCACACCCCCAAGCCGCCGGGTACAAGGTATTTTGAGGAAACATCACAAAGTCACGTTTTAAAGTTTTTAGCAGTAGCCGGTTAGGGTGATCAACCCGCCGGTCTAAGTTCACAAGCCGCCGGCTTGGGTCTCTGACCCGCCGGCTTCCCAACCCAAACAAGTACCCGCCGGCTAGCTTATGAAAGCCGCCGGCTTGTTCATCAGATACAGCAACAGTACAGCATAAGTGCAGCACATCCCAAACACGAGCTACACTCAAAATTATCAATCTTCCAGTTATGAAATCGACAAAGGAGATGTTTTAATACCACAACAACAACATATTACCACTATTTACTAATCTCACATATCATCAAGCAACATCAATAATTTCACATTTCTCATCAAATTCATGAAACCCATTTAAGTTAATTACTTGAGTTCAAAATCACCAACAATACACATGAATTCAGTTCTTAATGACTTGAATCAGTTCACAATATAACTATAACACTAGTAATCATCATGTTTCACTCAAGTAATCATCCAATCTAACAATTGTACATTTAACCTAACAACAATGGAGTTTATGAATAATACACAACTTACTCTTGATAAGGAAGATGATGATTATGAACTTGTAATAGATCACAGCTTCTAATTCCAGTACTTTGCTTTTGATTTAAAATGTTTTAAGTTAGGTTCTTTAATTTAATTTCCAAGGGAGTGAAGTGAGGTAACTTTCCCAATTGGGGAAAGTAAGTTATATAAGTCGGCCTCCCCATATTACTAACTTATTTGGGTATTTTATACCCGTGCTAAAACTATTGTCTAGAACCTAATTATCAATTACGAGAAACTTATTTTATTGTACCGTCGACTATAGTAAATTAAAACAAGTAACAATTTACTATTCACAATAAGTCCTAAGACCTATTTACTTAAGTTTCTCAATAAACAATTAATACCAGATAATTTATAAAACAATTAAATATTCGATTAAAATAGAAAATTACCAGACCGATAGGGAGGATGTTACAGACACTAACTTGGTATCTTACCGGAGAACGACCGGTGCAAACTTATGTATCTTACCGGAGAACGACCGGTACAATTTGGTAACTTGCCGGAGAACGACCGGCACTATTTTGGACAAACATATTTTAAACTTACATTTTGGGTGACATCCCAATTCAACTTATATTGGACAACATTATACAACTTACTACACTACTATTATGGCAATACATTTCATAAACAACTGTGGTTTATCAAAATCTACTTGCAAACATAAAACCTGTGAATTCACTCAACATTATTGTTGACTCTTTACTATGTTTTTCAGGGAATTAGCTGTACATATAAACATGGATACTATGGAACTAGGAGACCCACAACGAAATAGGATGTCTTCCTACTGTGCAGCAATAATCATAAGCTCTGATATGCATGATGTCTAATGGTGACGTCAGCATCCCCGCTCGATCTAATGATTCCGCAAAATACATGATAACCGTAATTGCCGATTTTGGGGGTGCGACAGGTCCGGGCTATCATTTCTTCTGGTTAGGCTTCAGTATTGATCAATGGTTCTCCAACTGCTGAGTTTCAATGTCAAAGTGGCTTGCGACAAGGAGATCCTTTGTCTCCTTTTTTATTTTTACTTGCCATGGAGTCTTTATCGCAGATCATAAAGAAAGCATGTGAATGTGGGATTTTTCAAGGTCTAAAATGTGTAGATTATGGGTTAACTTTGTCTCATGTTATGTATGCGGATGATGTGGTTTTTTTGGGTGAATGGTCTCCGGCTAGTTTGATCAGTTTAAGGAGATTACTAAGATGTTTTTTTCTTAGTTCTGGTCTAGGTATTAATTTGAACAAAAGTTTCCTATATGGTGTCGAAGTAGATGCATCAGAAGTATAATCATTGGTTATGGTGATGTCGTGTAAAATGGGTACATTACCATTTAAACACTTGGGTTTGAGTATTGGGGGAAATATGAATTTAATCCGTAATTGAAAATCGGTGATTGAAGTTTTTAAATACAGGCTTTCATCTTGGAAGGCTAAGAAATTATCATTTGGTGGTCATATTACTTCAATTAAGTCAGTGTTAAATGCCTTGTCAACATATTATTTCTCGTTGTTTAAAGCCCCGGTGGGAGTTATTGAGATTCTTGAGCGGATTAGAAGGGAATTTCTATGGGGATTTGATGACAATGTAAAGAAGATAAATTGGGTTTCTTGGCCCAAGGTTACCTCCTCTAAAGGAAATGGTGGGATTGGCCTTGGATCTCTTGCAGAGATTAACTTGGCATTGTTATCTAAATTGTGGTGGAGATTCAAAATTGAACCGAACAAGCTGTGGAGAAAAGTCATTTGGTGTTTTCATAACACATCAAGATCTTGGAATTTTATTCCCAGGAAATTATCTATCTCGGGGCCATGGAAACAGATATGTAAGATTTGTGATTACTTAGATGATGTCGGTTTTGATTTATATGCGTCGTTTCATGTGGTTCCAAGTACAAAATCATATCTGTTATTCTGGTATGACTCATGGATTTTGGATGTGCCATTGCGGATACGGTTTCCTAGTTTATTTCAACTAGAGGTCGTAAAATTGTGTTTTTTGAAAGACAGAGTTCGTATAGATAATGGAGGTCAATCATTGCATTTTCATTGGGTTAGGCAACTAAACCAGATGGAACATGCTGAGGTAATCTCAATAGTTGATTTAATACTATCGTGCTGGGGATAATGATGTATGGAGGAATGATGCTTGCGATTTGGGTAGGTTTTCGGTAAAGGCCATTAGGACAAAAATTCGGGAGTCACAAGAAGAACAGCTAGAAAACGGTTTTATATGGGTCAAGTGGGTTCCGATCAAAGTTAACTTTCTAATGTGGCGGGTATGGTTAGATAGGCTGCCAACAAAAGATAATTTGGTAACAAGAAATGTGTATTCTACATCAATAAAGTGTGATGTTTGTGGCTTGGAGGACGAGTCTTTGGAACATATCTTTGGTGTTTGTGAACTAGCTGTACAGGTTTGGGAGTTTGTTTCACAGTGATGCAGGATACCAAATTTTTTTTTCTTATCAACAAAAGATCTACCGACACTAGCATCACAATTGAGAGGGGATACATGATGGAAACACGGGGTCCATCTTATCATTGCTACGTCGATTTGGTGTATATGGAGGAATGAGAATAATGTTGTGTTCAATTCAAAATCTGGTTCGGTGAGCTCAGTCATAGATAAAATCCGATTATTATCATTCAATTGGATCAAGAATCATTCAAGATATAAAGCTTTGACTTG
The DNA here is from genome assembly GCA_963422505.1 of Pseudognaphalium luteoalbum. NCBI lineage: Eukaryota > Viridiplantae > Streptophyta > Magnoliopsida > Asterales > Asteraceae > Pseudognaphalium > Pseudognaphalium luteoalbum. The sequence goes on from OY730192.1 coordinate 52,656,598, forward strand.
GGGAAATTGGTGCGATTTTAATTTTCGTTAGATAGTTTGATATAATCATGGTGTTCCTTTTCAAGGACTGGTGTATGTAAAGGTTTTGGGCGTTCAACGTTTTGTTGTTTTCACCCATCAATGGAAATTGATTTGGTTGGTCGTTAAAAAAAACATTGTCCATTTAAGTGTACACGTGTAATCTTGGATTCTGTGACTTTCATTATCATCCCGTGGGATCCCAAGTGAAAATTGTGACAGGGACTTTGATATCGGTGGGATCGAAAGTGATCCCGATGATACGGGATTACCTTATACACAAATTAGAGTTTTTAATATGCAGGATAAGTTTCATTATTCTATATAAGTGGAACCCATATTCGTAACTCCAAGGCACGATGAGGTTGTATGCTCGTAGATAACTAATCCGCTTAATTAAACATCAACGGGATATAATCATGTTAATTTTTGTGTGTTCTTTAATTAATTGCTTTATTTAAGTTATATTGCTTTGGTTCTTGTGTTTGATTGTTCATAATAGGTCTTAATTCCACAACATGTAATGTTCACCAATGGGTAGGGGTGTTCGAAATAGTCTGAAACCGGATAACCGAATCGAAAACCAGTTGAATCGAACCGATTTTAAGTTAACCGAACCGATATTTTTTTATTATTCGGTTTCGGTTAACTGAACCAAAATTATTTCGATTTTTAGGTTTCAGATCATGATTTTGAGATAAAAGTGATAAACTGTTAACCGAAAAAACTGATAAGTTTATATATACCTTATAATATATGTATATATTGTATATTATATATATATATATATAAGTATTTACACTTGTGTTTTGATAAAATTATTTATATATCTTTTTCACTCATTTTAATGTAATAACTAGCTTAATTTTGGCTTAATATGGTATTTATTACTACTTATTTTAATTATATTCGAATGATTTACGTACATATAACATAAATACACAATTATAAAGAGTAAAATTGATATCGTTTGAAACTCTTATTGTGAAAATATTTTAAAGAAAGTGAACACTTAATTATGAATGTATATTTGTGTGTTATTAATTACTTTTTAACTAACTTATAAGTAATAAACGATTAATTTGGTTAACCGATTAATCGAACTGAAAAACCGGTTAACCGATTACCGGTTAACCGATTTTTCGATTTTGGTTTAGGTTCAAAAATATGTCAAACCGGGACTCCGGTTATCAGAGTCCCCAATTAATTGTCCATGAACACCCCTACCACTGGGTGCAATATCTTGCAAAACATGTAAATTGGCGGGAACACCCTGGTTTCGTGTGCCTTTGACATCAGTCATTGTCCACCTTACAAAGATGACTTCGGTCAACTCCCCTGGCACCGCGGAGGCGTCTGGAGTTGGAATTAACCTTTATCCAACATGTTCTCGCAGTGCTCCATGTGTTTTACGACTGTGAGTACTTATCATGTTAAATGTTTACCCATAACAGAATTTGAACCTCTAACCTCTAGGAAGCCAAGACCTCACCCTACCACTAAGTTATTTAGAAAAGTGGTACCACCGGGTGCAATATATGATGGTTATGACTTATATTTTGTCGTTATATAAAGTCTATCAGGCGTCCATTGCACACCATGATATCAAAACGATTTTAGTATTTTTCAATGGAACTTGTGTTTTACGTAAATGTTATTACATCACAATTTAGATGTATAAAGTGACATGAAATCTATTCTATCTATCTATTATCTATATGAAAGATGATAGCATGAAACGATCTCCATCCTCAATTAACCTCCTTCTTTTGTGATCATACGATTTAGAATTATTACTATTTCCGATTTTGATATTTAAAGTCATCTTCATGGGTTTTGTATAATGACACTTTTAGTTCTTATATTTTTATTTATAGCTTATTATAGTTTACCTAATATGACAATTGTATATTGGTATTTATCAGTGTTGCAAAAGACTGCCAACCAGGCCGATTAGTTTCCGTCTAGTCGGTTTTCAGAGGTCCTCAGACTCGATCAAACTCTGGTCCCTGCTATTGATCAAGTCAACGCCGAGTCAAAATCGGGTTTTGGTCACACCACCACCCAAACTCTAATATATACTGTTCAAAAGAAACAAATGAGTAGTAGTGTACTTCGGTGAGATTTAAAAGGTTAATTGCGAAGTTTGTAAATTTGTAAGAAAATGAAGCTTGAAGTTTAATGAGTGTTTTTGAAGAGAAACAAATCGATTTGAGTGGGAAAGATGGGCAGATGAAAGAGAGTGTTGGATTAGACTCCTCCCAACCCAAAGGCAAAGTGACAGAAATTGACAGAGCCACGTCAGCGCCACGTCAGCTTTTTTCAGAAAACTGACTGAAACTGACAGACCCCTCCCATCCCTGCTCCGTCACTTCATTTTCTGGGACCCACTGACCATTATTTAATCAACCAAAACACAATTATTTAAATAAAACAAAACAATTTAAATTAAACACATTCCTTAAAATATAAAATACAACAATTCCTAAAAATATAAAATACAACAGTTCATAAAAATAAAAAATACAACAATTCCTAAAAATAAAAATTACAACATTTCCTAAAAATAAAAATTACAACAATTCTTAAAAATAACAAAATTACATTACTAATGAACACGGTAATTTGGTGGAAGTTGCGAAATGTGTTGGATTAGAGCATTGCGAAGTCGATGATGAACATCTCGATCTCGTAATTCCTTGTCCATATGCAATGAAGTTTCAACTCTTTCTTCGCACGAACGATTTGGTCTATTCGACGGCTCAGAGGGATAATCTTCTTCAAGTTGACACATATTTCGTCCGTTGTTCTCCGTTATCATGTTATGTAGAACCACACAAGCATACACGATTCTCTTTATTTTGTTATTGCTGTACGGTCTAGCCGGGTTCTTGATGATTTGCCAACGGCCTTGAAGCACACCAAATGCTCGTTCCACATCTTTCCATGCAGATTCTTGATATCTCTTGAAGCGAGCCTCGGCTTCAGTTAGTGGATGCCTTAACGACTTAACAATTGTCGCTCATTCCGGATAAATTCCATCCCCCAGATAATACCACTTTGGTCTACATAACATGAAGTTTCAACTCTTTCTTCCCACGAACGATTTGGTCTATTCGACGGCTCAGAGGGATAATCTTCTTCAAGTTGACACATATTTCGTCCGTTGTTCTCCGTTATCATGTTATGTAGAACCACACAAGCATACACGATTCTCTTTATTTTGTTATTGCTGTACGGTCTAGCCGGGTTCTTGATGATTTGCCAACGGCCTTGAAGCACACCAAATGCTCGTTCCACATCTTTCCTTGCAGATTCTTGATATCTCTTGAAGCGAGCCTCGGCTTCAGTTAGTGGATGCCTTAACGACTTAACAATTGTCGCCCATTCCGGATAAATTCCATCCCCCAGATAATACCACTTTGGTCTACATAACATGAAGTTTCAACTCTTTCTTCCCACGAACGATTTGGTCTATTCGACGGCTCAGAGGGATAATCTTCTTCAAGTTGACACATATTTCGTCCGTTGTCCTCCGTTATCATGTTATGTAGAACCACACAAGCATACATGATTCTCTTTATTTTGTTATTGATGTACGGTCTAGCCGGGTTCTTGATGATTTGCCAACGGCCTTGAAGCACACCAAATGCTCGTTCCACATCTTTCCTTGCAGATTCTTGATATCTCTTGAAGCGAGCCTCAGCTTCAGTTAGTGGATGCCTTAATGACTTACAATTGTCGCCCATTCCGGATAAATTCCATCCCCCAGATAATACCACTTTGTGAAATGTTGTCCGGCAATCGTAAAGTTAACTTGGGGAGCTCTGTCTTGTAGCAAATCAGAGAACAAATCCGATTGATTAAGAACATTCAGGTCGTTGCTCGAGCCCGTTGGACCAAAGAAAGCGTGCCAAATCCACAAATCATAAGACGCACTTGCTTCGAGCATGATTGTAGGATGCCCTTGATCTCCTCTTGTGTATTGACCTTGCCATGCTACTGGACAATTTCTCCAAGGTCAATGCATACAATCGATGCTTCCGAGCATACCCGGAAAACCATGCAACTCGGAATGACGTTGATGTAAACGTTGCACATCTTGAAGTGTTGGTTTTCTCAAATACACAGTAGAGTACAAATGAAATACACATTTACAAAATTATCCAAAGACTCGTATGACGTTTGTTCACCCATATGCAAATATTCATCAAACGCATCCGCGGCACAACCATACGCTAGTTGGCGTACGGCGGAAGTGCACTTTTGAAAAACATTAAAACCGGGTACGCCGAGTGCGTCTATACGTTGATGAGAATATGCAAAGTAATCCGGTAACGGATTTTGAGAATAAGATATTATATTTTGACATATACGGATAAATAATGGCTTACTCATCCGAAAATAACGGCGAAATACATCCGCCGGAAATGTTGGGTTGTCGGCAAAGTAATCTTGAAATAAACGTTGGCCCGTTGTTTGGCGATCTCTTGAAAAGTATCGATGGGGAGCTCTCGGGATCGGAATTACTTCTTCTTCTTCTTCCTCTTTGGAAGATATGGCGTTGATAACATTAATCGCCTATTCAGGATTGAAAATGTCGTTGAGTGCCTGTAAATCTTCAAGATCGGAATCGGAAGACATTTTTTTTGAGATTGTATACAAATGTTGAAAAGATTGTGTGGGTTGTATGAGAGGTTGAAAAGAGTGTGTGAATTGTATGATATTGGTGGTATATATTTATAGGTGAAAAATTATTTTTTAAAAAAAAAAATTCAAAAAAAACCCCAAACGGCTCTTTTGACTGTTGGGGGAATTTTTTTTTATATATTAACGGTTAAACAAAAAAAAAAGAAAAAAACATCAAATGGGCCCCACGAACGATCCGCAGCCCCTTCGGTTATCCGACGAGCCAAACCGACCGAGCAAACCGATGGAGCCATGCCATCAGCGTCGGTTCGTCAGTTACACCGACGCAAACCGACGAAGCCCGTTGGGACGAGTCTTATGTGAAACCTACTTTATAGTCATTATTTACTTTACAAAAAGCAAATAATGCCCATTTTACATAAACATACCTTGAATTGTGAATTAAACAAAAATCATTTACTACAATCATAAAAAGTTAATAAAAGTCAAAATCCAACTAATCATCCGAGATGCCAACCAACTCGACCCTAATTAACGACTTTTATAACCTTGGTATTTATAATAATTAAGTCTTACTAAAGGCAAGATGTTGTATACACCTATTCGAGAAGTTGATCTGATACATTATTAGCATTTTAACATTTAGCGTAATCACTATATATAAAATTTTAAAAAATTTGTTCTTTATGTAATGAGATAATAGTTTAGAGTTATTAGTTATGTTAACATATAATATCTTTATATACTTTAATATATACCAAAATTTATTTTACTCGCATATTTTAGATTGATCTTACACTATTTTTTTAAAAAAATGGTAATTTTATTTTCCAATTAATTGTAAGATTACAATGGAAAAAAAATAAAAAAAAACTGATTTTGCTAAACAAAGCTCTAAGGGCTCCTTATAAGAAACTCAAACCTATTAATTACACTAAAAATTTTCTTTTATAATCCAAAATATCATTAGATACATGTTTTTTAAAAGGAAAAACTTGACTTTATTTAATGCAAAATTTAAGTTTATTAAGTATAATTGTGAATTAAAGTGGCATGTTTAACTTCAATTAATGCAGATTTGATATTGTTATTGAAAATTTCTAAGAGTTTGTTTAGCAAAACCCTATTTTAAAATCCTCTTTTAATGAATCAGTAGCAAGGGTCAAAACTCGAAATATTGAGTTTTATCAAATTGTTCATGATAATGATCAATGTTTAATTCATTAGTGATTAAATTTGTTGGTGCTTCTTTATTAATAATGACATGTTAATGTTTTTAAATTTCTCATATTGTGCACTAAGCAAATTTACATAATCTAGTCTTTTTCTTTACGATGAAATAATATTTTTTTTATGTTGCATTTAGTTATATTTTATTGTAATATTTTAAAAAATCAAATGTAGTACCCACATATATATATCTGTCTATAAAAGAAACTAGATAAGCCGAGGCCGTAAAAGCAGTAAGTGAGGAACATAAATGGGCTTACATTTGGCAATAGGCCTATTAGGGCAGGGTATGAGTTGATCCGGCTCCAAGAAATACCAACCTTTTGATCAAGTGTGGACATGATTCTTGTCTAATGGGTGCTCCATTTCTTCAACTATGAAGATTTGGAACACTAAAAAGTAAAAATAGAGAAATCATTCTCTGATGTGGTGATGTTTACTTCAAATTTGGAAAAATTTTGTAAAGTAAAACACACATTCCTAAAAAATGAATCCTAACTAGTCTTAAATTGTTAATGCAATCTCATAAAGGAATAAAAGTATGGATAAGATCTTCCCCACCACCACCTCCACAGGGACCACAATGATCACCTCGATCGATCCTTTTAAACCCACAACTTGATTGATTATGTACGTGTTGCAAAATTCTATGGCTGCGGTTACTTCCAGATGTATCATCCCGCCTTTTAAACAACAACCATTCTCTTTGCACCCAAAATTCTCCACTCTTCACCTTAAGTTTTCAAATACATTATACGTCGCCGTCAATCGGATCACCTGCCGTTATGGAGGAGGTAGTAGTTCACGTCTACAAGATTCCGAACGATCTCAGCAATTCAAATCGGACGATGATCAAGCCCTCGATATCTCCACTATCAGGTTTGTACCGTTACGTTTTTTATATGAATATGTATATGTATTATACATACAGGGTCTGGTTAACGTAAAATAAATTATTTACTCACACTACTGATCTGCTGATTGATCAAGTTTTGATTGACGCATAAAAAATTCAAAAGATAATTTGTTAACCAAATGATTAATTTCTATAACACTCGTGTGCTCAATATTTGTAAACTTGCAACTAAGCAAGCTTATACTCAGGAACTTGTGGATAAATGTTCCTTCTAACCCCAGACGCCCCGCTATGTCAGGAGAGTTGCCTGGAGTCATCCTTGTAGGGTGGACAATGACTAGTGGCAAAGGCACACGGGACATGAGTGTTCCCATCAATTTACACCTTTGCGGATATTAATAAAGCAGTATATAGTTTCTAAAAAAAGCTTTAGTTTATTTTGCATTAGATTTACATTTTTATACAAAAGTATTTCCTTCTGTGAATGAGAATATATAGGTCAAATACTGTGAGGCTTATAGACGATCAACAGAATATGGTGAGTTTTTTTTGCCAATATCTCGTGTTGTTACGTAATGTGATAAGTTTTGTGCTATTGTACGTTATTGGGACTGATCGATAAGTTCGATTTGCTAGGTTGGTATAGTATCTAAAAATGCTGCTATTCAGATGGCTGAAGATGCTGAACTTGACCTTGTATGTATCATTATTACCTGTTTCAATTTTATTTCTTATTTTTTGTGATAGTCAACTATGATTTTGGTTCGACGACGCCCTGTGTTTGGAGTGATCGAGTTTAATAATTTGGGTGCCTATCACTGCTTCGTCTTCTTGCGCGCTGCGTGAAAGTTTCATTGTTCTTTTTGCATATTTCAGATTTAAGTAATTTTGGGGGTTCAACCAATATCTTTTACTTTGCCATTTAATGTTTTAACTATATGTTATTTATTCTTCAGTATATAATTATATGTTATTTGTGTAGGTTATATTGTCTCCAGATGCAGATCCACCTGTTGTCAAGTTGATGGATTACAAGTAATTAATAACATCTCATCTGATATGATCTATGATCCTGATCGATAAAAATAATTATTCAAGTCCATTTTAACAGTACATATGTCTTGATTAATTATCGTTTACACAATTTTTGCAGCAAATATAGATACCATCAACAAAAGAAGAAAAAAGAGCAGCAGAAGAAAAATGCTGGTGAAGGCCTTCTCTTTTAACTACTCGTATATAGTAATGTGTAGTTTTCGGTTTTAAGAAAACAAACGTTGAACAAAGTATGTTCTTTGATGCTAGCGCTTCGCATGGATCAGAAAGAGCTCAAAATGGGGTAAAGATTATTGTTCGATCCATAGTTTGCAAAACATTGAAATGGCATCAAGTCCTTGTCAATCATACGTTATCTGTATTGACAGTTACAACATCGATGTGCATGATTATGACGTGCGTTTGAGAGCTGCTAAAAAATTTCTTAAAGACGGTGACAAGGTTGCCCTCTTTTATAGTTTCTGATCACGGTTTATTGCTTATACATTATTGCTTTTATCCTTATTTCTCCCTTGATGACTCTCAGGTTAAAGTTATTGTGAACTTAAAAGGTCGTGAAAATGAGTTTAGAAATAACGCTATTGAGCTCATGAACCGTTTTCGAGATGACATTGGGGAGGTAAATAAATGTTTTATTTGATAACTAACACATGGTTTTCCTGTTAAGGAAATCAGTATGAAAGCATGATTGAGTGCTGTTGCAGCTAGGCATTGAGGAAAGCAAAAATTTGAGAGACAAGAACATGTTCATGGTATTGATTCCAAATAAGGTTGTTGTACAAAAAGAACCACCAAAGAATAAAGGAAAGTCAAAGTCAACCGAGACACAAATGTCAGCAAGTGTATGAGGTCAACATTAATTTGTTTATAAAAGTCAAAAGGTATATTGCAAATCTGTATAGTCAAGTTCTTGTATCATATATGAATCATGCAAATAATATTCATTATTAACTCTTAATACCAATAACAGAGACATCATCATAGTTGCTGATAGTTTGCTGAATTTGTAGCTATAACGAACAGCGTGTAACAACTTTACTGGCATTTGTTGAATTGCCTCAACTTCATAAACTAAACGACGCAAACCTTACAGTTATGTTCATATAAAAATTGGTTTGAAATTGCACCATAACATTAACTATACCAAGCGGCACAGTGAGTGGGTCGGGTCGGTTTGGGTTGCAGGTCTAAATGGGTCGGGGTCTAGATGGATCATTTAGGAGGATGGGTCTAAACGGGTCCGGGTCAGACAGATTTCAAGTCGGGTTGACCCATCAGATTTTCACCAAACTTTTTTTTATTTGAGTGAAAAATGAAAAAATGAAATGAGGTGCTGAAAAAGAAAATTTATCTGCCAGATCCGTCTAAACCCGCTGGTTAATTGATATACATATCCATTTAGTTTTTAGACCCATCTATAAAAATAGAAGGAGACCCAATAAAACACATCACTTCATCAATATTACTCAACTTGATCCATAAATGATCAATGGATCTAAAATTGTCACCTCTAATATCAAGTCATTTAGACACACAAAAATGTGCAGTTAATTGTTCATTTCTTTTGAAGGCATCGTGGTCCAATTCATTTTTCTCTCGTTATCAGTGACAGTGACAGATCTTGAACATACTCTTTGAGGCTCAATTCTTTCTAAGCTTAAAAACGTACTTGAACATAAAATATTCATTGGCTTGCAAATAACTAATTTACTTTATAATCTTTAGAATTTAGTAAGTATTTTATCAAGACTTATTACTAAGGCTCATAGTAATCAACTCATAACTGTAAATCAAAATTTTGAGCAGTAACAAGTTAGTGCGATCCATAAAAATCATAACTTTTAAAAGTATATAATTATAGAATCATGGACACTTAAAAGACAAACAAAATAGAAGATTAGAAGCATAAAAAAGTAAATACATATAAGAAAAATAAATAAAAAATCAAGATGAAATGTTAAGTGCTATATACTCATGTTTACTTTCACATCTTTCAAAGAATCAAAATATTTAAAAATGATTCTCAAATTTCAGAATTAAATTAAAAATATATTATTCATCTTCTTCGACTTCTATCTTCCTATTTTTCTATGCATAAAAATGGTGATTTCTTCCAAATCAACTCAGGTGTTTTAAATTCTTCATAAAATCGTCTAACATATTACGTTACTTGCTCAGATTTTAGGGGATCAACCCCTATAAAGATCTGGCCATACTCATCGTTATGTTCTGAATTGATAACGTGTCTATGTTAATATATAATGTCTCATATGAATATGTCGTAGATTTATAATGACTATTTGTTTTATGTGCTGAAAATCGAGTAAATAATTAAAATTATCAATTTAACCCTATACATGAGGCCGTTAAAAAGGAGTTATGTCAATTAATATGAAATTTTACATTTTTAATACTTAATATTTAAGACGTGTTTATTTAGTTACGTCAAAAACAAATACAGTAAAATATCTAAATGATTTACTAATCATTTAAGTTCTATACTCATTTTGATACATAATGATGTAGAGTTGTGGACAAATGAGTTGTTGATAAGAGAGAAATATGAAAGAGAAAATATTATCAAATTTTATTGGCCACTATTTGTCAACCTCATTTTATAAAAATTTATTTATGAAATTTATATGAACCTAGAAAATTTCCTATCTTTAACTGAAATAAAAGGGGTTTAAAATTATGGAATTTGGTCCAACTTGTTACTTATTTTTTTATAAAAAATAAGAAGCGATCACCGCTACTCAAGATATTATGTAAATTCTCCCCTATACATTGACAGAGGTAAGTGAACTGCTTTTGTTAACCATCAAATCCTGAACGTCCAAAGTGTCAATAAAATAGATGACTTTAAATCATAGCCATTCAAAATCCTTGGGATGGTTGTAGACAGAGATTAGGGGGGTCGGTTACATAACAGCAGTTGAATTTAATTCATCGCTCTCAAATCGTTATTTCTAAACTGACATACATGTTCTATGCAATGTCACCAGATTAAACTCAGCAAATTAATTCCATCACCACTAGGGGTGTTTAAATGGATAGATCGGTTCAAAATCGATCCGTATACATGAATCCAAATGGATTATGGTTTCGAAAATATGAATCCGATTCATTCAAACAAATTCAAAAACCGAACCAATCCGTCCGAATTACTATTTGGATGGATCGGTTTGGTTTTTGGATATCCATACACATATATAGATATTTATTATATCTACTAAAAATATGTTAGATATTATAATAAACTTATACAGAATGGATGATTCCTATTTGAACCTCACAGTACATATACATGTGCGTGTAATATAATAGTAAAACGCAAAATGAAACTACAAATTAATTACATATATAAGTAAACAATTATGTAAACTATAAACTAACTATTATATTTGGATATTTATAAATAGTAAACTATTTTGTATGTGCATGTATATATATAATGAATGAAAAATAAGTATTTATTTGTTATTTGGTTTTTATGGATAATCCGGTTTGTAATTTACTAACCAAAACCAATCCGTGATCCAAAATAATAAGTTTGGTTTTGATCCAAACCGATCCAAAAATCCAATTATCCAAACCATATGGTCCAATCCGAATAATCCAATTGAAAAATCTGATTTTATCCAAACTGTAAACAACCCTAATCACCACATGTATTTTTGTCACTTAAAACCCCCAAAAAAGTTCCCCACTCAACGTTGTCAATTGATGCATTAAGTTTTTCATCTTAGGGTTTCATTTATAGGCTTCCATAAATGGTGCTAAATCTCTATTTCCAACTATTGTTTAACTTATTGATGATAATATTGAGGTTTTTTTTTTCTTTCTAATATCTACTATTATCTATACTTTTGATGAATTCTAATAACATAACTAAGATTACTGGTGTTTTAGTTTATTATATATATATTTTTGTTACAGGAATCATCATAATTAACGATTGCATCTGATATAAATAAAAATGAAGGTATATTGTTATGTTTTGATTTTTGTATATTCATCTATTATTAACTTTCTGATATATTTTTTTGTTGTAAGCACTAAACCTTAACATTATGTTTGTTACTTATAAAGATTTTTTTCATCTATTCTTATTGTCATTTTTAACCTTTTTGGGGGGATTTACGGATGTAACTTGAAATCCTTTATAACCGTTGTGTGTTGAAGGATGTTTAAGTCAATGTGGATGTGTTTTCAATACTCATAATGATTTAAATTGTTCATTGGTGCTAACCATTTTATGCAGAGGGTGGGATTTGCTTGATATCTTTGTATGCAGTTCATCTAAATTCAAGCTCATTGACTAGATCACTTAACTCAATAAGATCAGGTAATAAAAGAGGTGGAAGAAGTAAACAGTTGAATAGACGAGGTGACACAACTCTAGCACATGGAGGGAAAGATGATTATCTTCAAGTTGAATCCCTATGATAAAAATAAGTAAAATTCAATAATCTCTCAGTCTCTCCTCCATTAACAATGTACACTTTTGGTAATATTTTGTGTGTCAAATAGTCTAGCTCCCTTACCTTAATTTACTTTGTGCGATCGTCACCTAAAACTTCATCAAAAAATTTACATATTTGAATTTGGTTTATGGTATGAGCTTCGGTTTATAGGTGGGTTGACGGTGCACATGCTTTTGCAACATAACTATCTAATTTTCCTTTTTTCATGTAAAGTATTTCATTTGAATATGTCTTTTTTTATTGTAGGGAAAATATTGCTACAACTGAAAGAATATATTGGATAAATGCCTCAGTGAGAAGAATATTTAAGGTTACACTTAAACACTTACTCATAACCTTCTTGTGTTTTTGCATATATGTGGTCAAGTAAAAACAATAATTTTGCATTTCATCTTTGGCTTCTCCAATCTTTGTGATGTAAATATTCAATTTTTACTTTTTTGTTGACTTATCACCTATCAATTCTTACTTTTTAGTTCACTTATCACCTATTATGATGTTACGAATATGTTCTTCTTTTTACTATATAAGATTCATATTATTTCTCTAAAAGCTTCAGCTTTTTGATTGTTGCTATTCATTGTAGGTTATGACTTTTGGCTGCTTAGTCAAAAGGATAGGGAAAGTTGTATCTGAAAGGTGTGACATGTTATAAGTAACCTAGATGCAGCCTTTTAACAAACATAATGTTAAGGTTAAGTGCTTACAACAAAAAAATATCCGAAAGTTAATAATGGATGAATATACAAAAATCAAAACATAACAACATACCTTCATTTTTATTTATATCAGATGCAATCATTAATTATGATGATTCCTGTAACAAATATATATATATATATATATATATATATATATATATATATATATATAATAAACTAAAACACCAATAATCTCAGTTATGTTATTAGAATTCATTATAAGTATAGATAATAGTAGATATTAAAAAAAACTCAATATTATCATCAATAAGTTAAACAATAGTTGGAAATAGAGATTTAGCACCATTTATGGAAGCCTATAAATGAAACCCTAAGATGAAAAACTTAATGCATCAATTGACAACGTTGAGTGGGGAACTTTTTTGGGGGTTTTAAGTGACAAAAATACATATGGTGATGGAATTAATTTGCTGAGTTTAATCTGGTGACATTGCATAGAACATGTATGTCAGTTTAGAAATAACGATTTGAGAGCGATGGATTAAATTCAACCGTTGTTATGTAACCGACACCCCCCCCCCCCCCCCCCCCCCCCCCCCCCCCCCTGTATACAACCATCCCAAGGACTTTGAATGGCTATGATTTAAAGTCATCTATTTGCTTTGGGTCATACGGGATTGAAGAGCTCCACTGTAAACAACCGATTAATTGAACTACAAGGGTTATTATTTCCAAAGTGTGGCATACAAAATCAGCTGACACTAAATTATGGTTGCTTCTTTGCAATTGATATGCATGAAATTGGTTGTGTTGCTTCGCTAATGGTATCAATTCCTCGTGTTGTTTCATTTAGCCATTTACGTTTTGAAGAGGAGCTTGATTGTATGCATAAGTCTGCTTAGAGAGCTATAGTCAATACGGTTGCTTAGGCATTATGTTGTTTATCTGAATGATCTATTCCATTTTTATTTAGTACCTCTATAACCCGTTTGATCCGTATTATAACTTGAGACTTAAGTTCAAATGAGTATGGGTAAAATGGTTGAAAATGGGGGAATGGATTTCAGCCATTGGATCAACATAATCAAGGGTCCACAATTAATCATCAAAATTTTAATTTTTATACATGCTGAAATATAATTTTGGGCGGAGGGGTATTTCGGTAATTTTACACTTCAATTAAATTAGATTTTTTTTGTTTTTCAAACAAAAATCATATTTGTTCCCGTTATTATCGCTTGTTTCCCTCTCGCTCGTTCGTAACTACTACACGAAACATAACAGGTAATCTTCGTTTTTTGAATCTTATTTCATTTTTCGTATCTAAATCGACGTATTCTATGTGTCAAGCTTGTTTGAATCATCTTTTACACGGATTTTTTTGATCGATTTTTGAGTTCTACAAATCCTAATGTTAAAAAAACCCCAAAATTGACGAATGTTCAAGTTAAATATTGAATTTCTTAGTTCAATCGAAGTTTTATTTGTGTATGAGTGTTCGAATAAACGTTTGTACAGTCGGTTTGATCGATTTCGTTTTTTTGAAACCCTAGGGTTTATTACTCAAGTGATGTTTAACTTTCTGATTGTTTTTTGTTTGTCAGATGGATATTCGTGATGAAATAGCACTCGCAAATGCTTCAAACCAGCCTATTGATGCAGTTCCGCTCAATACTCTTCCGCCTGGTATGTTAATGCATCCACCTGTACCACATGTGGTTATATCAGTGTTTGATGTGTGTGATTTCATGATTTTTTGATTATGTTATGCATTTTGTACATATATCTGATGTGTTTATACTTGATAATTATGGAATTAGTTGAATGATTCAACATAATTTTTTGTAAGTTCTTAAGGGATTAATGAGATAGTTTGTTGTTGTAATTGACGATTTGTATGTTGAATGTGGTATTTTGTGTGTATTTTTCATAGATGTTGAAGTTATTCCTGTTTCAGAATCAGATTCGGATGTTAGTCAATCACTAGAAGGTTAATCTTGTGTTTTTGATTTTTGTTAATTCTTTGTTGGTGGCACCTGTTTATAAATTAATTGTAAAGGATAATATTACTTTCAGTTATCGGTTCGTTGCCTTTTTTGGATGTGAGTTAGTCAAAGGTTTATAATAGAAGAGGTAAATGCTTTTAATAAAACTTGTGTTGATGTTGGATGTAAATGTTCATGTATATGTTAGCTTTGTTTAATACGTTATGACATTTGAGTACCTTAGTTTGTTATACTTTGTTCATGTATATGTTGCTTGTTGTTTTAATTTTTTGTTGGTTGTTGTGTGTTTGTGGTTTGTGTTTGTTATTGCTACTGCTTGTGTTTTGTGATACCACATCTGGTATCATGTATTACCACATATGGTATTATGTATTACCACATGTGGTATCAAGTATTACCAAATGTGGTATCATTTTTTATCTTGTGTTTCTGTCCAATTACTTAATTATTTATTATATTAATTTATGTGTCTTGTGTTATATTTTATTGCAGTGGGAAAGGGTGCTCCATCTAGACCTACTATCTCTCAATACCTCAAACAGAAGCAAAAAGAGGGGGTTGCAGCTCGTAAAGCTGCAGCAGCCGAAAAAAGAATAAACTTTCAGAGTTAAACCCTGTTCCTCAGTCTCCTTCTAAGGTGGGTTTGACTAAAGCTGATGCTTTCAGAGTTCACCAACCCATTAAAGAAGTGGAGCCAAAGGACACAAGTCAAAAAACAAGTGATGAAGCGACTAAGAAAAGAAAACATGCAGATGAGCAAAAGAAGGAAGCAGATGAGCAAAAGAAGAAGAAAGATGATGAAGAGAAGAAGAAAAAGCAGGAAGAGGATAAAAAGAAGAACAAGAATAAAGAAGACGAGAAGAAGAGAAAGAAGGAAGAAGAGGATAAGAAGAAGCAAAAGGAACAAGAGGAGAAGAAGAAGCAAAAGGAAGAAGATGAGAAGAAACAGTAGGAAGAAGAAGCAAGGAAACAGAAGGAAGATGAGGAGAGGAAGAAAAAGAACGAAGAAGAGGAGAGGAAGAAAAGGGAGGAAGAAGAGGAGAGGAAGAAAAGGGAGGAAGAAGATACGAAAAATAAGAACAAGCCGGTGGAGAAATCTGAGGAAAAGAAAGCCGAACAAGAGAAGCGTACAAAGAAGACGACCGATGAAGAGAGTGAGAAAAACATTTTTGAAGAAGAATAGAAGCGGAGGTTAAAAGATGCACAAAAATCAAGTGTTTCAAAACTTGTAAAAAAGAAGAATGAGGGAAAGAAGAACGATGGACCCCCTAAAAAAAGACCTTTCCAGAGTCTGAGCGATGTTGAAGTTGATTTGCCAGAAAAGAAACAAAAATCAAAGGCATCGAAGGCGGAGGTATCGAAGAAGCGTGTGAAAAAAGATGAAGATAAATACTTTAAGATCGAGGATGCCATTGAAGATGATTCTGAATAAACTTCTAAAGTTCCTTCTGTTCGTGTTCGCTCCACTGCACAACCGCTTCAAAATGCTACTATGCGTATGAGTGTCGAACAGGAGCCTAGACTTAAGGAGATGGGTTTCGGCAGTTTCATTAAGTTCCCTTTTAATGGTCTTCCAGGTACTCATTTTTAATTGATTATATATATTTATATACACACATATATATAGATATATATACATTTTATATAAAGTTTGTTGAATATGCTATTTTTTTTCAATGCCAAATGTTATACTTCTGATTAATGCTTGTTGTATTATATACTACCACATGTGATACTTATATGTAACACATGTTGCAATTCCGGTTACCACTTGTGGTATTATATACTACCATATGTGATACTGATACTTACCACATGTGGTAATGATTAATACATGTGGTAATGATTAAACAATTTTGGTACTCCTGATTACCACTTGTGGTATTATTTTACTACCACATGTTGTATTGATATTTTAACACATGTGGTAATGATTATATTTGCAGGTAACTTAGGTTACTTTCTTATTGATAACCTTGATCTCGATTCGATGGAGTTGAAGTTTGGAGATGTGTGTTTGAAAGTCACTCCTGAAGTTGTTCATGATGTGTTTGGTATTCCTAATGGTGGTACTCCGGTGTTGTCATTACCGGACATGAATCGTGATGACCCGTGTTTGGCGGCTTGGTTTAAAGATTATCCAAAGTTTCCAAAGAAGCGGGTCCGTGCTGGTGATGTCTGCAAAAACATTGTTTCTTCAAAGATCGACAACTTCTATTTTAGACAGAAGTTTCTGATGTTGTTTGCAAACACAATGGGTTGTTGTTACAGCAATGGCGCGTTCATAGCACATTTTCTGTTTAAGCTTAGTGAATAAGTTGAATTTGACAAGCTAGATTGGTGTGGGTTCGTTATTGATTGCTTGAAGAAATCCACAGAGGCATGGAAGAAAGACAAGAAACAGCACTATTGCGGTCCAATTACATTTCTGATTGTATGTTATTATCTTTCTTTCTTTTTCTTATGCATGTTATTTCTATGTATATCTGGTTTTTTATTGATATCTAATCTTGTTCTATTATTTTTTGAAATCTACAGCTTTTGTATTTTGATCACGTGAGATCTACTAAATGTGAAGTTGTATGTCGCCGCCCGATCATAAGTAGTTGGACCACAAGTATGATGAAATGCGTTCAGAGTGAAGAACTTGATATTGGATCATTTGGGACTTTGGAGTTTGCTGGTGTGTATGACCCTGCTGTTGCACTTGAAGATGAAGGTTTTATCAGTTTAACTCGAGATCACGACCAAGGTGCGGATGTAAGTATGCTGGTTTGTAATTTATATTTTTTTCCAACTGTTTTTATGAAAAAAATTGTATTATCACATGTGGTAATTTATTATTATCACATGTGGTAATGCATAATACCACATGTAGTAATTTTTTTTGTTTGATTTTTGAATATATAAACGTACAGGATGATCTCGATACTATTTGCAAGCTGCTGGAGTCTGTGAAGAAGACTCAACTTGTCATTGAGAAGAGGATGCATGATGGAATTAAAAAATATCCTGCTGATTCACGGTTTGAGGAGTTTCGATGCAAGTTTGATGATGTTTTTAGGAAGCGTGTTTATCGTGAAGTTGATGATGACAAAGAGGATAATCAAGAAGATGATGGTAAAGAGGATAGTGAAGATGATGTAAAAGAAGATACAGAAGATAAGGGTGGTGATAATGGAGGAGACAATGATGGAAAAGGCAAGAAGGCTGTTGGTGAAAATGAAGGTCAAGGTAAAGATGGCAATGGTGGAGCAGCGTCAAATATTGTCGAAGCTGCTGGTTGTGAAAGATTGTACTGCGAGATGGAAGAGGCAATTATCGAGGTTTTTGATATGCATACATTTTTTCATTTTCACCCGTCACAATTTGCTTTTCCGATCCACCTATACCATCTAATATGCCTACGTCTAGTACGTTACCTACGTCAATTACCTTAGATAGTCCCGATTGTCCTAACTTTTCCCTTGGTCCAAGTCAGGAGTTGGAGGGTCTTCCGGGGAACAGTGGTGTAGATGTTGGTGATAAGGATGAATTTAAGCCATCGTTTTTTGCTTTCTCGTGCTACATGAATGCCAAAATGAATATTAAGAAGAATGTCATGGTGAATGAGTTTAGACTCTCAAATTGGCTATTTGCAATGCTAGGTGACAAATCGTAAGTTTACTTCTGCATTTTTACTTTCTTTTTAAAGTATTAGTGTTTTTTGCTTGTTGTTCCACATGTGGTATCTCATCTTATCACATGTGGTAGTTTCAAACTCTAACATATGTAAACAGAATACCACATGTGGTAACGCATAGTATCACATGTGGTATTGTTGTTTTAATTTGATTCCTGTATTTTTTTCCCCTACCATTGGTTCTCATGACTTATATGTTTCATGCTCATTTTGTAGTGACATTATTTTTTATAATGGATATGGTACTTTTGCCCTTTGTGAAGACTTTCAAACTCTTGCACCTCATTTATGGGTTAGTGGTACTATCATTGATGTCTGGGCTGCTGTGTTGAATCATGAAGAAAGGGCTAACAACTCGAGCTCGCCTACAAGACTTTTCTTTCCGACATCAATGTTTGTAAGTTCTGTTAAGAACCCCACAATAACAATATTTTTTATAGATGCTTTTTTTGTAACTACTTTTTTTTAATATGTTAATTATGTATTTTTATGTCAATTAGCTTGATAATATGTTCAAGTTGGAAAACAATGAAAGGCTTGCATCTTTCTAAACCTCCCTGCTTGGTTGGGTGAAAGAAGATTCTGAGTTGACGTCGTTAAGAAACGTTGAAATAGTAACCTATCGTCTTCGTTTTGTTAATTCCCTTGTATCCATTTTGATTATGAACTGTATCATAGGTAGTACTAGGCTTTACCACATTTGGTATTAGGCATTACCACATGTGGTAATATGAGATACCACATGTGGTATTATGTATTACAACATGTGGTATGTAAGGCTGTACCACATGTGAAACTTAGGAACAATACACTTTTGCATATTGCTTTTATTTATGACATATTTGACAGGTGTACTTCCTAATATACCGTTCTCATCACTATTATCTGCTGGTGTTCAATATGAAGAAGAAGACCTTCCTGATTCTTGATAACAGTGCTGCAAAAGTTGATTATGATGCAAAATACAAGGCAATTTTTGATGTGGTTGTAAGTAACATTACATGTTATATATTATTTTTTTTTACATAGTTGATGTTTGTTAATTAAGTTTGAATTTTTTTTCTTTAATTTTATTTGTAGAAATCTGTTTTCGTTGAACATCTTCTTGAAGTTAAACATCCTGTCGCTGCAAACCTTTCGACGTTAGATAGGGCTACAGTGATGAATTTGAAATGGAAGACTTTGGAAAACGATCGTGATTGCGGAGTTTTCGTCATGCTTCATATAGAGCAGTACTGTGGTCAGGTTTCTAGCAAATTTGATTGCGGACTCAGTAAGTGATAAGTATCAAATAGATACTATATTTTATACTATTTATCCCTATATTTATATACATTTTAATGCATTTATATGATTTTAGATACTTATTTTATTAAGATTTGCATAAATGTATTTTAATTAAAGATTGAAGAAAAAGGAACGAGATCAAGCTTGAAACTGAAGAAAATAAAGCATTTGAAGAAGTTGAAGCTTAAACCTTAAAGAATTGAAGACCAAAATAATAATATTGAAGAATTGAGCTAAAATAAGAGTAAAGACCCAAAGAAATAATGAAGAAGCCCAAAAATGAAGCCTAACCAAAAGTTGAAATATTCTGGAAAGAGGTCCAACCGGCGGTTGGATACCCCAACCGGAGGTTAGGGTATTAAGGTATCAAAGGCGGTTCCAGATGCGAGTTGGATTGGGACTCAAGAAAGTCCAACCGACGGTTGGAGTACCCAACCGGCGGTTGGAATGACAGTTCTGAAATATATAAATAGAGGCTTAGGTTGGGGTTAACCATATACGATTCTTAGAATACAAACACGAATATTAGGGTTTTAGGTCGACTTTAGGTGCGATTTTGGAGGCTAAGAAGCTAGGGTTTGAAGGTTTTCAACCCTAGGAAAAGCTGGTTCAACAATTGGTTCAGTTTCTTTATTCGGGTAACTTTATTAACCTTTTGGGTTACTTTTGGATATTGTTTATTTGAATTACTTGTTAATTAGGTTTTCATTATGAATATTTAAATGAATGATTGATTGGATTTATTATACTAATTATATGTTTATGTTGGAACTATATTATTGAATGTTTATTATGCAAGAATTGTCTGTGTTATATTATATTAATAATGATTCTTGACATGATTAACTGATTTATATCATAACTTTATTTATCTTTTGGGTTTTATAAATTAAGTGATTATGTTTATGTCTTGATCTTAACCTTTGCGATAGACGAAGAATATCATTTATTAATGTTAAGTAACACTGTAATTCAACCAAATCAGGAATTGTAATAATAAACTGTTGATAGATCTTAATAAATAGTAATACTTTTCTTAACCTTTGACTGTATTACTATATGAAAATTATCTTAACCTTTGTGATTTTCTACATTAGCAATTCACCAATAATAATAGCCAACAAAGCAAATAGACATAAGTTAATATAATAAGTTTAATCAATAATAGTTTTAGTAGTTATAATCTTCTATCCAATTGAGTATTCTTAAGTTGAACCTTAGACTTATTTATTAGAATCTGTATCAACTATAAATATGTTTGATCGGAACTAAAACGTCCCCCTTATCTTGTATATTATTTTATATTAATGTATATTATTAATGTATATTATTACAGTATATTAATTGTAATTAGGAATAAATAGATAATTAGTTATAAATTAGAATCACGTTCCTTGTGTTCGAACTTGGACTTACTTAATAAGCTATATTATACGAACGGGTTAATACTTGCATGCATTGTGTGATAGTATTATTTGGTATTTCTTAATTTAAAACTTGTGATTATAATTGCCTATACTTAGCACACATCAGTAAGGAAGGTCGGTCACAAGAGATGCAACTTATTCGATTGAGAATCAAGTATGCAACAAAAATCCTACTGCATGAGTGCAACATTCACAAGGACATGGTTCACACACTTGTTGGGGAGTTTAGGCATACTTACGCGCAAGAACTAATCGAGAAGCAAATCAAGTACGCCATCAGAAAACACCTGGATGAAGAAAGCAGTGGGAAGAACTCAACTAGAGAAATCGAAGACAATACCGAGGCTACTGCAGGAAAGTAGTCTGTTAATGTTTTATCGGATTTTTTTGAATGTGGTTGTTTGTGATGATATGAATTTAATGATCAAGTACAGTTATATGTATGTTTAAGTACGGTATTATGGTAAAAGTACATTTTGTATGCTGAAAGTACAGTTTTATGTAATGTACTTAGATTTTTATGGTTTATATTCAGTTTTTTTAAATATTTTCATGTGTATGTCTTTTCCTTGTTTTAACCAACTTCTATGATATTTTTAGATTCAATAACACATGTGGTACCTTATAGTATAACATGTGGTACATCATTTTATGTAAAGTACTATTTGTGGTAGCAACTACCACATATGGTAACAACTAATACCACATGTGAGACTGAGTAGTACCACATGTGGTAGTGAATGGTACTATTACACATGTGGTAAATGTGCATATTACCGCATGTGGTAGTGCATAATACCTCTAAACTTAGTATCACTTGTTGTACCTCTTATTACGACATGTGGTATCTCATTTTTTGTAAAGTATTATTTGTGCTAGCAACTACCACATATGGTAACAACTAGTACCACATGTGGTAGTGTATATTACCACATGTGGTAGTGCATAAAACCTCTTATTATCACTTGTTGTACCTCTTATTATCACATGTGGTACCTATTTCTATCACATGTGGTACCTTATGATTTTTGTAAACACAGTAACACATTTCACATATTATGTACAATAAAACACTATATGCTATAAACAATTATCAGATTATTATAGTTCTAAAAAACAAAATATCCATAGTAAACTAAATCATCTCTCAATCTAATAACATCCGATTATTGAAAGTAACTTTAAGAAATATATAAAAAAAAATTCAAACTCTTCAATTGCCATCCTGCCCTCCTTGTCGTGCTTCTTCAGTTTCCCTTTCTTTCTCTTCTGCCTGTTTTTTAGCTTCTGCTTTCTTCTTATCACATGTTTGTCTATTATGGCCAGCTTCTCCACACTTTCCGCACTTTTTCTTACTTTCTATTGCCTTCTCTTTCGAACTTTTCAACCTTTTGTCTCTTCGGCAACCTTTATATCTTAACACATCTGGATTTTGAATTTCAACAACCGTTGGCTTTGTAACTCCATGTAATTTCTCAATTATATCCGTCTTGTTTGCAGGTTCAACTTAGATGTGGATGTCTCGATATCTGTCTTGATCTTCTTTAGTGTATGCACGAAATCCCCAAGCTTCTCTTTGTTATTCCCTATCAACTTCATGCACTCATCAAATGTTGTTGTTGCTTCATTCGATAGTTTGTCATATACACTTGTCTCTGTGACTCTCTTTCTTTTCAACTCAGCAGGTATCAAATTCTTCATCCAACGTCGTAAGACATATTGTTTTGGTATATATTCAATATTTCTATTTTTGAATACACAAAAAACATGTCTACACAAGAATTCTCTACGAACAATCTTTTTACAGCTACATTCAACTGTACCATTTTCTATCTTGTAAATCACCTTAACTCATGTAAAAAGAAAGAAGCATGTAAACTAGTCAGATTCACATAATAGTTTGTATCACAAGTGGTAGTTCAAAATACCATATGTGGTAGTGCATGATACCACATATGGTAGTGAATAATACCACATGTGGTAGTGCATATTATGACAGGAGATACCACTAGCTGCAACATGTGATACGAAGACAGAGTCAAAGTTGATAATGTTTGTGAAACACGTTTTCAAAGCTAATTTACCTTATAATCATATGTAATTGGAGTCTTGTCTTCTGGCCATAATTCAACCTCGCAGTCCTCATTTGCAAGTTTTTCCTTGTCTGTAAACTCCCTCTTCTCCTTAATTATATACTCTTGACATCCTTCATCCGTTTGTAACTGATGTATTGAACATGACCATAGTGATTTCACTATCTCTATCTGCACAAGATTAAATATCTCACATGTGTATATCTGTGCAGCATGCCTTTCAATTTTCAACCGTGTTGCAAACTTTGGAGTTGTTTCTGTCGACTTTTTATCTAACACCTCTTGTGTATACCTCTGCTTCTCCATAGATGTTTCAAAACACATCATAAAGTTCACAAGTGTTGTCATTTTCTCCAAGAAGTTTCCGAAAAACGAATTCTCACTCTCTGATCTAGAGGTGGTTCTCATTAGTCCACACAGATCCATATCTTTGAAATAAGCTAGTATCCATGTTGACCTAATATCATACAGTTTGTTCAACCACTTGTGGTTTTGTAATTTGAAATCTTGTAACAATCTCGCCCACTGTTCTTCAAATTCTGAAGGTGTAATGAACATGTTCCAGATAATTTTGTGGAATCGTTTCTTGAAGTCCTGTACATGTGGTACAGATAATTATCACATGTGGTACTGTCTTAATACCACATGAGATAATATTTTACACTAACGTAGTAAACATCGTACCTTTTTTGGTAGTTTGTCCGTGATGTGCCACATACAAAGTCTGTGTCTTGAATCAGTCAGAACTTCAGCTACAGCAGCCTTCATGGACTTGTCTTGATCTGTAACGATGATTCTTGGTTGCACTCTAAAAGTTTTTACAAATGCTCTAAGCAGCCATTTGTAAGAGTCAGTCGTTTCATTACTCAACAATCCCGCACCAAGTGTCACACATTTTCGATGGTTGTCAATTCCGGTGAAAGGGACAAACATCATATTGTACCTAACAATTTTTTGCAAATTAAAGTTTTACTGGTTATGTATGCATAACATGGAAACAAAAAAACATATAACACAATGTGATACTGTTTGTATCATGTGTGGTAGTATCTGGTATCACATGTGGTAGTTACTACCACATGTGATATAAAGTCATATTGAGCCTTTTTTATATATATACATGCACTTACTTGTTGGTGCGGTATGTAACATCAAAGGAAACTATATCTCCAAATTCCTAGTAGTTTGCCTTTGCTACCTCATCAGCCCAAAACATAGCGTCCAACTTACTGTTGACGAGTTGATACTCAAAGGAGAAGTCTCTTACGTACGATTTAGTACTTTTCATCTTATTTATTATCATCTGTGCATCACTGGCTCCGATGTAAGCATTGATGTCTCTTCTAAAATTCTTAAATTCTACTACCATGCCATTCACACAGTCGTACGAACATTTTAGACCGTTTAATATGTTATGAGCCTTTGTTGGACCAATATTTAACATTCCGAGTTTGAAGATGAAATGCTGCTCCGGATACGATAACTGCCTTGCTTTTCTCAACATATGTTTATGCTCCTGTCGACACATCATGTGGTTGTGTGTTTCCTCAAAAACAGTTATTCTATAACTTGTTGTACTGCCATGTATCAACTTCAGTGTGATTCGAGCTTTACAACCTGTTATTTTAATAATCAAACTCCTTTTAGGTTTTTCAACTTCTTCTTCTTCCACTAACGTGTCTTGTTGGAACTTTTCTGGATATCCGGCCTTACTACACACATAGTGCTTCTCACATATGGTTTTTCTAGCATCACTCTTCCTCTTCTGTGTTGATTTCCTTACCCCAAATCCACCGCTCAGTCCGTATCGTACATAATAGAGATATGCTTGTTGAAGGTTGTGAAAGACTTGTCCTACAAAAAGTTTTTCTTCTTTCGGGGCTTGCGGTACCCAAACAGTACTTCCACCAGGTGTTTGGATCTCAGTTAAGATTAGTAGAGTAGTGTTGGGTATTTTTTGTAAACCTGAAAAACAGTAGTGTAAAATTATCACAAGTGGTAGTGTACTGTATCACATGTGGTAATGTCTAATACCACATGTGGTAATACGAGATTTCACAGTTTGCATTATACCACATGTCATATTTTAGCTATTACCACATGTGGTATAGTTCAGTTTTATAATTTTGTATGATAACGTTTGCCACAACCTACTACCATATGTGGTAGGAACTAGTTTCTCTAATTTCATATCTTACCGTTTACCACTAGATACCATTCAGTTTTCACGGAAGTACTAGCTATTACCACATGTGGTATAAATCAGTTTTCACTATTTTCATACCTGTAGCTTTTGCTGTTTCCGGCTGTTTTACAACTTGTTCAAATCCTTCAATTTCAACCATCTGCGATCATGTGAATCAATTTTAGCGTCAAAATCATTCAATACCACTTGTGAATCAATTTCACGAATTATTACTCGATTTCAACATCTGATAATCATCTTTGTTTTAGTTCTTCCTTATGAAATCAGTTGTAATTAGTTGTAGAATCAAATAGAATCAGTAGAATGCGTGATTGTGAATCACAATACGGATACGAAATCATAAAAAATGTGAAAACCTTTATTAATTTTACGTTTCGTACTTTCGTAATCTACGTAATTGAAAATATTAGCGAATAAGATGAAATCAGTTGAATGCAGTACAAATCGATCGTCTGTTTACGAAATTGATGCGAATTAGTGATGATCGTACATTCGTACCTTCGATTTGGTGATTTTGTTTGAGATCGTCGATGATTTCTCAAACCCTAGCTCACGTACAAGTCGTATCTCTGTGATCGTTATGATTTCTGGTATGAAATATTACAATATTATTTGATTAAATGAGGAATTGGCAAATGACGAAAATACCCCTCCAGATTTGATGTATTTGGACGGCTGAGATGCATTCTCCCATTCTTTTTGAATTTGTTGTACTTAAATGAACGCAACTCTACAATTTGAATGCTGAATGGATGTCTCTTATAGATTTGTTGTTAAATAGAAGAAATCAACTAAAAAATTTTGACTTTTCAGATAAAAGTGTTCTCGAGACACCGCTCAGGTATTACACTAGTTGTAACTAGATCATGGTCAAGTTGGCTCCCTAGGATTAGCCCCGGCCCCCAGCCCCCGGGTGATGAGATTTTGTAGAATTCAGTTGGGCCTGTGTATTTGGGCTCCTTAAATAAAAACGTGGGCTTTAAAAAAAGATTTCTAATGAATCGCTTAAAACCAAATATGAAACAAACTATAAAACACCAGATTGAAAAATACTAAACTTACAAAAAGTCTATATAAAAATTATACAAAATGACAAATTTACTCCATAATAACGAATTTGTTAGTAACCTCCACTAAGATTCACTTCATTCTTCATTCTGTCCACTAATTTTGTTTTTCCCCTCCCGGTGGTATCAATCGGGATGCCTGATCTGCCTTTCCAGAAAATGGATAGTTTAATTTTTACATCTATAGAAATTTGTTTTGAAATGTATATATAGCATGCCCTTCAGCTCATTCCTTTCATTTGAGATGTTTTCTTTACCGCCTTACCTTTTTATTTTTGATTTTGTTTTATTGGGGGTATGTGTTAATAGGTCAATAGAAAAAGATTGCGGGAGGTGGTATATTGACTTGGTGGCAAAGTTCTTGATGATGAAGCAATACCATGTTTTGATTCGGAAAAAAGATTAGGTGACTACGTATACATCAGCTTCGGTTGTTTAATTTCAACCTTATTTTATTAGTAATTTAGTATCAGAGAAAGATCTATATGTAATCAAAACGTTAGCTTTTAATTTAGTTTTTAATGGTAACTTAACATTTAATGGCCATAATATGATATCATCATGCATTGAAGCAATGGTTTAATTAAAGCGTGTGTGTACTTTAAACTTGTGATAGAGGGAACTTGTTATTTGTGAATTTGTAATTATTATTATTAATCAAATAAAGTTTTTGATCAGTCATATTTTAGTTCATTATATATACTCATTATGACTTTGTAAAAAGGTAAAACCGGCTTATTGAACCGTTTCATAGTCAACATGGGAGATGTAAATCACGTAACTAGTAGTTAAAGAAATATAGAGATGAGGATTGTGGTCATGACACTACAACAAATATATCATTTATCGATCCATACTTTTTTCTCCACACTTTTTAAAAATGTGTGGAATTATGTTTAATTATTTACACTTAAAAATGTGGAGAAAATTATTACATCAATAAGTGTGAAAATCACCACAATCTTCATATATATAAGTGTGAGGAAAAAAAAGTTAACACTTAAAAGTGTGGAGATTTACAACTTGTCAACACTTAAAAGTATGAAAAATCATTTGTAACACCTAATTTATTCAAAATTTCTATTGTGTGGAAAAATCATGTGTTATAAATTTTTTGTCACGCTTTTAAGTGTTAAAAGGTTGTAATTTTTTTTTTCACTTTAAAGTGTGACATTTTCTTTCTTTACATACATAAGTGTGGAAATCATATCTTTTTCAATAATTTTTACAAACTTTCTAAAAGTGTGAAGAAAAAAGTGTGATAAAATAGCATATTTTTTGTAGTGTGATTTTCGCATTTATACTACATCATGTCATCTATCACTAAGTTACTATTACGGGGAGTTCACATTGGCTTTGTGATGATATAAAGACTCTAAAATGCAATTTTTCATATATCTTCTATAGATATTATGTATCTGGATTATAATCTAATTAGTACACCTCCATTTACTTTTGTTCATGGGAATTTATACTTGTCTTTTACGTATTCATTGGATGTTGATATGGAAAAAGACACAAGACGTGTTACATCCCTTTCCCTTTAAGACTCAATATATGTTATGATTATTATTTATAGTTAGATATATTAATCGAAATCACTCCTAATGATCATTAAGGCTGATCATTATTTAATATAAATTAGTAATACTAGCACATTACCTGCGCAATGCGGCAGTCTGTTTTGTTAGTTCGTTAAATACAATGTTATTTTATAATGGTAATATGACATTTTTTCATCGTTGTTTAACGGTAATGATTCAATCTGTTAAAATACCATGTCACATGTTTTTACAAATAAATATAGATATGTTCTCACTAATTATGCTTAATATAGTGATATTTAATTCTAACAACACACAAATTTTAATATGTTATTTTGAAAAAAAAACTTTCCTATTTAAAATGATTTTCATTTATGAGTATAAAATGGTAAAGTAATTTTAATTATTATTTAAAAATTAAGATTCAACAATTTGGACATGCTTTATATGTATTATAGATAAATTAGTATTGTAAGTAAGTGTCTGGAGTGTAAATCTGATCTTGTTCAAAGGGTGTTGTTAGATTAATTTTCTAAAAGAATTCGTTAACTTAAGTTGTCTTGAAAATATCTGGAATTATTTATTCAAATAATTGTTATTGTTATAAATATATATTCAAATAGATTTATAATCATATTAAATGAGTCCAAGCTTTATGAACTATACATATCTTATTAAGAACGTTATGTTAAAGATAGTGAAGGTATATTAAACGACGGATATGATAGATGCAGAGATAACGATGATCAATTAAAGCATTTTATGTTATTCACTTTTTTGATTGATGAATATACATGACACAAATTAGACGATGGAAAGATACACTGATTGATGAATTGCATATAATGAAATAATATGTGAAAACTGAACAAACATACTATGTTTACCGCCAACGTCTAATGACATGATTAAAGAGACATTAACATGAAGTTACAACAACGAATTTCTGATATTTTGCCATCTAATGAGGTCTTAATCGATTTGGTACCGGAAATCGGAAAAATTAAAAATAATTATGACCTTTTGATTTGGAGTGAGAGAGGTAAGGGGGTTTTAAGAGGTAATGAATGAAACTTTCGATTTTTCTGAGATTAATTATATCTTAAAAATACTACATAATAATCATTGTATTTGTCCTTAAATTCTGAGTGCATCATACCTTACTTCTAGTACTATTAATAAAGCATTTTTACATCATTATATTTTAATTCTTAAAATGAAATTAAAATTACTAATGTACCCTCTTATACTCATTAATGAAAAATATTTGAAATAGGAAACTTTTCATTCCTTAATTATTTCTTTACACATTTGTTATTGCTAGAATTAAGATAATTAGGCTCCAACAAGAAACAAATAACACGTATTAAACTATTATCGCTGCATTACGTGGTTAATAAGTTAGTCTTATATTAAAATATATGAACGCTTTTGATCAAGGATGTATTAAAATTTGAAAGTGATAGAACCGTCAAACATAAGGTTGGGTCAGCTCAATTCCTTTTCACATATAATGAATAAAATTCATCATTCTTTTATATGCTTTTTGTTATTGGTATTTAGGAGTATACTCCGTATTTGAAGTTTTATGAAGATTAAAGTTATTAATAAAAAACAAAGTATTAAAAGGTAGTTGAAGGAAACTTAACTTAACTTCCAGGCAATGGAGACAGTACAACCAACAAACAACAACATACCATCTCATCACCTCACTTCCATTAGGTGCATGAGGGACACATTAAATCTAAAAGGAAAACTACACCCCCACCACCTTATTTTTCCATTAAAAAGAACCCCTTCAGCTTGCTACCTTTCACCACCATAGTCTTTGCACCATCACCATCACCCTAATTCTCTCTGTGTTTTCAACCATGCAAGCTAGTGCCGGCCTAGTTGCCGGCTCTCACAATCGCAATGAGCTCGTCGTCATCCACGGTCATGAAGAGGTACATACATATATTTTTGTGTGCAAATTGGAAATTGCATAATGCCAATGAGGTTTTTGATCAAGCTTTGTGCATGCATTAATGCGTATCCAAACATGTATGAAGTATAGCACACATGTTCCTAATAAATTTTTTCATATAATGAAGTTGTATCGCTTAATATATCATCTAGAAGCTAGTAAAGAAAGCCAAGGGCATTCGTTTAGGTTCGAGTCCTTAACATGTAGTCACATAAAAATATGGTTAATTCTCACAAAAAATAACATGTAGTCACATATATCTTGTAACTTCTTAACTAAATTGTAAAAATGTGCAATTAGAAATCTGAGATACATTAACGACAAAAGAATAGCGTTAGAAAGAAATTGCATCCTTAAAATCATGACTGTTTCTATTTAGGTTCAGAATATGTGATTAGAAGTGCAACAAACATGATGCCAAGTCTCTTTGTTGCTCAATAATTTAGCATGCTAATATTGTCTAGTTGAACTTATCCAAGTGGTAAAAGACTCAATTGATAGTTAAAAAAGAATGTCACATTTTAGAGTAAAAAGGTTTTGAAATGTGAATTGATTCTAACGGTTTACTTTGCATCTGATGTTTGAACAGCACAAGCCATTAAAGGATATGACTGGTCAAGTTTGTGAAATATGTGGTGACGAAATCAGCCTCACAACTGATGGAGATTTGTTTGTAGCATGTAACGAGTGTGGATTTCCAGTTTGCCGGCCATGTTACGAGTATGAAAGAAGAGAAGGCAGCCAGAACTGCCCACAATGCAAAACCAGATATAAGCGTCTCAAAGGTAAATAAAATTCGGCCTCAAAAATCATATTTTTTGTTTTATGTGAGAGTAATTGAATGAAATAGAATACTTATTCTGTAATTCATATACAAAAATTCATTAGGGAGCCCGAGGGTTGAGGGAGATGATGACGAGGAAGATGTGGATGATATTGAGCACGAGTTCAACATAGATGATGAACAAAACAAGAACAAGGACATTGCAGAAGCATTGCTCCATGGCAAGATGAGCTATGGACGAGGACCTGAAGATGATGAGAATTCCCAATACCCACATGTTATTGCTGGGCGCTCTCGACATGTAAGCAGGAACTCTTTTGTTTTATAATGAATTTGTTACCAATGGTATCATGATTAGAGGTGGCAATTTTGATCCATTAACATCTTTTCGGTTGTTTTTTTATCCCTATTGGGTCAATAGAAACAAAAAAATAGCTAAAAGGAGAATGGGTCAGATTGCCTGAACGTATCAAAAAGATTCAAATTCGTTCAGTATATAGGTTTTGTTCAGAATTTCAGATTATTGTTGTAATAATATAGTTTTTGTAATCAAAATTAAAGCATTGATTACCTGTAAAAATGATTATAAAATGGACAAAAAAGTGTTTGCTTGTCAACCCAACACCTAACCCGGTTCAGCCAGTACTAAAGAATGACCCATTTTGACTTTTTCACCCAACCCAACCATCTTGCCACCTACATCAATGATTTGCATAGTACATCTCATCAACTCACCCATACATGCATGATGTTTGATCTTGGGAACCAAAGATTTTATATATTATACTGCGCAAGTAAGACTGGGAACCTACTGAAATGTGTGATGGATGCAGGTGAGTGGTGAGTTTCCGATATCAAGCCAACCTCATGGAGAGCAGGTATCATCACTTCATAAACGGGTGCATCCTTATGCGTCTCCTGATCATGGTATAGTTTTTGTTAAATCAGTTGAAAACGTTTATATACGGTAGTTATGAACTAATAAATTAATAAAAAAAATTATAGGAAGTGGAACATGGGATGAAAAGAAAGATGGAGGGTGGAAAGAAAGAATGGATGACTGGAAAATGCAGCAAGGCTATCATGGGGCTGAAATTGAAGATTATGTTGATCCTGATATGGCCATGTATGCATCTTCAATAAACGTTTAAGAGTGTCTACTGAATAAATCTCAAATAATGAATCTTCTGTATTTTAAAATCAGGTTAGATGAAGCAAGACAACCACTTTCAAGAAAAGTACCGATTGCGTCTAGCAAAATTAATCCTTACCGGATGGTAATTGTAGCTCGGCTTTTTATCTTGGCTATATTTCTTCGGTATAGACTGATGAACCCTGTGCATGATGCATTCGGGTTATGGTTGACATCTGTTATCTGTGAGATCTGGTTTGCTTTCTCATGGATCCTGGATCAGTTCCCCAAATGGTTCCCAATTGATCGTGAGACTTATCTTGATCGACTTTCTCTAAGGTACCTATAATAAGTTAGTTGAACAGGTTGAAATGGGTTAAAGGAAACAGTTTAAATGGGTCAAAGGGATCAAACATGTTGAAATTTGCCCAAAGTCTATTTTTGATTCACACAATTATGCACCCTTCTAGATCATAATTATTCAAAGAATTAGATAACTGATTTAAGACAAACTTTTTATTTCGTTCCTAAAACACAGTTATTTATGGAATAAGTAGTTGTTTGCAGTCAACCAGGCCCATTTCGACCCATTACCCAATCCGCCCATTTTGAACCATTACCCAATACTATGACTTGTTTTGCTTACTTACGTACAAAAAGAGAAACCAGAAATTGATTTCATTTTGTAATGCAGGTATGAGAGGGAAGGTGAACCAAATATGTTGTGCCCAGTGGATATATTCGTGAGTACAGTGGATCCCTTGAAGGAGCCCCCCCTTGTTACAGCTAACACGGTTCTATCAATTTTAGCTATGGACTACCCTGTCGATAAAATATCATGTTACATATCTGATGATGGAGCTTCTATGCTATCTTTTGAATCACTATCCGAAACTGCGGAATTTGCCCGAAAATGGGTCCCATTTTGTAAGAAGTTCAACATAGAGCCACGAGCACCCGAGATGTACTTCTCTGACAAAATTGATTTCCTCAAGGATAAAGTTCAACCCACATTTGTCAAGGAACGCCGGGCTATGAAGGTCTTAATTTTTTTTCTTTGTGCTATAAATCTCATAAACATGCTGATTTTTTCCAGTTCTGATATCATGTTATTCATGAGTTGCAGAGAGAATATGAAGAGTTCAAAGTTCGGGTCAATGCACTTGTAGCAAAAGCTTTGAAAGCACCTGCAGAAGGTTGGATCATGCAAGATGGGACACCATGGCCCGGGAATAACACGAAAGATCACCCAGGAATGATTCAAGTGTTCCTCGGTCAAAGTGGGGGGACCGATGTTGAAGGAAACGAGCTTCCTCGTCTTGTATACGTTTCTCGTGAAAAGAGACCTGGTTTTCAACATCACAAGAAAGCTGGTGCTATGAATGCCCTGGTAATTAAACATCATAAGCATTGCATTATAAATTAATGTTCCTCTAGAAAGTTAAACAGATCACAAAACCTTTAACATTTTGGATTTACAGGTCAGAGTCTCAGGGGTTCTTACAAATGCTCCATTTATGCTGAACTTGGATTGTGATCATTACTTAAACAACAGCAAAGCTGCACGAGAGGCAATGTGTTTCTTAATGGACCCACAAATAGGAAGAAAGGTGTGTTATGTTCAATTTCCACAAAGATTTGATGGCATAGACAGAAACGATCGATATGCCAACAGGAACACTGTCTTCTTTGATGTAAGCCCCTGAAACAAATGAAAGCTTTTATGTATGTATTATATGAAAATGTAGAGGTTAATTAATGATTTTTCATCAATGCCAGATTAACATGAA
The DNA here is from genome assembly GCA_963422505.1 of Pseudognaphalium luteoalbum. Lineage (NCBI taxonomy): Eukaryota > Viridiplantae > Streptophyta > Magnoliopsida > Asterales > Asteraceae > Pseudognaphalium > Pseudognaphalium luteoalbum. Next base: position 52,690,541 of record OY730192.1, read on the forward strand.
GGGTCTAGATGGTATTCAAGGCCCAGTATATGTCGGAACAGGATGTGTTTTCAGAAGACAAGCATTATATGGCTATGAGCCACCAAAGGGTCCCAAGAGGCCAAAAATGGTGAGCTGTGACTGCTGCCCTTGCTTTGGACGTCGTAAGAAGCTTCCAAAGTATGACAAACACGGGACGAAAGGAGATATAGAAAATATCCAAGGTTAACCTTCAACTAATAACTAAATTCAACTTTCAAATATTCTCCTTTATTGAAAGTTATGTATGTTTCTCGTGATCAGAACTTGATGGTGATGACAAACTTCTGAAGTCTCAAATGAACTTTGAAAAGAAGTTTGGACAATCTGCTATCTTTGTCACTTCAACTTTAATGGTCGATGGAGGAGTTCCACCATCCTCAAGCCCAGCATCACTTCTTAAAGAAGCCATTCATGTCATCAGTTGCGGGTATGAAGACAAAACCGAATGGGGTTTGGAGGTAAAACCGGCATTTTTACAAAATGCATTACTTTTCCTACACGTGCATATTACCTAAGGCCTGATCGAATTTGTTGTTTGCTATATGCAGTTGGGATGGATTTACGGGTCTATCACAGAGGATATTCTAACAGGTTTCAAGATGCATTGCCGTGGTTGGAGGTCTATATATTGTATGCCAAAGAGACCCGCATTTAAAGGGTCAGCTCCTATTAACCTATCAGATCGTCTTAACCAAGTTCTACGTTGGGCTCTTGGTTCAGTCGAGATCTTTTTCAGTCGACACAGCCCTCTTTTGTATGGTTACAAAGGAGGTAATCTAAAATGGCTCGAAAGATTTGCTTATGTGAACACAACGGTCTATCCCTTCACTTCACTCCCACTTCTTGCTTACTGTACCCTCCCCGCCATTTGCTTGCTCACTGGGAAGTTTATTATGCCTGAGGTATGTATACAAAATACATCAACATCTTCCGTTTTTTCATCCTGATTATCGTGACTAATAACTTACTATCTTTAATATTGATATAGATAAGCACATTGGCAAGTCTGTTCTTCATTTCACTTTTTCTCTCGATTTTCATAACTGGTATTCTCGAACTACGATGGAGTGGAGTCAGCATTGAAGAATGGTGGAGAAATGAGCAATTTTGGGTCATCGGGGGTGTATCAGCTCATCTCTTTGCTGTTATACAGGGTCTGCTAAAGGTTTTAGCAGGAATAGATACCAACTTCACGGTTACATCCAAAGCATCAGACGATGAGGACTTCGGAGAGCTATATGCCTTCAAATGGACTACGCTACTTATCCCTCCAACTACTATTCTGATCATCAACATTGTTGGGGTTGTGGCTGGAATCTCTGATGCGATAAATAACGGTTACCAATCATGGGGACCTTTATTCGGGAAGCTGTTCTTTGCATTTTGGGTGATTGTCCATCTTTACCCATTCCTTAAAGGTCTTATGGGAAAGCAGAACAGGACACCAACTATTGTGGTTATATGGTCTATTCTTCTTGCTTCTATCTTCTCATTGCTTTGGGTACGAATTGACCCTTTCGTGTTGAAAACTAAAGGACCCGATGTCAAGCAATGTGGACTCAATTGCTGATATACTTCATCTATTTCTCTTTCTCAAGGTGTTTTAAAATCCCAGAGTGAAAAGTTTTGTTTATATGACGAATTGTACTCAATTTTCTTTATTGGTTAAAGACAGTTCATATTAAGACTTTGACTATAGCTACATCTTGTTTGTGGCTGCAATGAGTATTAACAGCTTCATTTGGATATGCATCGTGAAATCTACCGCATACATCAACAGAACAGATGCAGAAGGATAACAAGAACAATAAGACAGCATAAAAACCAAAGGTTACAAAAAGTCTAAGATGTTTTTAATTTCAAAAACTTAGTATTCAGATATGCAATTCAACCGATACTTAACAGAAAACAATGATCTCGCATCCAAAAGGGATTTTATACATACAGATAAAGCTTGTATCGAACTCTTCAATACATAACAGCCAACATGTTAATAAATTTAGCCCAATAAAATAAAATAAAAGGCAAAAACATTACTTTTTCCATGAGAAATGCACCATCCAAAATATTTCATTTCCTTGAACTAGGCTTCAGGACGAAGCAGATCTATAAAGATATAAAAGTCGGAGCTTTTTATGAAATTTCAAGATTCCGTTAACTCGTGCTTTTTATAAACAATACAAAGTTCACGAGTCATCTTGGTTTAAGTTCTAGTTTGTTGGTAGCTATTAAATTAGGAAAGATTTTACTAATTTAGCAGTCAATCTAAACCAAAGTTGTATTCTAATTTCTTTCTTTCATTGCATAAACTGGCTGACGCTAGAACCATTGCAGTGCATTGCATTGCCATTGCCATGAATACACCAACTAGTTACATTTTTCCACCATCACTCTCAACTCCCCTCCTAAAATGAGGGCAGAAAAGGACCACACACGAAAACAGAAAACTGTACACACTATATTGGCGACACACCATGTGTCGTCTATGTATTCTCTTTGCTTAAGAGGCAAAATAAAGTGAAGTTAGTGTTGGATGTGGGTGAGTCATGAAGGCGTCATTTATTGGCAAATCATACACTCATCAAACCTTGTTTCAACTGTACGAGATTTGTCCTAAGGCTGTACTCCTCTACCTGTACATAACCAAAACCGGAAAAAGAAATGTAAAGAAAAGAACGAAGTTTATATATAACTTCAAGACTGAATTGCAATTGTAATCATTTACTAACACATTAATAACAACCATGTTATTCATTAGCAAGCTTCATAAGTCGTAACGAGAATGGTCCAGTCTAGAAAAATAATTTCTAAAGGCAAAGCAGTATGTCCAATTTAGCAACCTAACGGATTGTTGTCCTTGTACCAACCTAACGAGCATGACAAAATGTCCTTTATTTGCCTCATTACAGTACATGCCAAATCATGATTGAACCACCAAAGTACAGAACTCGTCGATTCACTCATCAGTATATAAAGTTAAACCAACAAGACTATGCACATGTCAACATTTTGCCCAAACACAGCTGTCAAAAGCTAAAAAGGAAAAATGATGATTTTGGTAATTTAGTTCATGAAATGTGAATGGGGTCTGCCTTCTATATAAAGGCAGCCCAAGTCTAAATGTGTTGCTACCACATATAATTATAAATGCTTAGCTTGATATATGATTATATAGTCTGATAATAATGCTTCACTAATAATATATCATCCAAGAAAAAAAGTAAATTTGAAAGAAGAAAAGTGTTTTTTTATTATACAACCAAAAATGGACTGTGTTGCAGTGTAATGTCTTCCCTGGCCAGGTAATATAAAATTGGCAACTTGTCTAGGGTACCATTGGTGGCAATTATTGTATCAATGGGAGGTTAGACACACTACTCAGTTAGATAGTGACATCTCATAAGGCACAAACCATTAGATTTAATGGCATATGGCCTGATGGCAAAGGACCACTGGAGTGCAAATTAAAGAGTTTAGTGCCAAGAGTTCATGCCCATAACACAACTATCAGAATGTAGCTATCATGCTCAAAAAGATTAGGTTGTCCCCAAAGTATGAGGACAACAACTGAGCTAGGCAACCATGCCTTCGACATAATCATGCATCATGATTCATGACCTTTTTCTTTGTACATAATCTTATATATGCAAGTAAAGAGACTGATAGAGTGATTTAAATTAGAAAACTTTTACTTATTTTAAAATTATATCTTAATACAATAAATGTAACAACTACCTGCAGAGAAGATGCAGAAGCGATTAAAGATTCACATTGATCAAGAAGAGCTCTTTCTTGTGCCACTACAGTTGCAAGTTCAGAAACCAGCCAATTTGTTCCCTCAAACTGTAAAAAGCAAGCAGGTTGCAAACTTTTAAAAACAAAGATCAACAAACTCCTATATTATTACAGTTTTTACTTTTTAATTACCTATGGTAAAGGTAATCGAAAATAAGAACCTTTACAAATATTAATTAATTCGACTTTTCATATGAAGGCGTTTTATAATAAAGAATAAATCTCACTGTTGATAATGTAGATTGTATCGAGGATCCCATTGTCTGCATTGCTTGGATGGCTGAGCAAAAAGCCGACTTCACACTTTGAATATTTGCCTGTGAATTGTAAAAACCGAGTGCTATTATTTATATCAGCATTTCACAAAGTGATCAAAACATGCTTTAGGAAAATGACATACGGTTGCACATCCAGTCACGGGAAGTCGTAGAGTGCTTGCTTGTAGATCTTCAATAGCACCATGTAACGCAAAACTGTGATCTCTTTCTATTGAAGACCATTGATTGAGGTAAGCAATCTGAAGACACCAAATTGTAAGTCAGTCTAAAATTTATGCATACGAGGTAATATAAAAACCACAAGTTAAATTCAATGGTATCCTAGAGTTTTAATGATATAGGAAAAATGCATTACTTGTTGGTTTAAAGCCATGTAGAGCTTTCGCTGCAATTTCAACTGACAGATTTTCATCTTCTTTGCAGCTACTGAATCTTGGAGTTGTGATGTAGTCCTCTGTGCATTAACTAAAGATCTCTACATGAATGAATATAACATACACAAATTCAATCAGTTATTCACAAATTGCTAAAAGAAATGATGCTTAAGATACAAATGTGACAAATGTAATGACCAAACCTCAGCAGTCACTTTATGGGAATCCAATACAGCCTCTGCACTCGCATTGACAAACCGCCATTGCACTTGTCTGTTATAAAGTAGCCGTAGATTGTGAGCATCTTCTATTCGACTTGCAACCTTCTTCCCTTTTTTTATATCAGCAATAAATGTGAGAACAGAAGCTGTATTATTGGAATTACATAATTGCCTGGAAGGACTAGATGATCTCATAGGACTGGCCCCTCTAGAGGGTACAGAAATTATGGCCCGTGTTCGAGATGGGCTCACACCTCGTGAACCACCCGATGACGAATTTGGTGAAGATGATAACAATCCACCGTTTTTCTCCAATGAATTTGAGTAAACAAGATTGGATATTCTCTGAGGCTTATTTGTATCATCAGGCACGGACATTCTCCTAAGATTTGGACTTGAAAAACGTTTAATACTTTCATCAGCAAGATCAATGCTTTTATTGAAAACATTAGAACCAGTTCGGCTAGGCCACCGATGCTGATCAGCTAATCTAGTATGTACTCCATCTAATGGTTTAGAATTCTCCGATTGATCAATTGAGTTTTTTCCTTTCAGGGGACTTCTTTTTCTCTCAGGTGTAGTAGCCTTCCTGTATGCAGGTGATGATGAAACAGTCTGTTTTTGTGTTACATTTGATGATGGCTTTAAAGTGCGATCATACAGCATTTGAGGGGGAGGCTTCTCCCTTTTACTAACTGGCATCGAAAATGAATTGGACTGGAAAGCAACACTCAAACTACGCATTCTTGAAGGCCATAAAGATTCCGGCATTTTATTGGCACTTCCCTTTCTGGCAGCCAGTTCAGTGTATACAGATGTATCGTGAATTGGGGTGGTGGGGCTTGGCGGTGATGGTGGTTGTGCCACCTGTCGCCTTCCGGTTGATACCGCTCGCTTTGGAATCGGCGCTGGTTGTGCTGTAACCGTTCTTGTCGCATTTGGTGATGGAAACCGCCTTGGCGTAGGTGATTTGTATCGTGAACTAACTTCTCGGGTAAGTGGCTGGTGAATTCTTCCATTGTTCTTTCCAGGAAACAATGGCGATTTTCGGGTATCTAATGCTTGATTTGATTCACAAACATCCATCCACTCTATTCAAATTCAACCACATTGATGTCTTACCTCTCAAAAACAGCCCACAATTCCACACACTTCTTAAAAACTGATGACTTTTTCTTTTTCTTCCACTCTGCTATCCTTCCACTAATACAAATAGACATACAACATTATGATCAGAAAAATAAAAAGTGATACAAAAAAGTACACATCTTTACAGGCAGCCAGATCTGAGAATGATAAAAGAATTCAACTTTAAGACCAACTAAAGCAAATGGGTATCTTTGAATCATAATAACACACTAAACATGATCATATTAAAGTAAAATGCACTTTATAAACAACACTTACAGTTCAACAAAAATGGACAATTATATTGGTGCAAACTTTCAGTCAGTACTACTACTGAGAATATAGTTGGAGTTAAGTGAAAGTGATAGCTTCAAGATAAGAAATGGAGGGGGGTGCGTAGGATAAGAAATAGTGTGACTGCCACTTGTAGTCTCTTTCACGGATTTGCCATGGTCGACAGGACTGATAGAAAAAGAGTTGCAGAGTAATGGATGAAAATCACAAAATATAATTATATATAATGTTGAAAACATCAATGAAGACCACAACTATAGCATAAAGCCATTTGTCCAAATTTATTCTTTGTTTTTTTGCACTGATTATAATGATACTATATCAGATTCTGTCTTTACATAACATTTTGGAATTTTAACCTTTAAACACAAATATAACATTTTACAGTAGACTATTATGTAAATAAGAAGCTATGTAATAATGCATATAATCATGGGATTATGGAAGCATCCATTGAGGACCATGTGACAAAAAGGATCATGTCCCTCTTCCTTTTTAATTCAGTGAATTTGTTCACACATACATATATCATTAAAATATATATATTTAAAAAAAAGTGGTCCATAATTAGTACTACTGGAGTACATAAAAATTTATAAACCAACGGTGTTTTATGATCTACAAGTATATAGTTATTTCATGTTACATTTTTACGACCAAAACCAAATTTATAGTAATTTAACATGCGCGGTATGATCAAACCGAATTTAAGCTTTTTTATAACTTACGTTATTACTTACAATGTAGAATCATTATCGTATTTCTTCAATTATAAGTAGAACGGACGAATATAAACCTGATATAATAATTTGACATTTTACTATATATATTTATAAATTTAAACATATATATGTAATCTTTCCGTAAACAATACATGATGTAGTGTCTGCAATACGCAGAATTGTGTCTATTATTTCCGGAACAGTGACGAAGTATCAGTGATCAATTTAATAAGTATATTATATACAGGAGTAAATTATATTTTATTATTTTGAATTTTAATTGATTTAATAATAAGAAAAAAAAGATCCGCACCGAAATTGATTCTATTGTTTTTTCATCTCATTACTCTGACCAAATAAAAATTAAATATTCACTTAAAAACCTGTACGTAAATCTTATATCGCCACCATTAATGACATTAATTTCACCTCGAATATAACACTTGACAGTGAATTAGTTAACATAACCGACAATTCAAACATTACGATACGGAATTTGAAATTTGAATTCGAAAGTAAACTGACCGGTGATTGTATCGCCGGAGATCGGTGTGTGTTGCCGGAGAGATAAGTATTCCGGTGAAGCAGCGGTGCTATTATGAGAACGAATTAATCAGAATTATAAAATCGATGAGGGTGATGAAAAAAGAGAGCTTTTATTTTTAGTTATAAGATGAGAAAAACGTTGAACGGTTGATGAAGAAGAGGAGATTTTGGTTACGTTCTTCTAGTGACGAAATTAACCTTAGTTGATATCAATGTTAATAAATAGAAATAGAAGAAAAATAATTATAAAAAATGTTTATATACAAATTAACTTTTTTATTTTATTTTTTAGAAAAGCAATGTTTATGAATATTTTGTACGATATACAAAACCATCACATCCATATTCCGTTTGTATCATGATGTTAAATCATTACTTTTAGATGAAGTTTTTGTTGAAAGGAAAATTAATTTAGTTACATTGAATTAAAAGGAAAAGAGATTTACAACAAACCTATTATTTGAAAAGTTTATTACTATGATAATAACAAAACAAAAAAAACTATTATGATAGTAAAAAGTTTGTTTCGTGAAACTATTATTGAAATTTCTCTAATAGTGGTGCTTATTTTTCTAACTATAACATATATAGTGGGAAGCTTCAATCTTGGGGGAAGTGGAGAAGCATGTTTACAACTGTCACATCAGCTTAGTTTATAAATTCCGGTGTTGGTTCTTCCGCGATTACTTCAATTTTCAATATTAAATCAATTCTCGTTTTGTTATTTCCGTTGATTTTTAATCGATATTAATCGCGACTGCATCTGATATTGATAATTCATTCAATTAGGGTTTTAAATACTGAGTTAAGCTCTGTCATTCTTATTATATGTCTTTATAAGATCGATGTATTGTTTAATTGTTCGTTTTTTTTTCATTTGATTCATTTGTATCTATGTGATTATGTTGTTTCGATTTTTAATTGTTTATTAGGTTCGTCATTGTTTTTATTGATATAATGTAATCGTCTTTTTTTATATATTTTTTTCTCCAGCTATTATGATGAATTCTGGTACCAATACTTCGTTGGAATCGAATTCAGATGTTCCTCCTTCTGCTAGTAAGGTATTCTGAAGTTAATTTGTTGATTTTGCAATTTGTCTATTTATAGTGATCCTGTTTTTATTATTTTTATAATATTCATTGTGATGGAGATTCAAAAACTAACGAAATGTAAAATTTGTACGGTCATACTAGTTTAAGCTCATATCTTCATCGTTGCTATGCTATAATATAAAAGATCAAAAAGGAGAACTAAAATTGTAAGAACAGATAATATTTGCGTAAAATATATAATTTTAAGGTGTATATTAATTTATTTGGCTCAATAAAAGGATATCATCTTTAATGATTAAAAATAACAAGAACATTTGTCTCGTGTAATAGTGTTAATTCACATTTTGGAGTTGGAACTCATCTAAAGTGTATTTAGCGATTTTAAAAGTTTTTAGGTGCTTGAACCTTTATTTGTAATAAGGTTTAGCACATAAATTTATTTAGTAACACAATAAAAATGAGAATGTTTGAAAGAAACATATCATAAGCCTTTAAGCTAAAAGCTTTTTGAAGTGATTTAAAATATAAGTCAAATTTTTAGTTACGGACATAAACTCCCGTCTTCAGTTCTAGCTCCTAATGTCTAACACAACCTATTCTCTACCATTTTAGTAAATAAAATTCATATTGAACTGATTTTCGGTTTGAAGGATATGTGGTGGTAAACTGGTGTGCACTCCTCAATTAGAGACGAAATTTCGTTGAGTTTAATGTTATTTTTCGTGAATATGTCAACAAATAACTCAACTACGCCGATGGAATGTGACATTGGGTTGACCTTTTTAATTAATATAAGCAGCTAGATTCCGAGAAAGGTATATTTAATAAGATAATACATAAGTTTTGGTCAATTTGTAAGTTTTAAGTCATTTCCATGGGATACCGTGTGATTTACATGTGTTTCTTTTGTTTAATGGGTCCAAGCTGATTATTTTAAGTTTTTGAATTTGAATTCGATTAAAGTAGTGTGTTCAAATTCAAAAGGTGATTGCATTAACATAATTCGAGTTCATATCTTACATTCATACGTTTGGAGGGTTGGCTTTCTTGATTTTTGCTGAATTTATTTATTATTCCGTGTAAGATATTATTAATAATAATGTTAACTTGTTACAATTCAACATCGATCAAGTATGAGATTGGTTGGTGTGTTATAAGTCTTGGTATAAGTTGACTTTTGGAGTTAGTTCTACACATAGACTTATGACTTGATATGGACCCCAGGAGTGGTGGATAAACAAGTGACAACCGTGATCGGCAAAGACGTTGGCTCTTCAAAGCATGGAGTATTGTTACAATCCCACAGCGGTCAACTATGAAATTGATTTGTGGCCTATAAGTTAGATGTATGTATGAGATGGTGGCTTATAAGTCTAGGTGTCTCCTTGTATAAGTTGTGGGTTTGAATTGGGCTTATGGTTTGATATGTTAGTATAAATGAGTATGGTATGTTATTGATTCATATTAGAAGTTTGGGTTTGAATTTATGCACTACATAGTAAACTGTGGAAAGACCAATTCATTATGTTACGAGCATGATTTACGTAAGTTTTATGAAAAGAACAATTAATGGGTATTTGGATGAACTTACTTTCATAGCATATTCGTTTATATCGAAGATAATAATAAGATTAAATTTAGTGTTTGGATATATGCTTATATGTTTGAGCTTATTTATAAAAGGTATCTCGAGCTCACAATAAGCTCTTAAGTTTATGTTGAGATTTCGTTGGAGTATAAAGCTTATAAAACCCTCCAAAAGCTCCATAAAAAATCAATAACTCTCTTATAGGGCAAACTAGTTGGAGGTAATTGTGCGAACCGTCGACTAGTGACATGACGTCAGGCTCCAGATACCCGATCCATACATAACTTCTAGACGAGGATGAAGAAGAAATACCGAGCTAGATTTTCAACATCGTAGGAAATGACGACGATGGCGGGTGAATTGGAACAATATACATGCTACCAAATTATATGTGCAAACTAACCTTGCTTATATATACATGTAATTATCCGGATAGAGGTATTCGGATAGAATAAGTAAAAACTTGTAAACTTAGTATGTTACTTAATTGCTTATACCTTCAAATTAGCATAAAATTTGGATATAAATAGTAGTTTGCAACATTGGTCACCATCCGTTATTATACGTCGTGACAATAGCATTTTTCCCACAATCACAAGCAAAGATAGTATGATGTATACTTTTTTAGTTAGGTTAGATTAGTTGACCATCCACAAATTATGGGGTTTGTTTAAACCGGTCCTAGTGTGTTCCAAAAGTTGCTTTGCAACTTTTGCATAGCTAGCTTATAATGATGTTATGGGCCACAAATTTATCCTCCATATAAATTCTCATTGTACATCATCATCACTAAATTAAGGGTAAACTTGAGTGTGCATTTTGAATTGAAATTAGAAAATATATATTTAAATTAATGTAATTATCATCCAAATAATCGTAAGATATTGATTTAGAAATATTTAGAGTAGTGTGATCGAGTTACCGGTTAAAATGTCAAATTTATTTGAAGAGTTACAATATCTTCGTACAATTTTCACTACGTAATTTCTTTGTTAATGTTACTTACAATTGTGATGGTAATTAGAAATCTGATTAACGATACCGGTCGGGTAATTCGTCTTTCATACTACCTAACTGTTACGGAGTATAGTAGTTGCTTGTTTCGTAGACATAACAAATGTTTTCTAATCAGAAATAACACCGCACCTCGAACTCATGATCTCCAAGTCAAATTTAAAGTGCCGAAATCAACAAGGTAGCCACAAGATCTAATGAGTACAAAACTAAGGCCACATGTTTGACGAAAGCTTTCTACGAAATAATTTGGAGGTTTTCTAGTATTATTATTTGTCAAGCAAAAAATCTAAGCAGTTTTCCACCATAGATTTTTGCGGTCCTTGTTGAAGCGCTAAGCCTCTCCGACCGAGAAAAGCCAAATTGGTATTTCGGCAACTATGTTTTTATACCCAAATTTACGTGTCCACAAATAGTCAAATATGAAATCTCTCTCTCACGTTCCTCCTATCACAATTTTAATTTTTAATCTTATCATTCACCTCGAACGAAAATGCGAATATCAAGTTTTATATCATTAAATTTAGGATAAATGACAAAAATCGGCTATGTACTATCACAAATTATTCCAAGTATGCAAACTACTTATTTTATTATTCAAATACGCAACAAACCGGAAGATTCTGTACCAATATCAGCATTATGGTAACCAGTTAACTATTGAACCGGTATGATGTGATTATTTGGAAGGAAAAAAAATGTAAATGCTTACATGGCTTTATTATATACTAGTTCCATATATTTAAATTTAATATTAAAAAATAAAATAACTAAAGTAGCTTTTTGATTTCTTTTACTAATCTATGAAATATGAAAAAAAAAATTCCATCATCTTATTCGTAACATCAGAACATCGTCATCAACAGTGCAACAAGAAAATATCTTTAACAATTTCATTTTATTTAACTTTCTTAATTTCTTAATTTAATTTCCATTATAAACTATATAATGTTAAATAAAAAAGAAATAGCAAAATCATTAACTATCGTTGGAGAGCTCGTTGGCAGAGTTCCGGCCACCAAAGTTGTAGAGAGAGAGCAAGAGAAGCGTAATTCCGGTCACCAAATCAATTCACCCACCAGAACCATAATTTCTTAATCGTCAACGTCCCCGTTCGCCGTTCACCGTCATTATAGTTAACCCTACTCCCACCACCTTCCACGGTGAACCTCACCACTCGACGGTGGTTCCGGTCGTTGCATTGCCGAAGAAACGGAGAACAAAAAGGGGACGTATGTGCTTTTGAGGAAATTAAAGTATGAATGATGTGGGTTTTAGATCTAAAGAAGACTCACGACCCGATTTCAATTTTCTTAAGGAATTGGAGAATTTTTTCCATTTTGTGTTTGTATCTTAGATGATGTTGATTAACTATCTGAATGCTAGGATTATTTTTGCCGGTTTCTCTAGTTAATTTGATACTATTATTATCATTAATATTAATTATTATTATTATTATTATTAATTTTTACATATTCTAGTAGAATGATTGATTTCTTTATTTTTTTTCCTAATGCTTTTCGACACCCACAAGTCATTGTTTCCATTTTTCTTCTATTGCCAGATTTAGATTTAAGGTATAATGAGTGTCTATGTTGCTTACAATGAATGGTGAAAAAGACGAAGATCTGCTTTTGTTATTGAAATTAAAAAGTAAAAATCCAGTATAATAATGGAAATTGTTAGAACAAAAATAATAATCTCTCTTTATAATTAAAAGAAAACTAAAATTAGGTAGTCATTACAAAAATAGAATCCTCTAATCAAATCTTAACCCTTTAGTAATTAGACCTTTTTAATTACGATCATTGATTAGTTTTAAATTAAAAGGACTACCTAAATAGTGGATTAGAGTTGGTTAAAAGACCTATTTGCCCCTAATTAATTAAGTCAAAAATATTTAAAGTAACCATTCCAATTATATATTTAATCTTTAATTAAAAAATCAAACCATTTCTATCATACATTTTTGAAACTGATTCAAATTTTAATAGTATATTCTCATCTAGATCATTAGTATTGATTAGGAATAATACATAAATAAGTAACTATACTTTACGAAAATATTAATCAGAGTTGCTAGACTTAAAAATGTTCAATTGAGTTATTGTACTTCTACAATTGTTCAATTAGATTACTAAACTTTTGACATAGTTGTTGTAGCAAAGATGACACCATTTACTAAACTTTAGACGTAGTTGCTATAACCAAGATGACACCGTTTACTAAACTTAAAATTGTTCAACTGAGTCCCTATTTTTATTAATCAAAATTAAGCAAAATAGGCGGGATGACACCGATGAACAAGTACAATAACTCATATGAACATTTTTAAAGCTTAGTAACTCAGATGAACACTTTCGTAAAGTATATTGTGACCTTTTGTGTATTATCCATATTGATTATTGGAATACGTAAAATGAATGATTTAATCTTCTACATATACAACGATTTAATTTAATGTTAATTTGTTCCCCAATGCATTTTAATTAAAGTCGTTAGTAATTATTTTACAATCGTATAATCAAATAAATTATCTTTTTCAATTTTCAATTCCTAATCCAATTCTAATATAAATTTGTACTTAAAAGTGTTTTTAGTTTAACCAGTTATATTATCACTAGCTTTCAAACCCGTGTGTACACGAGTAGTTAATTATATATTTATTTTTAATACGCATACAAAAAATTTATATTTAGATTCTAACATTTCCTCTTTGTTTGGTTTTTACAATAGTGCTTGAAATCAAATTATTTATAGTTGTATGTATTTATTGTTGTTTAGTTGACATAAAGGAATCCAATACAAAAACGGTTGGCAAAAAAAAGATAAAAATCTTATATGTAATTAACATATGAGTATTTTCTACTCAAATTATAGTTAAGACTTGGCAATTACTTAAATAATAGTATATTAACTCTTATGTAAAATTATATATTGTCAAATTATTCGAATCATGCATCCTATAACTATTTAATGACTATTACTTAAAATTATTTTTATTTAAATTGATAGATTTGAGTTGTTAATTTTACATTTAAGTAAAACTAAAGGATTTTATTGATTAACCAAAAGTTTATTTAATTGATGATATCATAAAGATGATTCTTATATCATATTTGATGATAAATTAATTTATATAAAGAAAAATATATCTCATATTTACATGTATAATTATGTAGCAAATTTCAAATACAATATCGATTTCAATTTACTACAATACACCATAAACATCAAATATGAAGGAACACAAACAAAGACTATAAACATCAAGTACAAATGATATTTTAATTACACAAAAAATCAATATGCTACATTCATTCACCTTAATGTATTTACTTTTATTTATGCTAAAAAATGTTTTTAAGTCAAAATTTAGTTATTAAATTTTACATACCATTTACAGGTTGGAAAACATTTACATCCCGCGTGCATACACGAACAGTTAATTTTATATTTATTTTTAATACGTATATTAAAAATATATATTTAGATTATAACATTTCATCTTCATTTGATTTTTACGATGGGCTTGAAATATATTTGTTATAGTTGTATGCATATATTAAGCATTATGATCGATGATCGTATATCGATCCTAAATAATAGATTTTATTGTTTAGTTGACATGAAGAAATTTGATACAAAAATGGTTGGCAAAAAGAAGATAAAAAATCGTGCATGTAATCAATATATTAACATATGAGTATGTTCTACTCAAATACTCCATCCGTCCCAGTTTTATTGTCCACTTTTGACTTTTGGAGTATTTCATAACTTTGACCTTGAGTATTTTCATTTGTGTTATATAATATTTGATACAAAATATATGAATAAATTGGATTTTGAATGTATTTCATTGGTAAAATTTGCGTCAAGTATTATATAACACAAATAAAAAATTTCAAGATCAAGGTTGTCAAAGAAATACTCTAAAAGTCAAAAGTGAACGATAAAACTGAGACGGGGGAGTAGTAGTAATAGTTAAGAGTGGACAATTACTTAAACAATAAGATATTAACTATAAACTTATGTCAAAACTATATATAGTCAAATTATTCGAATCATGCATTATGGAATTCTTTAATTTTTATTATTTTAGTTCTTTTTAAAAAAATTGATAGATTTGAGTGGTGTTAATTTTACATTTAAGTAAAACTAAAGGATTTTATTGATTAGCCAAAAGTTTATTCAATTAATGATATCATAAAGATGATTCATATATCATATTTAAGATAATTAGTAAATGTATATAAAGAAAAACATATCTCATATTTACATGTATAAATGTAGCGAACTTCAAATACAATAGAAATTTCAATTTTACTACGATATTAATAATACCATGAACATCAAATATGAAAGAAAACATACTAATAATATAAAAGTTAAGTACAAATGACATTTTACTCACACAAAAAAATATTAATTCAATATGCTACATTCATTCACCTATAATTGTTTATTTTATTTATGGTAAGAAAAATATTTTTAAGTCAAAAGTCAATTAATAAATTTCACATACTACTTACACGTTGGAAAACATTTACAAGTGAAACCTTTAATATTTTCTTATAAATAGGTTGATTTTGTTAAAATTTTATTTTCATTTCCAAGTTAGTAACTACTTAATAAATTGATAATGATTAATATTGTTACATGCTAACTTTTTATTATAACAAATTTTCGATAATGATTACTATTACAAAACATCCAATATACATACATGAATATTTGTATATTCTATTAATGAGTGGTGGAGATCACATGCTAATTATGAAATTTCACATTGTGATAATGAATAGTCGTTATCAAAATTATGCATGGTATCAAGTTATGCTAATTATGGAATTTTATATAAATTCTAAATTTTATAACTTTGATATCTCTTAGGCATATTAATTACTAAGTAATTCATTTACAACTGCTTTACAACATCAAGACATTATATAATATCAAATACCTTATTGATTAGTTAATCCGATGTTATTTAAACATAATCATGAGTTAGCCCGCGAATTCGCGGGTTATAAACTAGTTTTAACTAAAAAGGAAATTAGAAAACACAATGTGAACTGTACGTATGACATGGCAAAAAAACCGATGTGGCATATGATGTGTAATCCTAGTCAGCCGTAAATATGAACTTTGTGAAGATCCTAGCACGAAATCTTCCGGTTTGTTACGTACTTG
Organism: Pseudognaphalium luteoalbum; assembly: GCA_963422505.1. Classification (NCBI taxonomy): domain Eukaryota; kingdom Viridiplantae; phylum Streptophyta; class Magnoliopsida; order Asterales; family Asteraceae; genus Pseudognaphalium; species Pseudognaphalium luteoalbum. Next base: position 52,706,770 of record OY730192.1, read on the forward strand.
GATAATAAAATGAGTAGGTTACATACTTGGAATAATTTATGGCAGTTCGTAGCTGATTTTTGTCATTTATCCTTAAATTTAAACTTACTTACATTAGATAAGAATGAGAGATACAAATATCTATTAATTTAAATTAAACTATTAGTAAATAAACATAAACGGACGGACTTAAACGAACATCTATCAAATGTTCACATAAAATGAACGGACGAGATATTTGCTATGTTCATTCGTAGAATTAAACCAACATAAATTTGTGTTCATATTCGTTCATGTAATCAACGAGCGACTATAAACATAACTTTTCGTCAAACTCTTCGTTAAACGTTTGGTTCACCTAGAGCATCTGAGATCTGTGAAGTGTGGGCTGGACTAGACCTCGGTGGGCCAAAAAATGAGTTATTGGGCCATGAACCACATAATATTTACTTTTGAATTTTGTTTATTTCTTATTGCTGTAAGTAATAAATCTACTCATAGCATTTCACGCCGGGGTAAAAAGAAAAGGGCAAAATAGCACGTCGTCCAACGGCGGTGCCGGTCAGTTTTTACTTTTTACTCAAACTTTATTGCTAGTGTCTTATTAACGTATTTAACTCATCTAATTGTAGGTGTTAAATTTAATTCTCCTTTATGATTTTACGTTTACTGAAATAAATCTGTATATGAAAATGCCTCTGAATTCAAATAACAAATATATATGTTCTGAATTAATGGTTATTTCACTTTAAAAGTTAAAATAAAAATTAAGTTAGAAATGTCATTGAGTACTACTACTGGATTTGATGTCCTGATTCTTAGCAGGATGAACAAGTTTCCTTCTGCTGTAAAAATGGACGTAAAGTGATATCTAGGAGGAAAAGTGGGTATGCAATAAGATTCTGGTGCCCATAAAAATCCTATAAATATTTTATTCCGTTTGTTAATCTTTATGATAAGTGTTACTGATAGAAGCTTATTGATGATGCTATCTGGGTCCTATAAATATGTTATTACTATTTTTATTGATAAAGTTATATCCCTAGAGATATTCATTTGCTTGTACATGAAATTGTGTCCTATTTATTAGACATACAATTCTTATGTTCCTGTAAAAGCACTGAATTATGTATTTTGATATATAGAGTTTTTTTATATAATATAATTAGTGTTATCTTGCGACTATTAATTAACCTTTGTTGCATTTTAACCTTCCACTAGAATGTATAGTATCCCAATCGCCTGTCATTAAATTATAGATCGAAAATGCTAGCAATAACTACATTTGTTGTAAAACAACGGTATCCGGATGATTGTTCAGGCTCTTGATGATAAGATAATTGTAATGCTGATGCGTTGTTGTAAACAGTAACCCTTTCCGTCCTTCATATATATGTCTCCCAAGGAGGGGATTCAGAGGAATGTAGAGGCGCATAAAGTTAAATGAGAGTGTGCGATTAAGGCGCATAAATGATATTGTATTTACTTGAACTGATTGAACGTGTTGTCGATCAATTGTCCAAGTCTGTGCTAGTCCCTTATATTGGGCTTATGGTTCTTGATTTTCGTTCTGATAGTTGGGTTCCAAGTGGGTAGAGGTATTCTTTTGTCCTTTTAGAAGCAAGCTCACATCCAGTGATGAACGATATAATCTAGACTCTAGAGATGCAAACTGGGCACCCTGTGCTGGTTGGGTAAGGGGTCAAAATGGGCTAAGGTTGGACTGATGTGAAACACTTTTTGTTCTATGAACTACACTATTAATCTTGTTTTTAAAATATTAATTTGCATGTTAGTGGTGGTGCAGTGGCGCAACTGTCTGGGTATCAGCTTAGATCACCAGGTGTCCACGTTTTTGTTCTTGTTAACATTTTGTATGATAACTATCTTCTTCGAAAATGAGCATTGATTTCAGGGGGCATTGAGCTTGTTATCATCCAGCTACAAGTTTTGAAGCATATATATATATATATATATATATATATATATATATATATATATATATATATATGAGTACGGGGTGTAGTGACACTATATTTACAGTATTATTGGAAAATATGACGGTGTGGGAGACAATGTTTTGGACAATGTTCTTGACTTTACGATTTTTTTATTTTTTTAAAATAAATTAATAAAACAATAAATTAATTTAAAACTAGATATAAAATTAATTCATAAAACATTTAACAAAAACATTAATTAACTAATAAGTTTAATTGAAGGAAATAAAAAATTAGTCGATTTTGTTAGCCCATTTTATTTTTAAAAATAGCCCATTTTAAAAACTCATATTATAAATATTGGATTTGGTCCAATATATTCTACAAACCTATCTTTTTCAAGATAGGAGTGTGGTCTCACAAAACACACACTAGCAAGTAAAATAAACGTTCAAGGAAAAAGGAAAAGGAAAAAGAAAACAACGTTAAGAAGGAAACGGGGTTTGAGAATGTTGTTCGGAACGCCACCGGGAATGTTGCAGTGGTGTGGGGAACATCGTCAGACGACGTTTTGGAGCCGTGTGCTCTAACGGCCGTTGTTGTCGTTTCTTTAAATATTAAGCTAGAAATAATAAACATCTAGGAGAGATTTCATATATATTGGCTTAAAATATTAGGAAAAATCTAACCTGTTCCCTTAAGACATTTAATTAAATTGATTTTTTTATTAAATAATATAAATTGTAATTAATTATAAATTTAAAATTGAAAATTAGTGAATTTAGAAAATAAATTTTATCATATATTTAAAAAGTTATAGTGTGTACAAGTTAGCCAAACCCAAAATATTATTAATAAAAACTCAAAAAGCGTGATCCCCGTGTATATCATATAAACTAGGTGAAAGACCCGCGATAGCGCGGGTTTGTTAAATTATTATGTGTAATCTCGTTTGTTATCTTTGTAATCACGATTGAATTAGTTGCATTATATAAGTTCAAATAAAATGAAACGAAAGCTACATAAGCAATAGTTATTTAATGTTCAGTATCGAGAGCCAAAAGTAAATGAATCATATGCGTTATAAAAGTTGCAACCGGGTAGGAGAGATGGTTCTCTTTTTGTATGGCGTTTTAATATTTAACCAATCAATATGATATAATAATCAACGTCAAAAGATGTAATTGAATTGATTAGAATCTAATTAATTTTAAAGAAACGAAAACGTTATTTTAATGAATTGATGAAAAAACAGATTGATTCAAAGTCTTGAATTAAATTAAAATCTTTTAAGATATATGGGAGTCTTTGATGTTCTTAGAAGTCTATCATATAAATATTAACTTAAAGGATTCGAAAAACACTTGAAGATATTTTTAAAATTTGAAGAATCGAATTTCTGTTTACTAAATTTGACTGCCTTGTTTCGTAATAATTTTTTGGCTCATTTTCAAATAATAATTGGACCTTTCACTGTTATTATAATGGTCTTATTGATACATTTTAAAAAAATTAGTAAATTGCAAAAGTAGGAAAAACTATAATTTTTTTGCCCATTTTCAAATAATAATTGGACATTTCACTGTTATTATAATGGTCTTATTGGCCCGTATTAAGATGTAATGACAAAACATTTTTAAAAAAGATTGGTTTAATGAAATGAATGTGGGCATCAAAGTTTAATATTAATATTGAACAACAAAATTAATAACTTTGCAAAAGTAGGGAAAACTATAAAATAGATATAATATTACTTGAGATACATAAATAATTACTCAAGGATTTAGAAAACACTTAAGGAATTGAATTTATGTTCACTAAATTTGACTGTGTTGTTTTATATTAATTAATAATCAAAATAATACTTATTTTGGAATTGATATATTGATTGGGGGAGGAAAATATAATTATGATAATTTAATATACATCGTTAAATCTTAAGAGAGGAACACATCGAATGATCCAAAATCCTCCATGGTATTCTGTTATATATATATATATATATATATATATATATATATACCTTTATATATATATATATAACAGAATACAATGAAGCAATTTGGACCCTAGATTGGTTCCATCCATAAAGATCTCATGGTTAAAATTATTTTCATTCATTTTTTTTTAATTTTTATAATGTGTACCCACAATTATTGAAATTGACATTTCCAATACTTCACTATTTTTTTTAGTCCTTATAGTTTAAATATCATGACATTTCAAGTGATAATTTATAAATAAACTAATCGTATTTGAAATATTTATCTACATTGATTAATCACATGAATTGTTTTATCAACATTATGAAATTAAAAACTGGACATTCGTTTAGCCAAACAACCGAAAAATAATGAATACGTTAAAATTGTAACAAAAATATTTTATGATTTTAACTAATAATCCCTTAAATAATATACATTAAGCTAAACAATAGACCAACATATGTCATATTCAACCATAATAACATTGAATATGAATTATTATTATCGCTATTCAAAATCTATTGTTATTGCTTATGTATATATGTTAATATATGATCACAACAATATACGATTTGGATAAAAATTTAGGTTTGAATTAAAAAATAAAGTTGTTTGAGTTACACTAAATTCATAGTTAATTTAAGTTTTAAAAAACTATTTTATGGGTTACAATAATTCTATACTATCTTCTTATTATATGCATATGATAAAGTATATGCTAAATACTATTGGTTGACAATTATATTATATAATAATCCGGTTCATGGTACAATTTCATTTGACTTAAATTTTTATTTACACAATTTATAAAATCAAATGTCAAGATTGGTTCCATCCATAAGGATCCTACGGTTAAAATTATTTCCTTCATTTTTTCTAATTTTTATAATGTGTACCCACAACTATTGAAATTGACACTTTCAATACTTCACTATTTTTTTAGTCCTTATAGTTTAAATATCATGACATTTCAAGTGGTAATTTATAAATAAACTAATCGTATTTGAAATATTTATCTATATTGATTAATCACATGAATTTTTTTTATCAACATTATGAAATTAAAAACTGGACATCCATTTAGCCAAACAACCGTAATATCATGAATACGTTAAAATCGTAACTAAAATATTTTATGATTTTAACTAATAATCCCTTAAATAATATACATTAAGCTAAACAATAGACAAACATATGTCATATTCAATCATAATAACATTGAATATGGATTATTATTATCACTATTCAAAATCTATTGTTATTGTTTATGTATATATGTGAATATATGATCACAACAATGTACGATTTGGATAAAAATTTAGGTTTGAATTACAAAATAAAGTTATTTTACACTGAATTCATAGTTAATTTAAGTTTTAAAAAACTATTTTATGGGTTACAATAATTCTATACTATCTTCTTATTATATGCATATGATAGAGTATATGCTAGATATTATTGGTTGACAATTATATTATATAATAATCCGTTTCATGGTATAATTTTATTTGACTTAACTTTTTATTTATACAATTTATAAAATCAAATGTCAAAACCCCGTGTTATCGCGGGACCTCACCTAGTATATATATATATATATATATATATATAAATAGATATAATATTACTTGAGATACATAAATAATTACTCAAGAATTTGAAAACACTTGATGAATTGAATTTATGTTCACTAAATTTGACTGCATTGTTTTATATTAATTAATAATTAAAATAATACTTATTTTGTAATTGATATATTGATTAGGGGAGGAAAGTGTAATTATGATAATTTAATATACATCGTTAGATCTTAAGAGAGGAACCTATCGAATGGTCCAAAATTCTCCATGGTATACTGTTTTATATATATATATATATAAAGACACTACTTGTTAGTTGTGACCACTTTACGAACTTTAAAGGACGACCAATTTATTTATTTTATTCATTTGCGAGAAGTTAGCATCTCGCTTTCGTATAAATATACTCGAACCTAACAACTCTATAGCTAACCATTTTTTACCTTATCTTAGGGTTTATTCATCCGTAAGTACTAACTACGTTCACATAAAATTAGGTAACACTTGTAGTATGGACCTAGCTAGAAATTATTTTTTTCCCCCACGGGATCAAATATATCGATGTTTGTTCCTATAATTCACGATTAAGAATTAATTAGTGAAAATATGGCCAAAATCGGTCGTAAGGAATTCAATAAAAGAAGAAACCGATCAAAAAATTAGTATGTTAGAAGGAAGATCTTAGGTTGTTTAATTAGCAATTACAATGTAACAAATAAGTTGTTAACATAGTTTTGTATAAGCTACTTACAAAAGATGGTCCATATTACAGTTAGGTACGTATTACGGTATTAGAAGTAAAATCCGCGTACACATACCATTTTCAGGGTTGCATGTTTAATTAGAATTAAAGTTTAAATCTTAATTTATCTAAGTTATAGAGATCTATCAAATTAATTGATGATATCATAACCCACTTTCTTATATTATATATATATTAGATAAGATTTATAACTTAGAGTCTGCACATGCATAATCGTTGCACAAATGACAGAAGGTAACGGGTGGAGTTGTGCCACCGTACTCATAGTCAGAACCGTTGAGTGAGTCAGATCTTCACATTATGAATTTGCAGTCGATTGTGAGTCGATTTCAATTGTCGATTATTACTCTTTGCCACTAATAACTTGAATTTGCAAGTGGCTCACATATTGCTTTCATAATTACTTCTACGTAATTGTAACAACAATTTAGAGTATGGAGGTATTAAAAACACGATCACAAATTAAATAAAGAGAATCAATGTTGCAACATGTCTTTGTTCGGAAGTAAACTTCTCCACATATATACTATAAGTAAAATAATAATACTAAAATTACAGGTGGATGTGATCATTTTAATTTATCCTTGATAACGATGGATCAAAGTTTTATGATCCAAGCGTCCACTTTAGTACCAAATTTTAATATTTTGTTTTGATTCCTTTGAGTAATCGTAGAAAATAACTAAAAGTGAGAATGGTGATAAGTAAGGGGATTAAAACTATGATGAAGGTGAACTTAAAGCTTAAAATGTTGAAAACGTTGGAATGTAAGAGTAGTAAAAGAGGAGACTAATATGCTGAGTGATTAGAAACTAATATAAGAAGTGATATAATTGAGTATTAAGATTGAGATGAGTATATGTATGAATCAGTGAGAGAATTAGAGAGTTTAAAATTTATGATGATCGAGACTAATTAATAAAGATTAATGTATAAAGAGTAAATACTAAGAACTTCAACTTGTATGGCTAGCCAACTCAGGGCGGTGAGATGATGGTTGTGAGTTAAAAGAGAAGTAACTATAATTTATGGCGAACTATTTAAACCTACACATTGTGTTTAGGTGTATAACGAATTAAAAACTCATAAGTACTATTGAGTTGCTTAATAAGTCTTTAATGACTTAATTGTAGTGGATTTAAAGTCTAAAGTGTGAGTTTGATAAAAGGGTGTTATGATAAATTTTAAACTTAAGAGGAGTGAAACCTAAAAGATCAGCCACTATAATCGTCAAAAGAGTGATATAGGGCAGGAGGAATTTTTTGCAATTGAATGTATATCATAACCAATTAATATAATAAATAAGTATGAACATTTAGAGCACAAGGAGTGGACGAGTTTTTTTCGCCGTTCAACCTGGAGAACGTCGTGGGACGGCATTCCCCCACTCCGGGACGGCGTTTCCACCAACGTTTCCGACGCCGTTCATCACCCAACGTCCAATTTTTGACGTCTTGCCAACAACGTTTTCATTCTTCTTTTTTTCCAACGGTCGAGTTTTTAAAAAAAATATATTTTTTTTAAAAAAAAAGAGCCGTTCAACCATTTTTTAAAAATATATATATATTTTATTTTTAAAACCTTTATATATTTTACCTATATATACAACACCTTTCCGGCACTTCAAACCATTCGTTTCATACCAAAACACTCTCAAAAACTCATCCAAAAATTCTATATAATTCACCCATTTTCTTACCATGTCGAACAACCCGAACAACCCGTACCATTTACAATCCAATTGGAACCTGTTCATATGCGAGTGACAATCCTCACAACCGCAACAATATCCATCATCTTCCAACCGACAAATCCAAGGTTTTGCTTCATACGCTTACCCAACACCACCACCATATACTTCTGTATACAATCAACAACCACAACCCATGCAACCACCACCGCAAATGTCATCCGATGACTATGCTCAATTTCAAATGTGGCGTCAAAGTCAATAACAACCCGACATCCAATCCGTTAAAGAAACCAACCCTACACCCGAATCATCCTAAAAAATCAAAGGAAAAAAGTCCAAAAAAGACTCATCGGCCAAAACAAAGAAAGTTGTTCCAAACCGTAACCTTTGGACACTGGAGGACGAGCTTCGTTTGGCTGAAAGTTGGATTTCGGTATCCGAAAATTCCAACCGTGGAATTGACCAACAAGGGTCTTCATTTTGGTATCTAGTTATGAAATTCTACAACGCCCGCAATCCACCATTCGTACAGGGAAAAGACGCGTTGTCGTCAAAATGGACCAAACTCAACACGGATTGCAACAAGTTTCAAGGCGTATGGAAAAGGCTTAATGACTAAAAATGGAATGGTGAAGATGCAGCTGATTTGTTGATCCGTTGTCACCATCAGTACAAGGTGGAAAACGATGAAAAAAGTTTCACAAATTTCATGGCGTGGAACTTTTTGAAGGATAAACAAAAGTGGCTCCATCCCGATCCGTTTGTCATCGGTAGATGAAATGTCCCTAAACTCTGCGAGACGGTGAATTCGGAAGACTTGCACTTTGATGACGAATCGGAGCAACAAACGGAGCAACACCCGAATGAGGGTTTATTTGGACCCGATCCGCATCCACGTCCGGCTGGAAAGTCAAGAAAACCAAAGTCCCAAAAAAATAACGTCTATGATTCGTCCGGTTCATCCCGTGCTTCGTTTGATGAATTACTTGCAACAACATTCGAAGGCATCCGAAGCGACAACCAAGGCTACTACAAGACGAAGGATCTTGAGGCCAAACTTCGAATCTTGTCCATGTCGACTGAGCATTTACCGAAGCAAGTGAGGTTCATCTTGGAAATGGAGAAGATGAAGATTTGTAAGATGTTGGGATGGCCATACGGAACGGGAGCCGGAGGTGGTGCTTTAGGTTCGGGATCGGGAAACTGAATCTGTTTGATGAAATTTACTATAGTATTTTGAATTATTAGGACTTTTTAAATTGTGGGTTTAAATAACGCATTTTAATTTTTAGGAGTTGTACTTTTTTTATTTTGTTTTAGTGAATTAATTGTTGTTTATTTGATTTATTTGTTTTTAAATATTCAATTATACATTTTAATTACATTAAAAAAACAAATAAAAAAAAATTCAGAATTCTGTCACCACACCACATAATCCTCAGTCACCGCATTCTTCATATTACTGTGGTGGGAGTGTCACACTCCTTGTGATCTTACTGTATAACACGTAAATAATTTTTTTTTATAACTTCGGAAGCGTAGTCCAAACGAAAGTAATATACATATACACTAAAGATGATAAGTCAACATCATGTTAAACACGTCTAAGTTATAGGTTTATAAAACATAATTATTTGGATATTATATAATTAAACATCTCCTAACTGTCCAAAAGAGCATCAGAGTTTATAACTTTATCAAACATTCCTTCAACATTACTCTGCCCAACCATCCAAAACCAAGTAAACCTGCAGGGAGTAATGTGGGGGATTAGCACGAAGCTAAATGAATAAACTTGTCACTAACAGTTCAACTCAACTCAACATAGTTGTTTACAATAAATAACAAATAAACACAACATCTCTAAGAGGATCGGTGGCCCTTGTGGCGCCCTCAGCCGCAGTGGCCCACCAAGCGACACTTATAATCAACTGCAGGCCAATACAGTGATATTACCGATAACTTTTTACTACCTTTAGTCAACCTAGGCTCTATTCTCAACAAATGATCACAACTCCAATGTTGACTAACCTGTAGCAACACAGTCCAACAATCGTTGACCTCTAATCACAAAATGCCAAAAGGCAATCTCATCACATAGACACGTATATCATGTTAACTGAACAGTATATCATCAACAATTACAGCTTTTAATGTAACCAATATGTTACCACCAAATCATACTGAGAGTTCCAAGTCCACTCAGCTTTTAATGTAACCAATATGTTACCACCAATATGTTACCACCAAATCATACTCAGAATTCTAATTTTACTGAGTCTTCGGTGGATCTGAAAATACAATCAAATATAGGTCAATAATATGTTCAACAACTTTTAAATTGATAATCAAACATAATCATAATACTCTATATCATTTACACAACTTATATCAATCCATGACATTAGAAACTTAACACGATTTATATCACCTTTAAGAATGATAGTAAAACAAAAACTAAAATCATGTGCAGGCCAGAGGACCCGCCGGCTTGGGTCTAGGACCCGCCGGTTTCAGTCCTCAACCCGCCGGCTCAGCATCCTTAGCCGCCGGGTACTATGGTTTCTGAGGGAACAGAACCAAGTCGAATATTAAAGCTTCTGGTAGCAGCCGACTAGGGTAAACAACCCGCCGGTTAATGGCTACAAGCCGCCGGCTTGGGTATTTAACCCGCCGTCTGCCTTACACAAACACATGACCCGCCGGCTAGGCTCCTTGAGCTGCCGGCTTGTTCATCATTTGCAGCAGACCTGCATTTGTTCAACAATTCTGCACGAAGTCAACTTTCAAATTACCAAATCCCAGCATACCAACTTTGTTCCTAAAGTCATTTCTACCATAAGTAAGCTCAAACATTATCATATAACATCTTTCACTTCAATTTCCCAACAAAATCAATAACCCTAACTAATTTATATCCAAACCCTCACAATTTAACAAGTTGGAAGAACAACAATTAAGCTAGCTTATTACCAACACAACTTAGCAAGAATCATCATATAATCAGAAGTAATCAACAAGCATATACTTAATTTCAACAAAGCTCTTAACCTATACAAATTAAGCAACTTAATATCATGAGAATTTGAATGAATATCTTACCAAGTTGGAATAGATGAACAAGATATGAGATGATGAAGATGCAAATGAAATTCCAAAATCACAGCTTGTTATTATCTTTGAAGTTCAAATCCTAAGTGTGTGAGAGGTTAGGGAAAGGGTTAGCAAAGTTAGAAGACTTGTAAATATTTGGGGAAAGTTAGGGAATAAGAGGTCAGCACCTCACAACCCAAAACCGATCCAAACTTTTTAATTATTATACCCGTCCTAACTCTATTGTCTGGACTTAAATATCAATTACAGGAAAACTATTTTATTTTATCGTGAACTAGAATTATTTAAAACGGTTAATATTTCACTAGTCACAATTAATCCTTTTAATCAAATTTCCTAAGTCATAAACCAAATTACATAAATACTCAATATTTAAAAATATAACGAATAACAACATATAAGTAAAGGAAATTACCGAATTACCCTCGGATCACAAAAGCGGGTGTTACATACTGTTTAACAGTTCTTATCAAAGTTAGAGGGCATTGGATGGAATGGCGATTTTAGGAGATTTAAAACTACGAAAAACGGAACTTCAAATTATGTAATTCTCCCTTTATTGATTGATGTAACAAAACTCCGTACTTTATCTCAAATTAATGATCAAATCAAAGTTTAAATTAGAAACTATTTTTTCCGGTGTAAAAAATTAATTTTATTAAATATTTTGTGTTTAACTATATGTTTTGTTTATCCATATATAAAATCGTTTTTGTGAATTGCAAAAAAAATTCAAGTAATTTTGTTTTTTTAATCAAATGGTTTATTATAGGGTTAAGCACCTGGAAATGCATCCAACTTGTCTCGAATGTCTATTGTATGTATCATACTTACGGGAGGTGTATTTAGTGCATCCAACTTTCAAAAACGGTTATTGTATGTATTTTGCTGACGTGTCGATGACGTGTCATCGTCTAAGGATGCCACATGGCATCTTAAAATGACGGTACATAAGCAAAATACATACAATAACCGTTATTGAAAGTTGGATGCATTAAATACACCTCTTGTAAGTATGATACATACAATAGACATTAGGGACAAGTTGGATGCATTCTCAGGTACTTAACCCTTTATTATATGAAACAAGGAAAAATGTGTATTATAAATTTTGTGTCCGTAATATTAGAATAACAAAAGCAACAGTCAATAATAAAAAAAATTAGTAGCATTGTGTGTATGAATTATGTACAAATATTAGTAAAAAGAATTGTTCTAAATTCGGTCATTGTTAATATTTAAAAAACAAATAATTGTTCGTTAAATTCGGTCATTGTGGCAGAAATCCCCTCCACAAATTTTAGGTAAATGAGGAGTATAGTGATGATTTTTTCCCTTAAAAAAAGGTTAATTAGTTTATAAATGTCGGGACAAATTAGACTAATTGTTTAAGAGGTTTTGTTGATTAAGTGGAGGAGTTGGATATCAGGTATCTTATCGTCCACTTCGACTTCGGTACTAGTTAATGGGTCACCTCAAGAATGCTTAATTGTTCTAGAGGTGTCAGACAGGGGAATCTCTTATCTCCTTTTCTTTTTATTATTGCAATGGAAGTTCTTAACTGCAGTTTTGTTAAGGCAAAAAATCTGGACTTACTTAGGGGCATTCGGTTACCTAACTATGGTCCCATTATCACTCAAATTATGTTTGCTGATGATCTAATGCTATTAGGTGAATGGTTAGATATGAACGTAATGAATATCATGAGAATTATGAGGTGTTTTTCCTTAGTATCCTGAATGGAATTTAATGTAGCTAAAAGCAACATATTTGATCTTAATGTTGATCACAATGTGGTCACTTCTGTCATGAATAAATTGGGATGTGAAGTGGGTCAACTTCCTTTTGAATATCTTGGTCTCAAAATTGGGGCAAATTTGAATTGATGTAAAAATTGGTCGGTAGTGGTGGACACTTTTAAGTGTAGACTATCATCTTGGAAAGCAAAAAGATTATCTTTAGCTGGGAGAGTGATTCTTAATAAGTCTGTCTTGGATAGTCTACCTTTTTATTACTGCTCTTTATTCAAAGCCCCTGCTAAAATCATTGAAACTTTGGAAATGATCAGGAGAAATTTTTTATGGGGAGGGTCGGAAAGCAATTCTAAAATAAACTGTGTGTCATACCCCCAATTTCATGCTTTGCAGAAGTGATTGTTTTTGGGTGTGACTAATCAATAATCAAACACTGAGGTTACAAGCAAACGACTCTACATGAGACGTTTATAAATATATTACAAAAGTAGTACAAAGTTTTAAGTCATAAGTTATAAGTTTACAATAACAGCGAGTTCACATTTGATTTTGAAGATTTTAATACATAACCATTAATACAAAACATGGTGCAAGAAAATCTTCATGTCTATATAGATGCATGCGACTCGTAAGTAGATAGCTTATCCTGAGGGCCATCCTACTATTACTGATCACCTGAGAATACAACACTAAAAGGTCAGCTATAAAGCTGGTGAATCTCACAGGTTTAACATAAACATTGATGTGATCAACATGATTATCCGACGATTTAATACCGATAAAGATTAAATAATACAACCGAACAATGATAAACCAATTAAGGTTTCCGAACAATGATTAAACCATCAAGGTTACCGAACTATGATTAACCAATTAAGGTTACCGACTAGATTTACCGACAATGACATTTGTACTGCATTAAGCCATGGTTCGAGGCCTAACCCGATTTGTACCTCCCGAACGGTGTCAACACCCATAACAATTACTAAAATGCCCGTTTGTACATGGTTGTAGCTAGCAACCAGGACGGGGACGTCACTCCCATGATAGATCTATCTTTTAGTAATCGCGCCTTATTAAGTTAATGAACCATGCAATGATGAGGACTTTCCCGTATTAAAACACTTATGCAATACCCGAACAATGAAAATCAAGACCGACAATGATAACCAACATGTTTAATAGAGTTAATAATTAAATTAACTAACCGAATAACAGTGATCACGAAAACAAGTAAGCATTGTATCTCACCCCAAGTTTAAAAACAGTAAAAGTGGGGCTGTGAGACTCACCTGAGCCTATCCGAGCAATGAATATGTCCGACGTGGAATAGACAATCCCCGAATCTCCTAGTGTCCTAAACACGCATATTCTAATGAGCATTTGATTATCTAATATTTCTCCGTATCAATGCTTATCCATTTTGATTATGTCCAAGTGATTATATTTGTACTTCCGATTAAAGTTTATAAAATGTACGGTCCGTTGGTGACGGATTGAAATTATATTCTAAAGATATATAACGTGTGTTTTTGCATTTATATAACTCGTTCATGGATGTATCGTATTGTTTACAATTATCCTTATATTTGTTCTATTTTATTTCATAAGTTACGAAATTTGGTACGAGGTCCAAAAACTAAAATATGCAATTTTCGACCCCTAAACGACCCCGAAAGGCCTAAAACCGCCTAGGCTATGGTACATAGCCTTGATCATTGGGCCGTTTTCGAGTGACCGTGTGACTTTTAGCCCAAGCCGTTATAATAAATTTTTAGAACGAGTTATATATATGCAAAAACACACATTCTGTTTGAGTATTCCAGCCGTTCGGCTTTGAAGGTCTAGCCGTTCGGCTATGGAAGACCTAGCCGTTCGGCTATGGAAGCCCAGCCGTTCGGCTATGGAGGACCTAGCCGTTCGGCTAAGGAAATCCAGTCGTTCGGCTATGGAAGCCCAGCCGTTCGGCTATGGAGGACCTAGCCGTTCGGCTAAGGAAATCCAGCCGTTCGGCTGATGATTTCCAGCCGTTCGGCTGAGGGACCAATTGCAGGTATGTTCGCGAAATCAGTTGAGAAAACGAGTATAGATTCGATTTTTGGACATAATCTACTCAATGGAACAACATTACATGATGATATAAGTATATTAAACTCGAATTTAAAAGAAAAGTGAAAGATTTCTTACGAGTAAAAATTGGAGCCGTGAGTGATGGTGATGATGTTCACGATGATGATGATGATCCAAGATGAAGAAGAAGGTGATTATGATGATGATACTTATGCTGAATCTTGTTGTTAATGTTATTGATGTTGTTGTTTTTGGAAGAGAAGGAGAGAGAGCAGAAGAGGAGATAGATCGATATGTCTGTGTGTGTGTAAATGAATTATTGGAGTTGGTTGATATAACCGACTCCAATAATTGGTTTAGGGTATCCGTATTCGTGTACCCGATCGTAAAGTAGTGTAATGTTTTCAAATGATAAAATTTTAAATATGAAATTGTATAGATTTTTAATCGAAGTATTTTATAAAAATACTTTTAATGAGATATAAAATTATATCTTTGTTTCTTTTTGGTTTGACGGATAGTTTTCAGTGTACAAAATGCGTTTAGATTCTCAATCGAGTAAATAATTATTATTCTCATTAATAATACATTATTTAAAAATGCTTTGCACCAACGTCCGTATTTGAGATTGCGTGTTTTTACAGATTTGATAGTATGTGATTATTAAATAATCATTTTAATGTTATATATATATTTATATATATAATATCCGAAATTTTTTGTTTAATCACGCATTGAGTACGAATAATTTAGGTTTAAATTAGGGGTTAATTTTAGCCCTTTTTGACCGGGTGTCACACTGGGCGTCTTGGTCAAGAGTGATAGCTCCAAAGGAAGAGGGGGGACTTAGTTCAGGCTCACTTAAGCACATTAACATCAGTTTATTATTGAAATGGTGGTGGAGGTTCCATCGGGAATCTGATGCTATTTGGAGACATGCGATCAGAGCTATACATTCAGGTAATGATTATTCTCCATTGATTCCTATCAAGAAGGGTCTCTCGAGCACATGGGTTAATATTAGCAAAGTTCATAAGGAGTTATTGGCATTTAAATTGGATGTAAAGCAACTAATCACCGCTGAAAATGGAGTTTAGGTATGGAAGCGGGATCCGTCGGGAAAGTTTTCTGCTGCTTTAGTGAGGCAAAACATCATAAAGTCATGTGCTAAGGAGTAAGAGTTTCACTTTAAATGGAATAAATGGGTTTCGAGAAAAGTTAATCTTTTCTTTTGGTGAGCGGAAATAGATCGTATCCCTACCAAAAATGCATTGGCTAGAAGACACATCCAGGTTTCATCCATTCTTTGTCCTTTATGTAATTGGTTCGAAGAAACAATTGAGCATCTTTTAATTTCTTACGAATTTGCTAACATGCTTTAGTGTTTCATAAGTTCTTGGTGCAAAATAACCCCTATCTTTGCTTTTTTCATTCGAGATCTTATTTGTTATCCGATTAAGGCTCTCAAGGAGTAAAAAGTCAGGTCATACAAGCCATCGTTGTCATAGCATGTTGGTGCATTTGGAAAGCGAGAAACGAAGCTTGTTTTAACGGAGCTTCCCCTTCATGGCATCGATTAAAAGATGAAGTTCAAAGTCTAAGTTATTTATGGATCATTAATAGAGCTATGTGGCAAGAGTTAGCACGGAGAAATTGGTGCGAATTTAATCTGTGAAGTTAATGGATCTGCACAAATATACCTCGTGGGTGTAGACCCTCATAAGACGCTTTCAAGTCCATTAATGTATTAAGCGTAAATATATTTCATGAATTACAATGGGTTTAATTGGTATGTAATAGGAACAAGTAGACTTGGATCTGTCTGGGGTATTACCAAAAACGAAATAGGGTGAAAACTGATGGCTCGACCCCTAGCTTCGGGGATTTTTTCCTGAGATCTCTCAGGTTTTTTTCATCTCTCCTAGTACCCTTGCAGTTAAGATCCAAGGTCATGGTGAATCGGATGTGTATTTTTGTACTTTTGGGGCTTTCTAGCGACTTGCTAGTAGTGCGTTTATTTATATATGGGATTAGTGTAGAGAAATGCATCCAACTTATGCACGAAGTCTATTGTATGTACTCAACTTTTTTTTGTCTATTGTGTGTATCAATCTTTTACTTTGGTCTATTGTGTGTATCCGACTGACGTGGCACCCTTTTTTGATGATGTGTCAATGATGTGGCAACTGACATGGCGAATTATATGGTTGACACATCATCAAATAAGTCAACGGATACACACAATAGACCAAAGTAAAAGATTGATACACACAATAGACCAAAAAAAAGTTGAGTACATACAATAGACTCCGTGCATAAGTTGGATGCATTTCCCTACACTAACCCCTTTATATATTGCTGAGTAAGCAAAATTAGGATTAAGAATCAATGGCTCTAAACTAATATAGTAAATCATTAAATGGCCAGGTTTAACTAATAAGGATTTATTTTTAATAAGCCTCGTAAATAATGTTTTCTTTTATTAATATATAAATAAAGAAGATGTTACAGATTGTCCATAATTGAGAATAAATTTAGAGTGTTTGGATGATTTGGTTTAATATAGAGATTTTAATGAAGAAAAGATGATGATAAATTGTTGTTAATATGTCATTGTTGTTCACGATGAGCAAATATAATATGATTAAATGTATTGCATGAGAAAAAAATGTATCTGATTAATTGAAAAATTGTATTTTGATAAGATGAAGCCTCATTTTTGAGAAATTTTTTATCGTTTGAATATGATCACTTTTGTTAATAAAACTTGAATCTTGTTGAAGTGGAGGTCTAAATGAACTCTATATTAGTTGGGTCAAGTAAATGGTTATAAATGTAATATTTTGATAATCATGTATTTAATATTGGCCAAATGTTAAGTGTTAGATGTATTTTGGTTCAAGTGGCAAATGGGTAAAAATTATGGATGGTATTTGTGGGTTGTGGGTACGGACATGTTAAATTTATCACCCGCTCACAACGGTTATTTTTACCAGCAAACCAACGAATACTTGTTAGCGGGTTTATTTTTACACTCATATCCATAACCCGTTGATATTTGTGAATCGCGGGTAACTCGTGGGTTTTAAATAATATAAAGTTTTTATCAAAATAGCGAAAGATTTTATATAAATTAATGTATAAAAATGTCTTAAAACATGTTCAAATTAGGGGATCATAATTTTAAATGAATTAAATTAAAAAAATTAAAACATGCGGACTAATAGTTCGATAATATCAATTTATTTGATAATCTTTTCTTATTCATCTTATAAGTTTGTTATTCTAAACATGAAAACTACACTTTTTAGTCTCTATATGAATAATTTTATTATATATTGTTCAAATTAATCATTATATATACATATATATGCAATCAATTATTGACATATTGTAATGTGTTTTGTAGGTATAAATGGTTTAAATCCACATATTGTAATTATAGACACAAGTATTATATTTTTATACAAAATGCAATAAAAATGGATAATATTAAAGGTGACAATTTTAGACTCATTGGTTAATTATGGGCAATTTGGTTAATTTTTAGGAGGGGATGGGTTTGTTGGGTCTCCTCCCCATTTTTTGGATGAGTTTAAATGTGTTTTTCAATATAACCTATAGTTGTGTAACAATTAACCAACGGGTTTAGATGGGTCTAGTGGGTATTTTTTTTTTCCACCTCATTTCATTTTTTTCATTTTTCACTTAAATAATAAAAAAAAAGTTTGGTGAACCCGATGACCCGACCCGACCCAAGACCCATTTGACCCGGACCCGTTTAGACCCATCCTTCTAAATGACCCATCTAAACCCGGACCCATTTAAACCCAAACTCATCTGGACCCGAGACCCCGGCCCGACCCATTCATGTTGCCACCTCTAGATAATATGTATAATATAAAATGCTGTAAAAAATAAACAATATGTAATAAATGAAATATATGCAAAATGCAATAATAATAAGATGTGTAATTTTAATAAAATACAGAATAATATCTACTAAAATGGAGTATTGTTTAAAATGGAGTATAATTAAAACAGAATGCATAAAAAATAATAATATGTTGAAAAACTAGATAATAAATTTTTTAATTTTTTTATAAAAAACAATAAAAAATTACAGAAAAAGAAAGAAAACAGATATTTAGCGGCCAGCAAGGGCTGGGTGTGGCGGCAGGTGGTGGTGGTGGGTGGTGGTAGGGTGGGAAGGCAGAAAAGTAGGAGAGGATGATAAATAATATTAAGAAAGTGAAGGGGTAAAATGGGAATTTAGTTATGTAAAATGTGACACAATTTTAGTAAATATTCTCCTCATTCCTCCTTAAATACTCATTTTTCCTCTAAACTTAACTCATTTATAATTGCATATTAAAATATTAAAATAACTTATTATATATTCTGAAAACAGTTTAACATAATACAAAACTATAGGAAATACAGCAACTATTATTATACTTTCTTGAGCATACTTTTTATCTTAATTTACGTCACCAAAATAATGGACTTTGAAAATCTTTCGTTTATTTTAGCTATCAAAGTGCATATAACGGTTGAAGTTATTAAAATATATAAAATGGTTTTTACCCTTACTAAAAAGTGCATA
The DNA here is from genome assembly GCA_963422505.1 of Pseudognaphalium luteoalbum. NCBI lineage: Eukaryota > Viridiplantae > Streptophyta > Magnoliopsida > Asterales > Asteraceae > Pseudognaphalium > Pseudognaphalium luteoalbum. The sequence continues at coordinate 52,726,254 of OY730192.1, forward strand.
AAAACGTAGAGAAAAGAAAAAAGATAATAATATGCAAATATAGAAGTGATGAGGAGGATTGCAGCGGTGCATAATCTATCTATCTATCTTATATATTAAAGAAAAATTCTTGAAAGAATAATGATCATTAGATGGAGATCAACTATTAAGATCTAACCTTTAATTTATTTCATGACATCATTAATCCTATTATTATATGACTAAAAGATTAATTTACCCTTCTATATTTACAATATACACCCTTTAATATTTACAATATAAATCCTCTACTTTTCTCTTAATTGTAGATAATCCCTCCAATATTTTATAATTTATTATTTTTCTATAATTTAAACTCTTCCTTCAACCTTCATTATTTTATCTTTTCTGAATAAAACCTCAATAAGTTATTTTCAATTCCAAAAAGTTTATAACTTCATTCGATCGCCGAATGATTTAAAATCTTATACAACCTGATATTTTGAATCCTTTCATCAATTTCAAATTTATAATTCTTGGATCATGGATATCAACTGGTCGGGTTAGGACGGATTTTAGTATACTTGTACCCATACTAAAACCTATATTTTTCCTTTAACTGTAAATAATCCTCTAAATATTTTATGATTTGTTATTTCTTCTATAATTCAAACTTTTCTTACAATCTTTTTTATTTATTAATTTTTTTTTTAAAATCTCAATAAGTTATTTTCATTTAATAAAGATTAATATCTTCATTCCATCGCCTAATGATTTTAATTCTTGTACGACATACTATTTTGAATCCTTTAATTAATTTTCAATTTACAATTCTTGGATCATGGATGCTAATGGTTCGGGTTCCGACAAATTTTAGTGTATTTGTACTCATACTACTGCTTTTTTAAATTCTTTTATTAATTTCTAATTTACAATGCTTAGATTATGGATGTTAACGGTCACAATTCAAATCTTTAATACATTTTTCATTTAAAATTAAAACTATACAATCGATGTACCATACACTAACACCAAAACACTTATTAAATCCATATAACACATTCATATAAGATATATCATAAAGTCAACCTACAAATTTTGCGGGTCTTAAACTAGTAATGAATAAACCACGCTTTTTATGAGTGTAAAATTTAATATATGAGTGATTTTTTGCAAATTAATCGGGAATATCATTTGTAACGTTAACATTACAATTCAATTGTAATGTTGATCAATCACAAAATAAATATTTTATATTTTTGACTTTTTAGCCTTTTTATATTTACATAATTACATGAATGACTCCTATACTACTACTAACATTGCCTTTCAAATTGTATGATTCAACATTATGGATTATTTCACCAATTTGATTTAGATCACAAGAAATGGGTGATTAAAGTTTTAAGGGTTAAGTACCTGGGAATGCACTCAACTTGTCCCGAATGTCTATTGTATGTATCATATTTATAATATATGTATTTAATGCATCAAACTTTCAAAAACGGTTTTATGTATGTATTATGATGACGTGTTATCTTCTAAGAATGACACGTGACATCTTAAACGAACAACACATCATCAAAATACATACAATAAACCGTTTTTGAAAGTTGTATGCATTAAATACATCTCCCGTAAGTTTGATACATACAATAGATATTTGAGACAAGTTGAATGCATTCCCAGATACTTATCACAAGTTTTAAAGGACAAAGAGTTTAGTTAAAAACTCTACGTCAATATGGGTTGTATTACTTGTATATAGGACGACCAATTTAATTTTGTTTTGATTTGCCTGAAGTTTCACATATCGCTTTACTAATTTATTGCATGCGTAAATAGATAAATAGTAGTATAAAAATAGTCGAACCTAACAACTTTATAGCTAACCATTTTTATCTTTGGGCTTATTCATCCGTTCGGTACTAACTACTTGTACATAATTTTAGGTAACACTTTTTGTATGGACATTTATGGACCTAGCTAGAAATTTTTCCCCACGAGATCAATATATATCGATGTTTGTTCCTAACATTAACGATTAAGAAACAATTAGTGAAATATGGCCAACATTGGTGGAAAGGAATTCAATAAAAGAAGAAATCGATCAAACAATAAGTAAAATTTGGTGTCGTAAAATTTAAGGAAGATCTTAGGTTGTTTAGTAAGGCAATCACAATGTAACAAATAAGTTGTTAACATAATTTTTTGTGTGCACATATTTACAATTGATGGTACATATTATATTTAGATACCTGATTTAAAATTCGTGTATACGCAAGTAGTGTTGGTTGCTTAATTAAAATAAAAGTTTATAATAACCAACTTCTTATATTATATTATATATAAAATTAGTTTAGGATCCGCGAAATACGCGGAGTCATCCATAAAAAATAATTAAGTCGCCTAATACATATGTATATTCGGACTAAGTTACATTATCAATGTACGTGAATAGTCAATTAGTCACGAATGTTAGTATATGAAGCAAAACGTAAGATATAATTCGAATAATATGAGTATATGTATAGTAAATGTATTTATGAATTGCATTAGTAGATCAAAGAACTTGTGACTAAAAGATTGTTCAAATATTCACCGTCTGAATTGGACGACTTAACTTAATTACCATTGAAGCAAAACTATTTTGTGAAACCATTTGTTTGAAGTGTGATAAGATTAATTTTGCTGTATTATTTGTGAAGTCCGTATATTATATTCATTCTTCGTAAAAATTTGTTTGGTTATGTTTGTTATAACAGTGAGAAATCGTTCGAACAATTACGCAAACAATGTAAGTTATATTCAAGAAGTTAGTGAGGACGTTTGAGATATACTTCTCAAGAATAATGTTAGTTATATTCAAGAAAAGCACTAAAGCTATGAAATTGTTATTATATTTTAAAAAACTTTAACATGCACTTATTTTTAGAAAAGATCCACGTGATATTGCGATTATATAAGCGAAAAAACAAAAGCAAAAAACTTAATTTGAGATTTGAAGTTCATATCGAAATTTCATAACACTTCTATTGGCAATCATGTTATGTGATCAACCTTACTTGTATCATAATCATTGTCGATAAGGACGTTATCATCCTTTGTCTAACACATTTCACCGTTTTTGGCTTTTTAATTTAAATAGTAGATTCGGGACCAAAAGCTAACTAAAAAAGATACCTACTCAAATATATATATATATATATATATATATGGAGGCGGGTTAGCGGGTTTGAATGCGCTTTGGGTACAATTTTTTTTATTTCGTGGATATGGGTACTGTGATGGGTTTTGGTAATACCCGTCCAATTACCCGTATCCGTATCTATATCCGTTTACCCGTATTCATACCCACACAATTTTTATTATTAATTTGATTTTTATATACAATATATATAATCTTTTTTATATATAAGAAAATGACGTACATATCAACCGGTAAACCTTATACCATACGCTTTTATATTTGGATTTTCATGATTATTACATATTAATTTTGTACGATATGAAAATATGAAACCGTTCGTTATCTTGAACGTAAGAAAACTTTGAATTAATTAATTAAATATCAAAATTGCTAGCTTTAAGATTTGAAATTTTGAGTTTTCGTTTATCAGCTATGTTTCAAATTTTCATTGTACTTTCGACTACTAAATTTTTCTTTATTCGGCCAAAGTTACAAATACGGGAATAACTAAACCCCGCAAATAAATCCGAAAGTGAGTATTGAGTCGGGTATGAGTACGAATTGAATATTCTAAACGGGTATGGGTACATATACACTAAAACCCACTTGAACCTGACCCGTTGTCATCCCTAATCCAAGAATTGAAAATTAAAAATTGATAAAATAATCTAAAAAAGACGATCGTATAGAAATTTAGATCACTGGATGATGGAATGAAGCCTATGATTTTTTTTGAAATTGAAAACCAACGTACTTGGTTTTTTTCAGGGAAAATAATAAAGAAGATTGTAGGAATTATGAAGAAATTAATGAAGTAGTTATCAAATTACACTTTCAAAAACATTTGGGGAATCATCTACAATTAAGGGAAAAAACAAATGGTTTATATTAAAATATAGATGAGTGTATATTGTAAATATAGAAAGATATATTAGTCTTCTAACAATATATAAAATGAGATTAAATGTGTCATTAATTACAGGAGCTGATTTTGGCAAGTAAGTTTTTACTTGTGTAACATCCTCCTTATTGGTTTGGTAATTCCTCTATTTAATTGTTTTAGGAATTATCTGATATTATTTGTTTTACTGTGAAACTTAAATAAATAGGTCTCAGGACTTATTGTGAATAGTAAACTATTAGTTGTTTTAAATTATTATAGATGACGGTAAAACAAAAAACTATTTCTCGCAAATGGTATTTAAGTTACAGACAATAGATTTAGAACGGGTATAAAGTTATACCATTTAATATGTGGAGTCGGTTGTGAGCCGACCTTAATATCCATATGTATTCAAAAGTTTCCTTCACCTCCTATCATTGGAAGAATTTGCAAATCTCATAAAACCATAACCAAACTAGTTTGTGTGATTCTGATTTCAAACCATCATCATCACCTCCATCTTATCACTTTCATCATCATCTTCATAAAAAGTGAGTTGATTTTCAAAGTTATATAATTGGGTTTTATAAGCATATGAGTGATTTAGATGAAATTGAGGCTTGATATGTTGTTATTGGATGCTATTTGAAGTTAGTAAAGTGTTAGAAGCCATAGAAATGAGTTTTGGAGTTTTGGTGAGTTTTGATTCGAAAAACTCGTAGCAGCAGCGAAGTTCGCAGTTCTTAGTTCGTCATGCAAACTGAGTTTGGTTGCGAACTGAGATGTCGCGCTGCGAACCAAGATGTGCGAACTGAGATGCTGCAAGTTGAGTTTTACTATGTGAGCCGAGTCGCTGCTAAGCGAGTTGAATCACTGTGCGAACTGAGATTTATGCGTTGCGAACTGAAATATTGTGAACCGAGTTGACCTGCGAACTGAGATTTTTAAAGTGTTTTCGGGGTCACGAATAAGTGACAATTTCATTAACTCGGATTGGGTTGAAATTCGCATGATCACTCAGAAACGGCCTAATGATCCAGGCTTTATTCTAAGAGCCTAGGCAATTTTTGGCCATTTGGGGTCATCTAGGGCTCGAAAATGACATTTTTCAATTTTTAAAAGTTATTTCGGGATTTTCTGAATTCATTTATGATTGAACTTCTGTTTCCCTAGACTTCAGGGATTACCTGATTGGATAAATTTGCTATGATGATGATTATGGAACTAATTACTAACTTATATTTGATTTTCCGTTTCAGATCAACCTAAGACTCGGTGATATAAGAATCCTGAGTGTGGAGACGTCAGAGGTATCGGTGAGTGGATTTGGAACTCACTGTTTGATTTAGTTGTAACTGTTTAGTTGTAACAAGTAAACGTAGATTTGATTATTAGACTGTTTAGTCCGTGTTATTGATTATAAATCTACGTGCTATGTGGCCTCTGTGCATCAATGTATTGAGGTCAACGTGTTAGTTGTGCTAGTTGGTTATTGTGTGAATTACACAGGGTCTTGATTCATTTGTTGTGTGAAGAACCTGTTTTTGATTATAATAACCATTAGTTATCGGTCTCGTCCGTTATGGCCATACAGATATGTAAGATAAGTGTTCTTGGAGAATCCCCGGGTATTATGATATCTCAAGAACCACCGATCCTCATTAAAAGAATACGTGTTTACGATTAATTGGTGTAAACAAGTAGTTATGCTAAGTTGAATTGTGTGTGACTTATTCATTCACTTAGCTTCGTGCCAATCCTTCATATTACTTCCTGCAGGTTTTGTTAATTATGTAGGTGGTCAGGAAGTAATGCTTTGACAGCAAGGGATGTTTGACTACTCTGCGAACTCTGATATAGTTTTGTTATAAACTAATTTTGGAATTTTATAACACTCCGTTTTGTGTAATCCCTGTACAATGGTTTATTAGCATTAAACTATTGTGTGTTAATGATGTAAACAGGGTATGTGCTTTATCGTGAATGCACAGTAATGATATATATATTTTAAAATATATGCTTCCGTCATAAATAATATATAATATTTCAGTATAGAATGAGGGGTGTTATAACTTGTCACAAGGAAACGGTACATTAACTAGTTGTACTATAGGCATAAACAGTTGTACTGTTTCCTTGTGACAAGTAAAAACTTACTTGCCAAAATCAGCTCCCTTAATTAAATTAGGGGTTAGATCTTTATTGTTGATCTCCATTGAATGGTTCTTTAACTCCCATAATTTTTTTGTATTGTATAAGATAGATTAATTGATGTTGTCGTAACCCACTTTTATATTACTCCCTATATTTAAGATCTATAACTTAGTATTTGCACCCGCTCTTGCCACAAATAACACAAGGTAATGGGCTCGAGTCATGTCACCTCCATAGTCACAATCTCCGAGTGAATCAGATATACATCAACATTATGTAGTCATTCAATTATGAGCCAGTTTGAGTTGACAATTATCAACATTTTATCACAAATAACTTGGTATTTGTAAGTGGTTCAGATATTGCTTTCATAATTATTTCTACGTATTTGTACCAACAATTTGAGTACGGAGGTATTACAACACGATCACACATTAAATAATAGGAATCAATGTTGCAACATGCCTTTGTTTAGATATAAACATCTATTCTCTACATATAATATAAAGTAAAGTAATAAAAATGCATGTATGATAGGTTATTATCATTAACAAAAAAGTCTACCCCTTTAATCTCAAAGCTTTATATTTTAAAGAGCAATTACTTTTTATAAGTCATGGTTTAATTAGACGACACAATATTATATTTTATTTTATTCTGATTTTGACTATATAACTCATGGTTTAATTAGATGTGATAATAATATTATACATATGCAATACAACAAGTTAATGCTAGATCACTAGATAACAACAAAGACCGAATGACTAAACTGTTAGCCTTTATTAGGTAAAATTGAGCATCGCCTATGATGACATGAAAGACTAAACTTTTTGAATCTTATATTTACCAAATCAACTTTATCATATATACCCAAAATAAAAATAAAAAAGCTACCCCACAACGCTTCTTCTCCCTCCGTCTCGGTCTCGCCAAGAACGCAAACCACCGACAACAAATCAGGATGGCGTCGTCTTTCGGAAAGCTAAGGACAAGAGCGATCCCTTCCATAGGCAGGGTCTTAATGATACAATAATTATAAAATGGCCGTGGTTATCATTTTGCCAAATATAATAATAATAATAATTATAATAATAATAATAATAATAATAATAATAATAATAATAATAATAATAATAATAATAATAATAATAATAATTATTATTATTATTATTATTATTATTATTATTATTATTATTATTATTATTATTATTACGATGGAGTTCGAGTATACAATACATAAAACCTTCCAAAAAGCATGAGATTATGTAGGGAAGGCTAAAACACCCGAAATTGAGAGAAAAAACTGAACCTAAAATATTTGGGATGGGTTAGCGGGTTTGAATGCGGGTTTGTATACAATTTTTTTTATTTCGCGGGTATAGGTATAAATATGGGTTTTAGTAATACCTGCCTGATTACCCATACCCATATCCATACATATTTACCCGTATCCACTCCTACATAATTGTCATTTTTAATTTGATTTTTATACAATACTAGGTATTTATCCCGTGCGATGCACGACCATTATAAAATACAATTATATTAATTTGTAAGTTTACTGTCGTAAATTAAAAAATGCAATTGTCATTGACAATAAAAATGATTAATAACATAAATCAAACTATAATGGATGAATTTGTATTTATTTTTTCAGCCGGTGATACATCCAGTATAATGTAATGTATTCCTTTCTTAAGAGTAGTTGGATTTTTGGTCTCTGCCCACTTCTCACGGCAACAATCATCAGTTGCAAAATTATGTTAAGTTTTAATACATTTGTTGAGCCACTGTGATACATGACATTTAAAATAAATTATAATTAATGATACATTTTTTTAGGTTTTTAATTGTATAATAATTGTTGAAAGTTGAGAATTTATTATTGAAACTCAATAGTAACATATACAAAGATACACAATCAATTCCATATATATTATTAAAATTGATTTTCTTAAAACATGGTAGTTGATGATGACAATATTAGGTAATTGCAATGTGTGAGATGTAGAAATTTAACAGTTTTTATAATAAATTATAATAACGTTGAGTTATAACTATTTAGAAGATAGAACGTAGCAGTTTGTTAATGAATTTAATTTTTTATAATTTGTTAATATGAAAGTGTTAGTAATTATGAATATTTAAGAAATAATTAATTTGATGATTTGGCATGATTAGGATGATTTTAGAAAAAAGTAATGAGATGACGTGAAATTGTTAAAAGGAAAATTGAAAAGTTTTATAATAAATCATAATAACATTGTATTATGACTCTATATAAAATGGAACGTAGCAGTTTGTTAATGAATTTAAATTTTTGTAATTTTGTAAGATAAAAGAGTTAGTAATTATAAATTTTTAAGGAAAAATTAAATTGATGATTTGACATGATTAAGAGATGATTTGGCATGATTAGGAGGGTTTTAAAAAAAGGTAATGAGATTATGTGAAATGGCTAAAAAGAAAATTGAAAAGTTTTGTACTACCTCTGTCCCATTTGAAATGTTCATATTACTATTTTTGGATGTCCCATTATAATTGTCCATTTCTATCCGATCAAAAAAGACTTTAATAGGTAGATTTAATATTTGATTGGTGAAAATAGAGGTAGTGGAAAATCCTAAAACTACGTGCAAAGTCAAAGTGAACATTTTAAATGAGATGGATGGAGTAATAAATTATAATAAAATTGAATTATGACTCTATGGAAAATGAAACGTAGCAGTTTGTTAATGAATTTAAATTTTTGTAAGTTTTTAAGATGAAAGTGTTAGTAATTATGAATTTTTAGGACAAATTAAATTGATTATTTGGCATGATTAGGATAATTTTATGAAAAGGTAATGAGATGATGTGGCATGGTTAAAAAATAAAGAAAATTTTACGAATTTTTAAGAAAATATTAAATTGATGCTTTGACATGATTAGGAAGGTTTAAAAAGGGTAATGATATGATGTGACATGGTTAAAAAGAAAGGAAAAATCTATGTTTTATAAATATAGATAGATAGATAGATAATGAATATATAATCAATGTAATGATGCATAACCTAGTCAAGATATAGGGACGAGGTCAATAAGAAGGCGGAAGTTTCATACAAAGGTGTGGGTTAATGTTGCGATGGGTCTTGATCAATGTGATTGGCATAGTTCACTTTTAGCCCCAGAACATATAACACCCGCAGTTGCATTTGACCGAGTTGAAGCGGTAGATCCAAGCATATATATATATAATAAATAATGTATATATTAACCAGAGACGTTTTTATATTTTGATTTCCATAAGTATTAAATTTGAATTTTGTATGTTGATAAAATGAAATTGTTCGTTATATTAACATTCGAAACTTTGAATCAGTTAATTAAATAGTTAAATTGTTAAATTGAAAACTTTAATATTTGAAATCTTGAGTGTATTATACTTTATAGTATTCTGTTTTCGTTTTTTTGTTTTTGTTTTTGTGTTGTGTTTCATATTTACCATATTTGCAAACCCAAAAAGTCGACGAGTAATACTATTTGGCCAAAGTTACATATATTGGGATAATCTAAGCTAACGGATCCAAAAAATTGACGTACTAATTGGGTACTCTACGGGTATTGGACAGAGTTGGGTACATATATTTCTAGCGAGTATGAGTACATACACACTAGAACCCGCCCAAACCCAACCTATTGTCATCCCTAGATCGATCGAATATTTGGTAGCTCGACGTTTGCAATAATGTTGTCCCAAATGTAGTGTCCCCATTTGGCACAAGCCGTCCCTAAATTAAATCGTGGTCCTTATTAATCTTCTAGAAGCTCTTCATCTCTTGCTTCTTACTACGGGCATTTAGAAGTTTGTTTGACCATTTTAGACATGACAATAATTACGAGATATAAAAATTATGTTGGAATTGGTATATCATTACTTTCACTTGAAATTTGAATTGTACTAAAAGGTGGTTGGTTTGATTGTGTTTGCCAACATATAATAAACTATATATATAATATATAATATACCATGATTTTCATGTAAATGTTAGAAAAAGGACCTATGACTTTTCCATGTTTGCATGTGCAATTCACGTGTGAACGATTTTACATATCGATAACAATTTCACTAAGGGCTAGCTAACCATGTCTAATAATTCAATTTGACATCATTAACAATAATTATTCCATATAGGTCGTCTCCAACAATACACGTAACCTTTTAATTTAATTGGTCATTTTAAAAATGTTCGATTTTGTCTAAATGTGATCACTCTCGATAAAATTAAGTACGTAACTTGTATGTTATCTCAGTACGAATGTATATTGTTTGAGGAAAAAATAGAATAAGAAAATGGAAAAAGAATCATGAATTTGGATGAAAGAAAAGTTGGGAAATGTGTGATAAAGACATAAAGTAGATTTTAGAAAATCATTCATACTAGTTTAGTTTTGTTGAACATTCCTTCGGTTTTGTCAAAATCATTCAACCAAAACAAATACGGAGTAAAATTAACTAGGTTTATAAAAGGTGATAATTTTCTACATCAGTAAAATTTTACCACTACTTGTATAATCCCACTAAAGTATAAGTGATGTAGTGCACGATTATGAGAAATAGTTTAAACCTGTTGATTCTTATGAATACCAGAAAAAACTCTTTCAAACACATTGATTCACCGAGAATGCCGTGGATGGGTATGCTTTGATTCACAAAATTGGAACATTGATTCACAAAATTGGAAGCAAAATCGAAATTCTTGAAAATTGAAAACTGAATTGTTTACAATGCTTCATCAACCCTAAATAATATCAGGAATTTTAAATGGGCCTCTTTGGAATAGTTGTTTTTTATAAGGGCTTAGTTACATTTTTTGTTCAAAAACATCATGGGCCGGCCCAAAAACGAAAAACAAAAGTCCGAATACAACCGAAAAAACATAAAATGGGTCATATCTCCCATTTGGAGCCGTTTTTGGGCCTGAAGGGTGGGCCTAACCGCCAAAGGTTGTTAGCAACTTGATTGAGCTCGTTCCAAGCTTCGAAACGCCTACTCATGGGCCTAAAACGGAGCCCTGTAGCCTAAGTTATGACCTTTTTCGTGCAGCCCTTTTTGTCACACAATTTTGGGCCTCCAGAAACAAAAGGGCCATCTCTTCAACACTTGGACCTACATCAATAAGCGATAGTTTATGACAATTTTGAAATTATACAGATCACCAACTTCCCATAATTTAAATGTGTGTTTGACAAGATTTTTAAAGACCATTAGAAGGTTTTAATAAACTCTAACTTATAAATTTCATTCGGTAACACAATAGAGTCTTCTTGATAAAAGAAGTCCATAGAAGCCTTTCTAATAAAAGCTTTTTTGAAATAGAAGTCTCAATCCCACGTCTATTAACAAACTTCAACTTTCAAGTCCAGTTCCCATCCCGTTGTTACCAATTACATCCTCAATTCCGGCTCCATCCTCAACTCCAACTGCACGTTCTATTTATTTTAGTTTTTTTTTTCCAGATGTAGTAACATTACATTAGTAAATCAAACTATATCTGAATCTACAAACCTATAAGTGACCTCCCTTAGATATAATTAATATAAACAAAGTCACTCTGAATTCTAATATTAATTAAATAGTAACAAATAAGCTGGCTGCTGGCCTATACATTTTGGCATCTTCTAAAATGCACACCTACCACCTTACAATATATAAATACACACACCCTTTTACATAAACCTCTGTCAATATTCATAAAATTATCTCTACAAAAACCTTACACTCTCTCCATCTCATTTTTCCAAATCCCTACCTACCCACAATGGGAAGTGAAAATGTTCACAAAATAATGAAAATCAACATCACTAAATCATCATTTGTACCACCCTCAAAGCCTACAGTACTACCCACTAACCACATATGGACTTCTAACTTAGATTTAGTAGTTGGTAGAATTCATATTTTAACCGTTTACTTTTACCGTCCAAATGGTGCTTCAAATTTTTTTGATCCAGTTGTTATGAAAAAAGCTTTAGCTGATGTGCTTGTTTCTTTCTATCCAATGGCCGGAAGGATAAGTAAAGATGATGATGGTAGAGTTGTAATTAATTGTAATGATGAAGGTGTTTTGTTTGTTGAAGCTGAGTCAGATTCCACGTTGGATGACTTCGGTGAGTTTACACCGTCTCCGGAGCTCCGACAACTTACCCCGACGATTGATTACTCCGGTGACATTTCAACGTACCCGCTATTTTTTGCACAGGTATTACTAAATAAATGTTTTTCATGAGCTCAATGATGCTTTTATTTTTGTGAAGGTGAAGTGCATAAATTAATAACAGTATGCTTGAAATTGTTGATGCTTACACGTTTAGTCCTTCAAGTATTATTCTTAGCATTACCGGTCCATAGTTTACATAATTTATAGCTTTTATCCTAGGATGCCTTAATTGGATCTTTTACTGAAATCATGATGCATTTTTTCTTAACAAAATGTGTTTGATAGATTGATAGGATCTCCATATTAGGCCTGACAATGGATCAAAGTTTATCTAAATTCAATCCGACTCGATCCAATTATATGACTTATTGGAATAAAAAAACTGATTCATCAATCCAATTCGTGATCCGATAAATCGATCCAAATATTCAATTATGCATTTGGGTACAACTATGTGTGCACATGGTACACGTATACGTGTAAATAGATGACTATATTAGCATGAATTTCTTTGACGATCACTTTTTTTTAACGAGTAGGCTTATGCATTCGAGGGTGAGTAACCGATATGATAACCATGAATCAGCTGTGTTGAAATAAATATAAAACTATTTTCGCTAGAAGTTGAAATGTATCTAACATGTAAACACTTTGAACAGAAAATCGATGTCTCAATAATGAATTTAATTTTATGTTGTAATAAGTATTTTTGTCTTGCAAAAAAATAAAATAAAAAGTGAAATGGATCGATCTGGATCATGATGCCATCCACTTAAGTTAGTTGGATATGGAGCGGATCATGATCCATTCTGATAAATCATGAATCAGATATCCATTTAAGTTGGGACATTAATGAAGCGGATCAAGATCCATCCATTGTCCGGCCTAATCCATATGCGATTAGATCTACTACTACGAAATTGATGTGAGATCAATATAAGTCAATGATGTCTCTATTTGGTCTAGATGTGCATTGAGTAAAACTTTCGTGTGTTAAATATATAAGGGGAAACATATGCGCACCAGACTACACGTATTGTTGGATGCATTAAGATATAAAAAGATGTTAATTATGTATATTTTGAATAGTTGCAGGACTAAATGTACTAATTTAATTTCTTTTGTGAGGGTGTGTTTGGCACAAAGATTTTAGGCTGAGCTTCTAATTTTTATCTCCATCCCTGTTTGCCAACAAAAATATTGAAGGAATATATTATTAAAGAATCTCTGAGAATCCCCTAAAGTTCCTTTTCTGAGAAGCTTTTTGAAGTAACTTAAAAAATAATCTTCATCTCCAGCTTCATATACAATCTCAATCTCTAGCTAGTTGTTACCAAACACACACCGAATATTTTGTCTACTTGATGCACATATCCTGTTTGATGTCAACAACTTATATGATTTTACCAAATCTTATTGGGTTAGTTGCAATTAATTAATTGTATAATAATGCATGTTAAGACATAATTATGGTCATGATTGTTGGGGTGATTAGATTTTTTTTTTTAAAAAAAAAAATCTTAAGAACAAAGGAAATATGGTCAACAATCTTGTTCTCTTATTGTATTTCAATGCATGTTAGACTCTTCCCAACGCACATAGTCGGTTTGCTTCGGTTTGAAACTGACGAGGAGTGACAAACCGACGGGGATGGCACCACCTTGTCGGTTGCCTTCGTCGGTTTTGAGCTTCGGTAAACCGAAGTGTGTCGGGTTTTTTTTTTCTTTTTCCTTTTGTGTGTGTAAAATGAAAAGTAAATTGGTAAATGCGAGACTCAAAATTTAAAGTGACGGAGCAAAGATGGGAGTGGTCAGTCAGTTTCAGTCCGTTTTTGAAAAAACTGATGTGACGCTGAGATGACTCTGTCAGTTTTAGTCAGTTTGTTTTAGGGTTAGTATTTGTAAATAAAATTTGGACCAATTTTAATATTTTTAATTTTAAATGATCTAATCTCACTTGGAGCATATGAAAGGGACAACTCATTGGTCAACCAAATATGGAGTAGCATAATAGCTACAGTATAAAAGTTTTTAGTTGCATCCATCAAAGCAAGAATAACACGAGTCACGAGGTGTTAGGTATAGAAATCCAATTTATGTATCTAAAACATCAACTCTTGTAGTGGAAAAGGTTAGCTACAGCCTACACGGTACATGTCAAATATATATATTATTATTTTTTAAAATGTGGCCCATATACTCCGTAATACGTAGTACTACTTCATATGGGCCCTTTAGGAGATTAATTATGGTTGTTGAAAGCTGATAACGTTTTTACACCATGTAGTTAGGGACCTAGAAGTTTATGGAAGCACATTAATTTGATGTGTGATTAAAGAATTTGGTAAAAGTTGAATGTTTATTTTGACTTTCTAGAACAGACAATAAATAGTGGTAACAACTAGAGTTTTAAATACTTCCAAATCCAGACCCATGAACATAACTTGCTTGGTTATGTTTGGATTTGCTCAAGTGGTTGATGGTTAATTAATTTAATAAGTGGGCTGTAATTCGTTTGACTTTCAAAAGTCAAACTCTTTTTTGTTTAAATCTAATCATGGTTGTTCGGTTTGTTGTAACCAGGTAACGCATTTCAAGTGTGGAGGAGTTGGTTTTGGTTGTGGTGTGTTTCATACACTTGCAGATGGTCTATCCTCTATACATTTTATCAACACATGGTCTGACATGGCTCGTGGTCTCTCGATCGCCATCCCGCCATTCACTGACAGGACCCTTCTTCGTGCACGTGAACCACCCACTCCCACTTTTGACCACGTGGAGTACCACCTCCCTCCGTCCATGAAAACCACCTCACAAACCACCATATCCAGAAAGCCTTCCACGACCATGTTAAAGCTTACGCTTGATCAACTAAATGCTCTCAAAGCTGCTGCTAAGAATGAAGGCGGCAACACCAATTATAGCACGTACGAGATCCTGGCGGCTCATCTATGGCGGTGTGCCTGCAAGGCTCGAGGACTCCCTGATGACCAACTAACCAAATTGTACGTGGCAACAGATGGACGGTCCAGATTGAGCCCCCAACTCCCACCAGGCTACCTGGGCAATGTTGTGTTCACCGCCACCCCAGTTGCTAAATCAGCTGACCTCACGACCCAACCATTGTCTAATGCAGCATCTTTGATCCGAACCACATTGACAAAAATGGATAACGACTATTTGAGATCCGCCATTGATTACCTTGAGGTGCAGCCAGATCTATCTGCTTTAATTCGTGGTCCTAGTTACTTTGCTAGCCCGAATTTGAACATCAACACATGGACCCGGTTGCCAGTACATGATGCGGATTTCGGGTGGGGTCGGCCTGTTTTCATGGGACCAGCAGTGATATTGTACGAGGGCACCATTTATGTTCTACCAAGCCCAAACAATGATAGGAGTATGTCATTGGCAGTCTGTTTAAATGCAGAGGAACAACCATTGTTTGAGAAGTTCCTGTATGCTTTTTAAGGAATTTTCATTTTGTGGTCTTCATTTATACGTAATGACTCTGGTGTATCAAAAATTTTCTGTTTTATAAAAAACGTAAAGTGGGAATATTGTCATCTGATATCATTTTTTTGATTTTTATTAATAATTTGGCCTTACTTCTCCAACAGATATTGAAGTCAATGTTACTATATGACCATTTGATTAAACATTTGGGTGGACTATGATTTCCAAAGTGAAGACAGTAGTTTCTAGTTGGTTGTTGTGGGCTTGTGGCACTCACTCAAGTTGATACGATCATATTTATTGTTCCATATTTTGTACACCGGTTAGGTACAGAGGAAATAAGATCGGATATCTTAATTAAGAGCATATTCAACAAAGGCTTTTTCGAAAAAGAAATCATAATAATTTTATAAATAAATAATTGTATACAAAAATATTTTGGAAACTATTCCTCATTGGAGTGGGAAGCATTTTCATAAGCTTACGAAATCTTTGTTGAAAAGTTTCTATAAAATTGTGTGTAACATAGAAAGAAAAGCTTTTTGCAAACCTTTTTTCTCATTGGAGTAGAGTTATTTAATTATATGCTTTTCTCTAATAATTTTAGTGGGTCAATTTTTCAACTGTCTTCATTTCTCTGCTCCAGGCAGATATTAATGGACTGTATATGTAGCAGTTTTTAATACAGTACAATTTATGCCTTACCAATAAAAAAATATATCGAAGAGAAAAGGCTCCATGTTCTGCATAACAAATGACAATTTAACCCAATGATGATATCTACATACATTTGGAAACATAGATCAAAGAACTAATATTTGTTATCGTCATCGACCATCCATTTGGGTATTGTTGTGGTTGACTAGGATCTCTTCTCATCATCAAGAGGTGTAATCTACGATTCCACATCAAATTTGGCCATGTCATGGTAACAACTAGAGCTGGCAAAATGAGCGGGTTGGGCGGGTATGGGCTACGGGTCAAAACGAGCGCGGGTATAAACGGGTTCGGGTCATAACGGGCTATTTAAAAATTTCATATAAAACGTTCTAATTCACTAAGATATATATCTCTTCCAAACTAAGTTATACATTTTTAACTATATAAATCAAAAAATATAACAAGATGACCACTCATTTAGATCAATTTATGATTTGAGTTTTACCCAATTAAACCCATTCCCAAAATTTCTCTTAGTTCATAAAAACCCAAACTTTATGTTATTATACCCAGAATTGCCCAGATGTGGAGCAAATGAGCAGAATTTGCAAGCATTAGTAACAACCTGCGTCTTCTTCTTCTAAGCAATCCATGATAGACTTGCCTAGGTGAATTCTGTTTGATTGGTTTCCCTGATCTTTTGAGTGCTTTCATTGGATTTGCAATATGTTGCATGATTGAGTACATAATTTATATTGATATGTATTATGCATGGGAAAAGTGAAGATGAAAGCATGGGTTGATGTTGTTGCCCAAGGCCTGATAACTTTTCGAAGGAAGTTGAGGAGTTCAAATTTATTTGATGTGCACCCGTGTCAAGCTGGTTGGGATGACAAAAGAATGTTGATTTAGACATTAGTGTGTATGGTGGTGGGTTTGCACAGGGATAGCTACGAATGGGGGCAATCACACATAATAAGATGACTTTGATGTACTGTTTTGCCTAAATATAAAACAAGGAACCAGATTTGTAATTTTCGACCAAAAACCAATTTTGAATTTGATCTCATGACTCCTGAGGGGACTTCTACAGATGTTATGTTCTTGGGGAGCCTATCTTCAAACTAAGGGCTGATTGAGGCTCTGAGTGCAATGAAGTATGTTGAACATATTAAACTTGTTTTCAACATCTCTAGAAAAGATCCAAACTAGTAACCTTCAAGTGATCACAACTTTAGCCTTTTACAAACAAGGCTTTTGAGTTTCCACCAATGAACTCCGATGAAAACATCAAAGACAATGAAAACACCGACATTGCTTGTTGGTCATGATCAAGAAGGTGAAAAGGCAATTAAAGCGTTCTATCCTATAAACTGTACTGAACTAAAACCAATTATGATCATTTCTGGTTCCTTAGTTCTAAACCTTGTGAATTTTCAACTTTACATTTCACATTGCTAAACTGGAAGCGGGCTACTTTCTATTACGGAGTACTTCTTTTTCTCAAAAGCGAAAACTCTATTACGTTGTTCTTAAAAGTTTATATGAAGATGTCATTTTGTGTCTTCGTGGATGGATTTTGTGTGATTATTACTCCACATAAGAAATCTTTCATAAATAAGTTTTAAGCATTTGATCTTAAATTTGTGAAGCACTAATAGTGCAATGACAGACATACCAAAATAGGCAACCCTGATTCTGTCTACAAATTTAGCCATTAATTTCAGTTTTGACCAGGATTATGTCCTTTTCAGAGATCTGAAATTACGTTCTACTTTGATAATAGGGCCAAAAACTTCAAGGCTAAATGAGACACTATTGCTACAGCGGACTGTTCCTGTATGCTTGGATGTAATGAACCTAATAGCATAGCATCGGATAATCCGAATTCCGAAACCTCATCAGTTCAAGCCTAAGATATCCAGATCAAATTACACCTCACGTACCTATTCCATTAAGACCTGATTAAGAAATACCCAAGTCCATGACAAAGCTACCTTAACAATTAATATTCTACTTTCATCAATATCAACAACACATTAGTAAACAGAGATGTATTCATGAAACAAGTTCGAATAAGGAATAACCATAAAATCAGAATCTTTAGTGATTGCAGGACTCATATTGCAAGCAGATATGTAACACTTGCTTTCAACAAAACAGGGCTTACACTTTCCAACATAAAAATATTCAAGCACTTGTAAAATTTCACTTATGGAGACAGTGCTGACACCTTGTCAAGCGTCGTAACAAGAGAAACTTTGACACTAAATCGACTATAGGTAATGCCAGCATCGGATAAAGATAAAGTTGTGATTCTTGACCAATACACAAACTATAACCATGTATTTGTGTTAATAATTTAGAACGAAAATGCAATTCCAACAACACAACATGTCAACATTGTTTACATGATTTGATCACATTACCTATATGTAGCTAGCATTTTTCTACTAAGGCACTTAAAACGATCATATGCCATTTCTATGGCTGCAGTAATCATTGCAGACTCTAAAAGGTAAAACGACCAGTACATGACATAATAATACACAAAACGCATAGGACTAAACTATAAAATCAACAAATTAAAACAGTCAGAACACACAATCAACAGATATGACGCTAATAAACACATCAAATCAGTGTCATGATGTATAAGGATTGAAAACAACACAAATCATCAAAGCAGATTGACATCATTACAGATCTTGAGATTAAGACACAATCGTAATCATTACGCAAGCGTATAGTAGCGATCGTCACGGTCCCGATCCGGATTGACTAATACGATAGCGTAAAGGGCATAGATTATACCGGGAAGAAAACCCAATAGGGTCAACAACAAGCATATAAAGACTTCAGCCTGTCAAATTTGAGCCAATTAACAATATAAATCTCAGTCAGACATTTGATCGAACAATTTGTGTGCATAATAAAAAGGGAGATAACAGAAAATAAGGGTTGTGAGACTTACGGTGCAGCAACCGTATCGGAGGCAAACTCCTAGAGGGGGGAAAAGGAGTGCGAATATGATCTCTAACAGCAGAGCACAACCGGTCGACATTTTTTTCCCTACGGAATTTGAAGGCCTGAGCTGATTGATTGATCTTGGGAGATGATAAGAGTTACTGTGTTAGGTAGATGATCACTCACGCGTCACGACCGATATGATATGGCCACAACTAAATTACAAAAATAGTAACTAGTGTGTGGAAATATTTTGTGTTAGTGTATTTGTTAATATATATCTTTTAAGTGCCAAGGTAGTCTTAGGGTCGGGTCACGGGTTTAAATGAGTTTGAGTTTAAATAGGTCTGGTCTAAATGAGTTATTCAGAAGGATTGGTCTAAACGAATCCAGATCGGTCATGGATCGGGTCAACCCATCGGGTTTTCACCAAACATTTTTTATTCAATGAAAAAGAATGAAATGAGGTGGGGAAAAAAACGACCCGTTAGACCCGTTGGTTAATTGCGTATATTGAAAAATTCATTTAGACTCATCTAAAAAATGGGAGAGATCCAACTCATCCTCACTTAAATATTAACCAAATTAACCCATAATTAATCAACGGGTCTAAAATTATCACCTCTAATATATCTTCTAAATTTATGTGTCGGTTTAAATTTGTGATTATTTTACAATTTTTAATATTTAAACTCAACTTATTTTCGCTCCTATATGAACTAGGGGAAGATCATAGCGAAAAAGTCTTTATGGCAATTTTATTCCTTCTGCATTACCCAATTTAACTAGGAAATTGTCTATTTTTAGTCTCGGCATTAGACAATCAAGTCTTTAATTTTTAATTATCATTTTAAACTAATTTTAATCTATAAGTCTAAATTTTTGTCAAAATTATTAGACAAAAGAAATACTTAGGTCTACTTTTAGACTTACAAGTTAAATCTATATAATGGAGAATGCTAATCATAGTCTTAAGGTTGTGATTAAAGTTTCTACATTTATCATTTTAAACTATGTTGAATTAATTACAAAATATAAGTTTTTCTTTCTTAATAATGACTTTCCTTATTTATAATTGGTAAGATTGTTTATAGATGGTAAATTTGAGTTATAAATATGGAATTAACTTAAATATGTTATGTTTGATCATAGCCGGGATATAGTTAACATTTTCCTATTTTTCAAAATTCTAAAATCATAATTGTTAACTTGTGATTCGACTCGTGATTCGGAGTAATGATTTTTTAACTCGTGACTCGACTCGACTCGTAAGAGTCATAATTTTACAATAAATACATATATTTGTATCTATATGTATATTATTGTTTATATTTCTATACTTAATTGAAGTAAACATGATGAAAGTCATTAAATAATACAAATGTTTAATTTATAATGAATTATTAGTCATTTCCTATCATATTTTGTCATTTTATATTTTTTGTTAAATTACATTAAACGTGTGTCCGATTTCTGACTCGTAAGAGTCAATAAATGACTCATAAGAGTCAAAGCCATTTACCAGTCGAGGTCCGAGTCGCCTCGTTTTTTGAATTTCTAAGCCTACTCGTAAGAGTCGACTCGTGAATCATAAGAATTTAACAATTATGTCTAAAACCACTAGCACTCGTTACTGTTGTGAGTCATGAGATAACGGGTCACAATCATAACTAACTAGGGCCTAGGGGTGTTCATTAATTGGTTTGAACCGAAAAACCGCCCAATTCAAATAGGTTTGACATAATTGATTTCGGTTTATTTGGATTTGGTTCGGTTATTTAGTTTTAACCGATATTATAACTGGTTTTTTGTTATGATTTGGGCTAGAAAATTTCAATTTGGGACCCACCCGAAAATCCGATATACTAGTACTAAGCTTTTATATATAAGATGGATTTAAAAATCCATCACACACTTCTTATCTAATAAAATTTCTTCTTTTTAATTGTGTTCATTTTATTAGTAGCATGTTTTTATTTATCTCCATCTATTATTATAGTTCACTTAAAAAACGTAAGTTAATCCACATTTTTATTTTAACCAGAGTCGATAACAATTAAGTAAGACAATGATTATTAAATGAATAAAATGAAAACTAATGAACTATCTCTTAAGGAAATTGTTAGTGTAATATATATATTTTTTAGTAAAATATACTTTCATTTTCTGAAAATATTGGAATTATTTTCTTAGTATTCTTCAAACTTCATCGTAAGTTTAGATTTCGGGCCCCAGATCAATTAACCGGATTGTTATTCGGTTGGTTTGGATTGGGTTTGTGAAGTTCCGATTTGGGTATTTGATATCGCTCGTTTAGTACATGTTTATCTCTCGCGATATCATTTTTTTTGCATTTGTTTCTAGTCAATTTCATGAACTTTTGGTACTTATTTAGTTTGAAATTGATTTTGTGTGTTAAAGTTGATGATTGAGGAAGAAAAGATGAAAAGATGGAAGGTTTTGCTGATTTGGCTATGCTGCACCGTTTTGGCCATATCTCCCTCATACGAAATCGGATTGAGGTGATTCAGGCGCCCAAACGTTCATATTTCAGAGAGCTACAAATCTACAAAATATGGTTTTCTGAAAATTTGGAGAAGCAGCCGGGTTATGCATGGAAGCATCCAGGTGATTTAAGGAAACCAAACTCAGACCTTAACAGAAAGAAACGTCTGTTTGAAGCCTTGAGGAGCAGCCGGGTCGGGGTAAGGAACAGCCAGGTTCTATACCCAAAATGGCTGATTCTCACAGAATTAGCCAGGTTCTGTGAGATTCAAGAAGCAGCCGGGTTCTGTACGCAATCAATCAGGTTCTTTGGTCGGCCATCAGACTTTGGGACTATTTAAACACTTTTTCTTCTTCATTTCTAACCTAACTTCACCCCCCTCGACCTAGCATCCCCCATGGGCGATTTTTTAGTGTTTTTTAAGTTATTTTCATCATTTTGAAGATCTCTAATCATCTTAAACCATTTGGCTACGAAGAATCATCATCCAAATATTGTAATCACTCGGTTTGCATCTTTATTCAATATAATTATGTTTTCTTTGGTTTCATTGATGATATGTGTTTATGATGATGTTATTATGATTGTTAGTTAGATTTTGTCATACTTGCTTGGATGAACTAGTTAGTGATTAGGGGTGTTATATTTTGGTGTGAGTTTTATGCTTTGAGTTTAAGATTCATCCATGAACTTGTATGTAACTAGTTTGATTTGGTGAAATTTGTTGGTAGTTCTAACTAGCAATTATAGCGAATGTTTGTTGTTAGTTGAAATTATTTTTGTTTGTATGTCAATATACAAATGAACCTTTGTTTGCGGATGCGAAAATTGGTATAAGTAACACAAATGAGTTATAATATATAAGTTAGTGAATGTGGCGAACGTCTTTCGTGTGAATGAATTGTAAACTCAATAAATTTAACTCTATGTTTAATCGCGAACCTTGTGCATTTGAGTTTAGCTTGATTGTTTTAAACTTGTTTGGTGATTTACTAGTGGGTATAGCAAACATTTTCCACTTGGTATTTCATTATCAATTATTTGTCTATAATTAATTGAACGAACATTGCGAACGTAGTTTGGAATAAGTTAGAGAATTTAAGCTCAAATGTGTAAGACGGTAACCATGGCGAACGTCCGTTACTAGATTAAATCATAGGTTTGTAAATTGAAGTTGAAACATTAGGAGATGGCGAACGTTAATCCTATGTTAAATGGAAATTTACTTTTGCATAATATAAACTGGTTATAACTCTGCACCCCGAAATCACTAGTGACATAATCCAAGCAAGTATTCATTTTAATATCCGAAAGTTACTCCAATTCACTTTGACTCTTCCTGAGTCCACCATTGCCTAGTTTTAGTGTAATAGTAATGTTTAAGCATCGTGACAACTCGGTCACAAAACCCCCACATTTACTTTCTGTACAAATTGCTTGCACTTGAATATAATTCTTAAACTCACATTCCCTGTGTTCGAACCCGAACTTACCCAACTATACTACTACACGATAGGGTCCACTGCCCGGTTGTGTTTTGATCTAGCACGGTACTTTCTTTTTCATTTTACAACGATAAATTTTAAGACTAGATTTAGCACATCAAGTTTTTGGTGCCGCTGCCGGGGAATGTGATTGATTAAGAGTTTAATTCGAGTGTAATTAAGTGATCCTTTCTTAGAATCTCTTTCCGGGAAAGTTACTTTAAGAGCTTTAGTTATTGTTAGTGTATATATTTTTAATGTTTATTTATATTGTGTTGAGTGGTTACATTTTACCGTTTTTAGTTTTGATGTTTGTAGCAGATTTGTGACTTAGCTTCGATGTCTTATTACTCGAATCATGAAGGTTACAAACCTTTATTTAGTGAGAGTGATAATGATGATGTGCCAATGATATCACTCGAGAGGTATGCACCACAAGGACACTACCAAGATGAATGGAACCAACCTTATCAATCAAGGTCTTGGAATGATGAACCTTCAATCACCAAAGAGATAGAACAACCGGAAATGTCAAATCGTGAATGGTTGTTGAAAGGGGCGATAGAGCAAACGGAGAGGCAAAGTAGAGAATGGGATGACATTTTTGATTGGAATATAGAGTTTGGCCAAGAAAGGCCATATGATAAATACACCAATGCAATCGAGCATTTGGATAATGTTGAGGCTATAGAGTGTAATGATTATTATTCTAACGTTGATGTTCCATATTCTTCTAACTTTGTTTTTCAGGATGATAATGAAGACGAAATGGATGAGGTGGAAGAAGAGAATGAAGTCAATAAATACCCTCATGAAACTTCACAAATTGTTTTGCAGGATTCGTACATGCTAGAGCCTGAAGTGACTAAGGATGCCATTATTGACTATGATGCCGATATAAAAGAATTACAAGGACTGGTGGGAATTAGTGATCATGAGCTAGATGAGCTTGTAAAGAAGGGAGTTGGAGATGATCTTATTCTAGAGGGAGAATTTGAAAATTTATATCGAGCTAGTAGCACTCAGGTGCGTGAGGTAGATAGGTTGGAAATGTTGGAAAGGGGTATTGAGTGTGTGCATACAAACTATTTTGAAGAACCACCCGATGGTTGTTGTATACTTGCCAAAGATTTTTCTGAAGACATGGGGATAACTAGTCATTCGTACTTGAAAGTGGCAATCATCCGGATTATCATTATACCACTCAAGAAATGGAGAGGTTATTTTCACATTACAAGTTGTAGTTGGAAGATGTTCTACCGAAATATCAAAACAAATGAAAACATCCTCATATGTGAGTATGATGAGAAAGAAGGTGGTAGCGTGATTGAGGATTGGTTATGAGAAAGTAAGGGTCGAGTCTAGCTCGGGACTCTGTAATAAACCAAGCACTTTGCGGGAGGTAACCCGTACTTCAAAGTGATTACAATGTTTGAATGATGATTCTTCGTAACCTAATGACTTAGGATAATGAGAAATCTTCAAGATGATGAAAAATAGCCTAAAACCCTAAATTTTAGCCATGGGGGCTGGTATTTTCGTGAGGAAGAAAGTTATGCAGAATTTTTGCGATAACGAGAATGTATCTGAAAGAAATGGATGTTTTGAAATCATGATCAAAGTTTATCCAGAATTTGAACAAGCAAAAACCCCCGGGGAAGTACTCATTCCCTTTTACTTCACACACATGATTTTATTGAATATTAGTGTTTTTGCATTGAGGGGAATGAAAACCTCAAGTGTGGGGAGGTTTTTCACTTGAACTTTATTCCTAGTAAATTATTGATTCTAGCCACTTATTAGGTCCGTTATTGATCTTGGGTCCAATAGATCTTTGCGAATTCTGATAAGGGGTTGGAAAATGATAGCTTGCTAGGAATGTGCTTGTCCTTATAAGATTGATCACTTCGAAATTTATTTATTAAAAATCTATTGAAAGTAGTTTGATCTTCCCTCTTGCAACATAATTTTAAGAGATGCATCATAAATAGCAACCTCATAGGGTGAATTGCATGAATAGCACACTTGTAGCCTCTACTATTAAATCGTGAGACATTTTGAGCCTTAATTGAAAACACTTATCTTTAGTGTTTATATTGTTTGTTGCTATGAGTGTGCCAGTGATTGTAGTTTGTTCTAGAACTTGCCCTAGTGATGCATTTCGAGACCGTTGTGGGATCACAGAAATGTGATATAGGTGGGGTCGTTGACGAGGAGGTATTCTTAGGATTTGGAGCTTAATCCTTATAGTTTTGACTTTCTAACCAATTATTGAGTTTGTGCTTGATCTTTTATGGATTGTACGAATTTACTAATCGGTCAAGGAATCTTAACTATTTTGGATCCTATTTTCTTTTAAAATTATTTATATCCGATCCACACAGGTCGTTAGCACTCATTTTTGGTGATAAGAAACCCTTAAAAAACTTCCACATTCATTCCACTAAAATATGAGCCTTATTTTTGTGTAGTCAATTCCCGAACCATTCACTTTTCTAAGATGTTGCCTAATTAGGATTTTAATGAGTTTTATCTAAATGTGACTTAAATCGTTTTAAAGTGGGATTTTAGTGTTAAAATCTATAATTGAAATTGCATGAAATGGAAATTGTTGAATGTTAAAGTTAAATGATTGAAGTTGAAAGCAATAAGATTATTGGAAGTTAACAATTTAAGCTTAATGTTAATGATTGGGTAATTGTAGTCAATTAAATAGCCTTTGAATTCCTGAACAAGTAGTTCCCTAGGGGGGTTCTACACCTAGCCACCGAAGGCCTTTATCCGGTCTAGGATGGTTGGTCCGAAAGTTCGTTACACAGGATTTATAGAAAGTCATAGAATGCAATAATTCCAATCAAATGTGTAAATCAATTTGAGTTATTTGCGTGCAATTATTGAGTATGAGTTATGAGTAAAATGAGGAATAATTTGAATTGATTTGGCATGAGAATCCTAAGTCTTATCACTGTCACATGTTTAAACCATTAGGTAACATTTCCACATTTTTCATGGGTCTTGACTACCATTTTTCACTAATTTTTATGTCTACCATACCCATTTCATGTTAACCTACATTTGTTTCATCACATGTTTAGAATGCCTCCTTCGAGATCTCACTTGGTGCTCACGCCAAGTCGGTGGAGATTTGATCCTTTTGCAAGCCTATGGTAACAATGCATCACAACTTGGCTTGATTGAGTGTTACATCATTTATTGCCTTACCCTGTAGTTCTATAGGTTGAGAGTGAGTAATTAAACACTTATACCATTGTGAGGTGCTAGGTCGTGCATTCGGGCTTGACAAATATATCATCTCAGGTTTTTGTTAATTTTATAATGTTGCTAGCATGATTACTTTGGTAGTTGACGTTAGTATTGTTTTGATAAGCCTAATCTCCATTTATGAAAATGCAAGAGGGGGTTGTGAAATTGTAAATGATGGTTTTGCTTGAGGACAAACAAAATTCAAGTGTGGGGATATTTGATATCGCTCGTTTTGTACATGTTTATCTCTCGCGATATCATTATTTTTGCATTTGTTTATAGTCAATTTCATGAACTTTTGGTACTTATTTAGTTTGAAATTGATTTTGTGTGTGAAGCTTGATGATTGAGGAAGAAAAGATTGAAAGATGGAAGGTTTTGTTGATTTGGCTATGATGTACCGTTTTGGCCATATCTCCCTCATACGAACTCGGATTGAGGTGATTCAGACACCCAAACGTTCGTATTTCAGAGAGCTACAAATCTGCAATATATGATTTTCTGAAAATTTGGAGAAGCAACCGGGTTATGCATGGAAGCAGCCGGGTGATTTAAGGAAACCAAACTCAGACCTTAACAGAAAGAAACGTCTGTTTGAAGTCTTGAGGAGCAGCCGGGTCGGGGTAAGGAGCAGCAAGGTTCTTGTAACACCCCTCAATTTGCATCATTTAAATATAATAAATCCGAAAGCGTTAGTCCAATTTTCAATAATACCAAATTTACATTACAAATTCAACTTAATTTAAATCATAGTTTATCAACATAGATGTTATTTAAAAACCACAAAATAACATTAATTTGTATAATCAAATATCAGAGTAACGCCCAGATGTCAAACATTCCTTTCAGTCCAACTTCTTGCCCACCCGATAAAATCTATAACCTGCAAGAAGTGTTAATGTGGGGGGTTAGCATAACGCTAAGTGAGTAGATAGTTAATCAACAGTCTAACTTAGCATAACAACTTTGTGTACAACAACTAATCTTAAACATTTCAGTACACAATACAGCTTGTCAACAATACAACAATTCAACAACATCACATCTCAACAATGAGGATCGGTGGTTCTTGAGAAACCCTTCTGCCGCGGTGGCTCTCAAAGAACACTTACCCACCATATCCGTATGGCCATACGGACGAGACCGATAGCTAACTATTATCATCCACCAACACAGGAGGTGTGTTAAATCTTGGATAATAATTAGCCCAACCAACAGTTCATCAACTCGTTGACCTCATTAACAACTGATGCCCGAAGGCCAAATATATCACGTGATCACATATCCACATATTCAATTAGGTCAACATATCAGACTAAACAGTCTATCAACATTATTATTACTAACAACCATAATCATCATGATAAACTAGAACAGTAATAATAAGTTACTTGTTGTAACCAAACCTGTTACAACTAAACCACACTGAGGATTAAAGATCCACTCACCGAATACCTCAGTTGTCCACTCAGTAGTCTAATGTCACTGAGTCTTCTGTTTATCTGAAATTACAATTAAACAACATGAGTTAATAACTCCTTCATAATCATCAACTCATGTTTATATTACATGGTTCATAATCCAAATCTCAATGAGTTATCACTCTAATCATTATATCATATCAATATTTCTATTTTAAACTCATTATCAATATTCAACACATTTAGTAACTATAAACTTCATAGTTAACCAATCATAATCATTTATCAAGTTATGATTATTATGATCACAACTTCACTTTAATCACTTTACTTATCACAAATTAACATGATCGAACCATTATAAGATCATTAACTTCAAATATCACTAATTCATTCAAAACCCCTAACACAAGGTTTAATGAATACTTAGTCACACAAGTTCTAACTTTACTAGTTAATTATCAATCAAGTATGCTAAATTATAGTCCATACCGAATTTCTCATATAACTTATGAATATTATCATATTTTCTATAATTCTCAAGAACACTTTAATCAATTTATAACTTTTAACTTGAATAATGGTTATCATCATCATTAATCAACACTTATCAATGTATACATCATTATTCCAAACTTTAAAACCATTATTCCTGAATAATCACTCAAACCCCTAACTTTCTTCATGAACAAATATCAAATTCTTCATTTCTATGCTAGGGCTTTACCTATAATCATGGTTTAACTATCAACTAACAACTATATCATCATTTCAAGCTTCAATTTCGCATCAATCATACTAATTTTATCTAATACACAAAAACCCAATTTCTAGGGTTTACATTAAATTCAAGAATTAGCAATTACAACATGTTTATAATGATGATAGAATGATTAATACATGTTATTGAAACTTAACTAACATCAATTTAATCATTTGAAACCCTAATTTCGGATTTAAGGTCAAGAACATCAAAACCCCAAATTCTAGGTTTTAGAAATCAAGAAATTAAGACTTACAACTTGATTAGGATGATCAAGGAAGCTTGAATTCGATTTCTGGAGCTTCAATTTGATGATTGTATGAATTGATTCAAAGTTTTCTTCATGTATGTATGTATGTCGTGTATATGTATGGCGTACGTATGTATGTAGATAAGAACTAATAAACTGACTCACTTCTGTGAGAGTGCAATATAATTGATTTAATTTCATTCCCCGTACTTATCATTGCCTGGAACTTAAAAACCATTTGCGGGGGAATCATTATTTTATTTTACCGTCAACTGAGTTAATTTAAAACAATCAATAATTTATTAGTCACAATAGATTATTCAACTATTTTCACCTTTTATTTTGAATTAACACAACACACTTATTTTCTGACACATTAAATAATAGTTCACTATCAGAAAATATTAAAATACTTCTAGACCCGAGAAGTGGATGTTACAGTTCTATACCCAAAATGGCTGATTCTCAAAGAATCAGTCGCGTTCTGTGAGATTCAAGAAGCAGCCGGGTTCTGTACGCAATCGGCCGGGTTCTTTGGTCGGCCAGCAGACTTTGGGACTATTTAAACACTTTTTCTTCTTCATTTCTAACCTAACTTCACCCCCCTCGACCTAGCATCCCCCATGGGCGATTTTTTAGTGTTTTTTAAGTTATTTTCATCATTTTGAAGATCTCTAATCATCTTAAACCATTTGGCTACGAAGAATCATCATCCAAATATTGTAATCACTCGGTTTGCATCTTTATTCAATATAATTATGTTTTCTTTGGTTTCATTGATGATATGTGTTTATGATGATGTTATTATGATTGTTAGTTAGATTTTGTCATACTTGCGGATGAACTAGTTAGTGATTAGGGGTGTTATATTTTGGTGTGAGTTTTATGCTTTGAGTTTAAGATTCATCCATGAACTTGTATGTAACTAGTTTGATTTGGTGAAATTTGTTGGTAGTTCTAACTAGCAATTATAGCGAATGTTTGTTGTTAGTTGAAATTATTTTTGTTTATATGTCGATATACAAATGAACCTTTATTTGCGGATGCGAAAATTGGTATAAGTAACACGAATGAGTTATAATATATAAGTTAGTGAATGTGGCGAACGTCTTTCGTGTGGATGAATTGTAAACTCAATAAATTTAACTCTATGTTTAATCGCGAACCTTGTGCATTTGATTTTAGCTTGATTGTTTTAAACTTGTTTGGTGATTTACTAGTGGGTATAGCGAACGTTTTCCACTTTGTATTTCATTATCAATTATTTGTCTATAAGTAATTGAACGAACATTGCGAACGTAGTTTGGAATAAATTAGAGAATTTAAGCTCAAATGTGTAAGACGGTAACCATGGCGAACGTCCGTTACTAGATTAAATCATAGGTTTGTAAATTGAAGTTGAAACATTAGGAGATGGCGAACGTTAATCCTATGTTAAATGGAAATTTACTTTTGCATAATATAAACTGGTTATAACTCTGCACCCCGAAATCACTAGTGACATAATCCAAGCAAGTATTCATTTTAATATCCGAAAGTTACTCCAATTCACTTTGACTCTTCCTGAGTCCACCATTGCCTAGTTTTAGTGTAATAGTAATGTTTAAGCATCGTGACAACTCGGTCACAAAACCCCCACATTTACTTTCTGTACAAATTGCTTGCACTTGAATATAATTCTTAAACTCACATTCCCTGTGTTCGAACCCGAACTTACCCAACTATACTACTACACGATAGGGTCCACTGCCCGGTTGTGTTTTGATCTAGCACGGTACTTTCTTTTTCATTTTACAACGATAAATTTTAAGACTAGATTTAGCACATCAATATTGGGTGGTTTTTATTTTTTTCAAAAACCGAACAAATCAAACCGAATAACTCTACTAAACTGAAACCCGACCGTTTGAACACCGCTATAACTAACCATGACTACAATATGAGCCCAACAGTTTTCTTTAATATTATCATTTCTTAAAACAAATATAATTTAGTTAAATTTGAATTTGAAGTAAACTGTATACAAACATTTTAGATTATATGAATAGTTTTTAAAATCGCATTTTTAATATATTAGCCAATTTAAAATGCCCAAGTAAGCATCATTATGTAATTATAATTATAATAAACATAATACAAATCACATTTTAAACATCTGAAATACATAAAAACTCAAATAGATTTAGGGTTTAAAGGGTATTCTTTTTTCTTTCCCACACATTGACTATGCTTTTTCATCGATCTTCTCTTTTTTTATCACCTTTTTGTTTTATTTTTCTCAAGTAAAGAAGCCATTGAAGGCTTAAAACAAGGGAAAAGAAATTAGAAACTCGCGTTAGCCTCACATTTGTGCCGTCCTCTTCAGTCAAAACCACGATGACGGGCCACGATCTGAACTTTTTTTTTATCATTATCGTTGCAGTGTAGTCAAACAATAGTAAGGAGAATTCGCTTAAGGGTAGTGATAGATACAATAAATAAAGTTGATTTAAACATCATATGTACAATAATTACTGCACAATATACAAGTATAATATAACACAGCTTTGTTGTATGAAGTAATTTATGTGTTGTATATATCAACTCCCATAAAATAATGGATCCGAGTTCGGAAGATTTTATTAACCAAATATTAAGAAAATTTTATTTATACCAAACCTACTAAAGGTAAGAATAATTTTTAAAAATCATAAGATGCCTCTATTTATTTTAGGAAGACTCTCAACGTAAATAACATGTGATTTGGATATTAAGGACTCCATAAAGAAACGGAAGGCTTTATGTTGGAAAGGATATAAACGTAAACTAAATTGTTGCGTATCTGTGATGAGATCTTAGTATAGAGAATTTTTATATTTTCAGTTGTTCAAATATGAAGATGATTACACCAATACATACATGATGACGATGTATGGTGGTGACAAACTAACAATTAAATTACATACTCAAGTATTGCATGTCGCAAACTACTCGTAGCAACTAACAAGCACCCCAGACAGCTAATGACGTGCACAATTGGCTTAGTGTTAATATACTCCAATACAAACAAAGTATTATGCACATTATAACTGCCTAGTTTAAATCACTGAAACCGAATGCGTTTATAATACAAATTACAAAACCATGGGACACCATTCTTTTGGTACCTAAACATACATGATACACACTCATGTGTGGATAGTGCGAAAATATGTGATTGTCTGATAAACTTGCATATAAAACAAAACAAAACAAAAAATAGTACTAGGTTCTGAGAATGGATAAAAACTCTTCTTCTCTGTTTTCCATCATTCAACCTCTTAAACGGTATTATACTTCTCTTACAAACATTTTTTTTAAGCATAAATAACTGTTGCAGGAAGGGGGAAAAAAAGAATGGAAAAAGATTACATATATGTTTGAATGAATGAACCTTTCTAGCTTTGTAGTACTTCCAAGTTTATTTGTGTTATTTAGCTCGTAAAAAGCAGAATCCTCTTCTGTCAGTGGCCTCACTTACTTGCCGCCAGCAATCCAATCACAGACCAGAATAATTGTCAACCTTGTATGTGAATTTTAGAGTCTCCAAAATTCTTCTTCAGTTTGCTGTCCCATGTAATTTATGGATTATGAACCATATGATTATCTAACTGATTAATCAGGTAACAAGGACGTCTCCGATTGAGTTTCCATGACACCTGTTATAAAATGAAATACAATGACACATTAACTATCAATCCATGGACATTCTTGAGTAGAGTTTCATTTGTCTTTCAAATCGTTAACAGTGTGTTATGCATCAAATCAATTTTGTGCATGTGTGCTCCACCTATATACTACATGAGATGGTGACCATTTCAAATATAAGATCTTATAAAGACAAATTGACGCTTAATTGATAACTAAGCATATAATAGTCATTGATTTATAGTAGTAAATTACAAGAAAAATATATCACCTCAGTCATTTGTCATCTCTTGCAAATCATCCTCATCACTCTCACTTGAGCTCAACTTATAATCACCCGAATGCAAACCGCGTCTCCCCAAAATTACAAGATCAAGAAGCTTCCTCCTCACATCATACACAGGATTTGACTCGATCAAACAGCCTCGCTCATAAGCTTCCCTAAGAAATACAGTGTGCCTCTTCCCCTTGGTTGACAAATAAAACATGCCAGGATGATCCAAGAACAAATCCCTCACATTAAATTCAATCCCAAACCATTTCCTAAATTGACTAATCTTCTCAACTTCCACCGTCTTCTCCACAGTCAAACTCAAGAATTCATGAACAATTGCAACGGCTCGTTTTTCCAATTCCATAAGTCCATTCTTAGACCTCTTTTTTGCCCCTGTGAACTCCTCGTAAGGCCCAATGTACGGCAATTTTTGCCATTCTTTAACTTTGGCCCTAAAATTTTTCTTCAGTTTCATACATGGAGGATAACCATGTTTAAAAGTAAACCTCATTTCCATCCTATCAACGCTGCAATCATCCTTACAACACTCCATAACCCTCCAATTTTCAACAGCAGCTGTAAAATTTTTGTGACTAGGTGTTGTACCAACAAGCTTAATTAAATGAGTATTGGGTTCATGGGCATCAAGTAATTGAAAAAGCTGTGGATTTTGGGATATTATTGAATCCTCAAAGTCATCAGGAAGACCAAGTTCCCTCCACACTTTAAAAATTGCTCGAAGCGGAAGTGTCTTAGATAATGACATTGAAAGAAGACGGGTCAAACGCTCAACGACAAGAGGGTGAGTGTTGTGAATAGCAGCAGATTCTTCACGTGAAATTTGCATTGCGGTTGGAGTTAATTTACAGTAGGGTTGCAAAAGGGAGGGGTCATAGAAAATTTCAAATACACGGGGGTATTTGCGTAAAAATGCAGTGGCACCGCGGTTGAGGTGCAGCTTTTGAGAGAGGCGGTTGAGAAAATCAACTGAGATTGAGGGCGGGTTTTTGGGGTTTGCAAGGATAAGGTCTTGAATGGAAATAACTTTCAGGAGGTTTTTGTAGTTGTCCATGAATTTTTCAAATGTGGCATCTCTAACTCTTGAAGCTACATACTGGGAGGAGGTTGTCTTTAGGCGTAAGTTAAAGAGTGAATGAGGCGGGTTGAAAGTTATTCTTTTGATAAGATGGGTTGCCATAGCTGATTTAGTCAAATTTGAAGTTGTCAAATCTGAAAAGCAAAAACAATACATTTAATGGAACCTAGGACAACGACAAGCATCAAATATCTACTCAAAGGGACCATACACGACATCTCGTTTGGATAGATTATCGTGAAGATAAGGACTTCACCATTATTTCAGATAAACCGAGCTCAAACTATCGGCGTACAGATCCCAAATAATGAGGGATATGTTTAGTTTAAAGAAAAACTAAGGAGAATCACCTTTGGTGACACTTAGATGGATAATGACCAAAAAACATTTGGAAATAAATAAACATGAGTAGTAGCTTTGATGTTGATATGAACCTTGATTTACTTAAAGAGCGAAAATCAAACTCTACTTACAAAAACGACCAAACTGTCACAACCTCACTGAACATAACCTTTTAATTTCCACTTTCAATTCTGCTCTTGACCCATAACTCAATTCATATAACTGAATTATAAATCAAGTTGATCATATCAATTCTCTTTCCAGAGTCCTAACCTAGGAAACCGTGTTGAAACCTATAATAAGCTTACAGAAAGAAGACAAACATTTTTTTAACGGTCACACTTAATTTCCAAATGACACTCTAAGGATCACAACTATTTGGCTGCTAAACTTTATACTTTGGCATGTGTTGCTAAATGAGTAAATGCACTATAAACGTCGGATGCTTACATATGTAATATATAGCAGAAACTGCACTCAAATGCTCACGTCTATACGCTTTTCTCGTACATGCCCTGTATGTGATACTGCATATGATCAACAATTGAGAACCACCAATTATATAAGCCATCCAAAAACTCACAAGTTCAGCAAGTATCATATGTTTAGAAGCAATATACTTAAAAGACATATATAAAAGTATAATATTTACAAACTTCATTCTCATTGGGGAATTTCATCAAACACTTGGTGCACAAACACATAGGCCATAGCATACCATCACATCAGTTGCATAAATTAAGAAACTTTAACAATAACTTAAGTAACAAATATGGGAACAAACTACTAACCAGTGAAGGGAGCAGCTAGAAGTCCATCTACAGCAATGTTCATGTCATGAAAATCAACAAATCCCAACACAACATTATAGTTATCATCGAATCATGGGGTTGATAGAGATAAATAATACGGAGTAATTTGGTAAAATCCTTACAGTATAACGTTTTAGAGGGGAAGTTTAGGGTTAATTAATACATAAATGATAAATGTAATGTATCACACAGGCCACACGAAGCATTTTGTACTTGTATATATAAAAAGGTTTGACAAAAAATAGTCAACACATCTTTATCGAATTGTACGCATTGCAATAAGATTTGTACATTGAACTATCAACCTGAGTTTCACTTCCAATTTGACCATTGACCGACACCATGACCAAATGTTACACTCGCGCCGCCTTTGCGCGTGGTAGCTACTCGTCTTCGTAATAAGCATTATATTATATTAATCTCCGTATAATCGTATATATCACATTACACTATCGAACAAACATTACAGTTACAATATACGTGTATATATAATATATGTGTATGTATCTTACACATCCTCATTGTGGCCTGTGCCAAAACCCTAACTTTTGCTCTCTGATTAACTATGAATTTCAAGCTTCCAGCAATTGATGCAGCAGATACACAACGCCATCAGAATCCAATTCATCATTTCCGGCCTTCGTTTCGAGGTTTGTGATCCCCGATCAATATTATGTTTTGATTTCATTTTAAATTTGCTTTATAGAGACAGCATCATTTCATCGTTTGACTAATTATAGTAATTTGAAATGTGATGATCAACCGTTATGTATGCCAAATTTGTATAGTGAAATGCAACTGTTTTGATTATTTGTTATTTTTGCAGCAGGATTCCTGAACGGAAATGATCGCGGACCGTTTGAAATGCGGGAGGTGATTCAACGGGAGATTGAGAAGGAAAGGATTAGGGTGGAGATAATTGCGGAGGAAATGGCACGAAGGCGTGTATTGGAGAATGAGGTGAGGAATGAGCTGATGGTAGAGCGGCAAATGGCAATGAGGAGCGCAGAAGGATTCTCGTCGCAGGCGAGCCATAGTGATCTATTCGAGGCGAGAATTTTGAACAGTCAACCTGTTGGATTAGAGGAGAGAATTATAATGGCTATTGATGAAAAGAATAGGTTTTCAGTTTCACCATTTCAGCAGTGTGGTGGTTCAGTTAAGGTTAAAGGGATTTGTATGTCTCGACATGAGGACAATAAAACGGAGGTCATTGGCTTCAATCGCTGTGAAGCTAGGGGATTTTTGGCTTCCCCATTCCAGCGGCGTGGTGATTCAGTTAAGATTAAAGAGATTTCGACTCATCTACAGGAAGCTAATAAAAAGGAGGTTATTGTTTTGGTTAGTATCTGTCTTTATGTTGGGTGCTTGCATAGTCGCATGTATGTACTGATGTAGTTTATCTGTAGGTTTCGAGAGTCTTCACTGCATTATTACATCATTCATTTATTTGTCTTACATGTGAATTATGTCTTAATCTCGCTGTGTGGGGGATTACTGTCTGATCTTTTAATTGAATGTCAATTTGAAGAAAGGCATATACACAATAACACAAGTAGTCTACTATACATCTGTTACAAAATTGCGTTCATTGAGGATTTAAGGGTTCATATTTTGCATATTTACACGTAAGTTATTTTTACCATTTTGATAAGGGACGTGGTTTGTACACTGCACTTGTTGATTTTCATACCACGAGCATTCTTTGTTGACCATACTATCCTCATACCGTAAGCACTTTCTTTGTCTTCTATTTGTGGTGTGATGGTAATATAGTTAAAAGAAAAATGATTGTGGTGTGTCAACCAACATGTGTTGTGTACAAATTACCCTTTTCTGAATAAAAGGGAGTAACATGATTTTTCTTGATTCACTAGATTGAGACTTCTAGACATGATACAGATCACGATTTGTTATTATGTGTTCATGAGTCATGACTCGTATAGGAAACTGTTTTTATATCTGAGATCTTGTTGCCAAGGGTGTTATGTTTATGTTGTCCATCTGTCGACGCTTTAATCTAAATGGTAGAACTTGATTCTGTTCAATTAGGGTACAATATTTTTTACTACTATTGTCTCGGTGCAATGTTTGTATACTTATGATAAATCAATAAAGGTGCTAGCTTCTTTCTGTAAATTGTATTTTGTTTGTGATTCTTTATTTTTTCCCCTTTAAAGTGGAACTTGTTCTTGTAACTATTAAGTCTTACGGATTACTTGACATGTCTATGTTTAACAATTCTGTTAGGTCCTGCTAAGTGTCTATTCTGAATAGGAAGTTTTAAACTATTATCCTTGCCTTACATGCTCTACATGTATCCTCGATTCTTGACTTGTAAGTACATATGCATGACTCGGGTGGGGGTCCTGGTGATATTAGCTTTTGAGGAAATATCATCCTGGTGATATTGCCACGTAATATTTGTGGTAGCACTTATGTTGCTACTATGCTGCACTTCCCCCCCCCCCCCCCCCTGGGTATGCAAGAATATCTGTGTCATCGTTTATACTTGGTTGTGCCACTATGCAACAGGATTAATGCACTCCGGATGGTATGAGCACTTTAGGCCAGCAAATTTCAAAAAATTCTTGACCCTACTATGACACTCTCTGTGTCCAGATATAGACGCAGCATCTGATGGTATACATAGTTTAGTGGAAATGATTAAACGTTAGTCACATATCTAATATACCCCTAACTAGTTACAGCATAGGAATCTCGTGGACCAAAGTCGATGCTAACATCCTCTAATGACTACCTATGAGCATATATGTCATTATGGCATGTAAATTTTTACCAAAGAAATATCGCACTTGTTATGGGACATTCCCGTCAAGAATGTTGTCTTATTTTGTGACAGAGCGAACCTTGTGCAATAGTATTTCTTCTTCAGTGTTAGTTATCATTGGGAATCTGTTTATATGAACAAGACCCGAGTAATTATCAGTGAAACACTTGTAAAATAGCAAATCAATTCAAAAATGTGCCCACTTTCGAGAGGTAGGCACTCTCTGTCTCCAAGACACTTTAATCGCTGTGCTCTCTAAAATTAAATCCAACTTGCTTTCTTCTTTTCTTAACTCCTAATCATAGAATAGTTCTGTAATTCTATTATTGTAATTATATTTTTCTGTAGTTCTCAAATATAGTCTCTTTATATGCTTGCTAGCTGTGTTTTCATAACACAGTTGCCTTTTATTGGTCTATTATGACAACTTAAACCTGAGGTCCAACAAATCAACGGTATCAGCCTTTTATTGGTCTATTATGACAACTTTAACCTTGTGCAATAGTATTTCTTCTTTAGAAATTTGTGAATAAATAATTTATGCAAATAGACCATGAAGGTTTACTTTAAGTGGCTGGCAATTTTTTCTATAGCTAGAAAATGGGGTCTTAAACTGCTATTATAGCCTCAAATCTTCATGATTGTCTTTGTATATACGGCATATCATGTGGAGTTTGTGCTTGACTAATTAGGTCTTGTCACCCTATTAGTAAGTTCATAGAATCACATCAAAAGCTAACTTCATTTTAAGATTACTATGTGCTTTTTATATTAGAGTTTTTCAGGTCCCATGTTACCCACTTTTGCATTTCATTTGTTAGGCTTAGGCAGACCTAAAAAACTTTATTTTTTATATAAAGTTTGATCAAAAATGATCTGTACGTCGACGTTATTTAGTCATAACTTTGTTACTCCATTACTGATTCATGTAACTCCTTGGTTTTAAGTTTACTCATGTTAATTTCTTATTGTAGGGTAAGCCCATCGGTGAGACTCTTTCAGGAACAAAACGGAAATCAACACCACCAGTAGGTGGAGAGTCAAACAAACCTCATTTAGATTGTTCAAGGAAGAAAGTGAAGGAGGAGTGGAGCTGTGCAATCTGCAAAGTCAGTGCCACAAGTGAGCGTGGTTTAAATGATCATCTTCAAGGGAAAAAACATCAGGCCAAAGAGGCAAATCTGATAGCTGAGAAAACTGGTGCTAACTTTGGTCTTGGGGTATCACCCATGAAACCCATTGTCAAGCCAGTCAAGCTCGCTATAACAACAGTCAACCTGAGCTCCTCGGAAGAACAGAAATGCAAAATAAAAACGGCATTTAATCGAAAACGATCAACTAAATCTAACAAAACACCAAGCACATCTGACTCGAATGATACAAAGAAGGAAGATGCGAAGAGTGGAGATAACAAGAGGGATAAATTCAAGTTTTGGTGTGAGATGTGTCAGGTAGGTACCCATTCTGAGAAAGTGATGAACACTCATAAGGAAGGAAAGAAGCATTTGACTCACCTTGTTCAACTTCATTTAAAGGGTAAAGTTGAACTTGAAGCTTCTGATATTGAAAAGACTTGCGACACCGAGGAGAAAACCAAAACGGGAACAAAGGCATTGACTGTAGAAATGGTTGCTGCTGAGGATAACACCGAAACCAAAATAAAAAAGACAGTGGTCGTAAACCTTGGGAACAATATGACCAACAAAAGGTGTTGATGAAGATGGAGTAACAATCTAATGGGTTGGCAGATGTGTTGTACAGTAGATGCTGTGAAATAGTTCTTAAATCTAGCATTTTCTTCTAATCTAATTCTCTGACTCTAGTGAGAAATTTAGGCTTCTGAAAATTTTCAGCCAAAAAGCCTTCAAATTTTGTTACTACGTGAGAAAGGTTTCCAAATTAATGAACAATTGACTCCATTATTAAGGACCTTTTAAACATTTAATGGGATTTGGAAAGACCTCAGATATTTACCATTCTCAGTTGCACTAGTGTGTGTATGGCCTACTTATTGATGAACCTTTGGTACTTAATATCTGTTTTTAGAACTTTTAGGATATTGACAACATGTCTAGTCGTCGGGGCAAGCTAGACAACAAAAGACATGAACCTGTGAGTCGGTGGAATCGCAAGTCTTTTGCTTATGATTTTGATCCCTCGACTGCTCTTTTTTCTCCTTTTCTTTTGTAATCATCTTTGAAAGATGAGGTAGTCAATGGACTATGGTTCTGTAGGATTAACAATGTCTCGATTCGTCCGAACAAACATGACATATCTACATATGTTCTCACACATTGTATACTTGTAAAAAGAAACTAG
Organism: Pseudognaphalium luteoalbum; assembly: GCA_963422505.1. Lineage (NCBI taxonomy): Eukaryota > Viridiplantae > Streptophyta > Magnoliopsida > Asterales > Asteraceae > Pseudognaphalium > Pseudognaphalium luteoalbum. The sequence continues at coordinate 52,766,712 of OY730192.1, forward strand.
AAAGAATCTAGACGTTCATACTTGTAATGCAACAGGATCTTGCCATAAGATCTTCCGCTTTCTCCCTTGACCAGTGGTTACTGTACATCGATAACTTCAATTCATTGAGTTTTCCATTGATGACACTTCTTACTGAGTTTTTTAGCTCATAGACCTCTTGTAATTCTTCTTCTTCTTCCATCTATCACCAAGAGAAAAAAACCATCAGAATAATTAAGGTCGAGTAGTCGAGTCTGCTGATCTATCATAACAGAATCTATGAGAGCTTACCGATATTTGGTTCAAATCAAATGTAGGCACTCGGGTTTTGACCGAGGTTTTTATCGTCAAATCAACCACATCAGACGAATTGATTTTAACCTTCTGGTTCAAATCAGATGCCTGAGTTGCTCTTTGAGAAGGCTGCTCTATATGAGACGGCATGCCCAAAATAGACACTTTTCTTTTATGGTTTACGTTTTGCAAAGCTGCCTCTTTTTTCAAGTCTATCTTCTTATTTGTACATTTTTGGTATCGGGCAGCTTTAACAAATGGTGTCTTTATGATGGCGGGTTCCTGTGGAGTCAATGACCCGTTCTTTGAGAGTAACTTGTGCCTTTGCCTCAAAAACCTTCAAGTACGGCGAATCGATGAAGATAAAACATAATAAGTGCTCTTCAATTTCTTTGAAATGTTGAATGTATGATCATTACACATATAAGTAGAAAAGAAAGTGATTGAAATCTTAATGGAGTGCTTCTTCGAATGAACCTAAAGAATGAAGAAAAAAAAAGCTACAAGTAAAATATCATGCATACCGAACTTCTGATAGTAAAGTGAGCTTCTTTAGCTTCATGGCTTTGAATTTGCTTCTTGCAGCCTCAGTTTCCTGTAAAAAGAAGCAGCAAATTATGTTTTTTTCTAATTAATTTGATGGGAACAAATGGATCTATTAACCGAAATCAACAAGTTCTGCATCATAAGATCAAACATGTAGAAGCATAACATCAGAATCAAGAAAATATTTTCACAATTACAAATCTACAGTTAATATCAAAAAGACACCCTATAAAGATCATTCATTGATCATTACCTTTTGCAACTCAAGGTAATCTTGGAGAAGTGTGTGAAGTTTGAATCTTGCCTTACTATCGTCATGTCCCACAATAACATATGAATCAAAACCAACCCCTATAATCTTCTTACTCATTGAATCCATTATTTATACAAAACTACAATTTTATAAAAATTATTACAATCTAATCATAAGTTTATCAAGAAAGAAACTAGAAACAGAAAGGTTTTTGGTTTCTAATAACCTTAAAAAATGAAGAAAGATAGATGAGTACTTTGTGATGGAGACAGTGACCAAACAGTAAGCTTTAATAGGCCAATATAAATTGGTAGAGACTAGTGGAGTGATGAAGACACTATTCTGTGTGTTTGGATTTGGTTAGACATTACAAAATGAAAACACTACATGTATTTTTTCTTGTTGGCTCATAATTGTTAGTCCACCTGTGGCATTAGGTGGTGGATACATGAAAGTTTCCAATTTTCATCTGTTTTGTTTATTTGTGGAAGTTCTTCTTTGGATAAACATGAATTTTCTTTCTTATTTTTAAACCATAAAGAAACTTGAATTTTCTTGGTACCTGATATGTTTACACACTAGGCAATGTGCTTATACATACACAGTGTGTGTGTATATACTGTAGATGGATATGCATATGCATATAAAGGGGAGTAAAATGTGGATGATGTGTCCTCAAAGAGAGGGTGATGAAGTAGTTGATGCTCCCTTGTTTTCAGACCTGAATTTTCTTGCTGGCTGTTAATTCTATGTGATGACAACCATTTTTTGAGATTACACTTTTACCCTTGCTCTTTACTTTAAAAATTGTCAAACTTTTGTATTGATGCTCAAACATTGCTAGCTTGGCTATTTCAAACATTAACCAGAAAGTCAATGGTGATCTTCTAAACGACTTCAATAAAAGTATGCTGATAGTTTCTGGTATTATTTTGGGCATTTATATCCGTTCTAATAACGATTGTCACCAAAAGGAATAAGTGACTTGGGGCTGGTGTAATCGATACGTGTATACGAAGTACGAATTATCATGTCAGAACAAGAAGTGGCACTTGCAGGGTATCATAGAGAGCAACTATGTTCAAGATGGAAGTTTGTAACCATAGTACAGGAAGAGACTTGTAAGGATGCATAACGACTACTGAAACAATAATAAATGGTTAAGAGACTTTAGACATCTAACTGGTTAATATAAGATATTATTTCTAGTATTGAATATTTATGTAATAAACCCTCCATCTTCTGCACGTAAAATCCATACACTTAACTACACGAACATTCCCCTATGTTCGCCCCATTTTCTCTTTTATACGTATAGTTAATTGCAGGAACATTTCCTCTTTGCAATTTATAAATATCAAAAAATGTATACAAGAGCCTTAAGTTTTTTTTTAAAAAAAGAGAGAAAACTGAACTGTGCACAATTATGATGTACGGGTAGATCAAAATGATGAAATTCTAAATTTATTCAGCACTCTGACATACAAGTTTACAAGCCAAACCACATATGCAGTATGCACAAGGAAAAGAGAGAACAAGACTTCATCCAAAACATAATGTTTCCAACAAGATTCAACACAAACAAACTGAAAGTAAAGAATTGAAGCAGACGCAGACTAGAAGAGTTTGGTGATAGATTTAGATCCAGAAAACACACGACAGCACGACTCACTCGGGACAACTTCATGTGCAGACTTATTTAAGCAGCGTTTTCACGATAGACTTGACATTCAGCTTCTTTAGGTCTGTATAAGACTGTCCACAGCCCACAAACATCACGGGTGATCCAGATATGTAAACCATCGAAAGAGCAGCTCCAACCTACATCACCATTGTAGCCAAAAACAATATTAACCAACTTCTCAGAAAACGAAAAAGAATAAAAGAGTCAAATGATTCAAGTTTTACCTTATCATCTATGGTATCGAACTTGGTTAGCAAGATTCCATCAATCAACCTAGGACTTGGTGATGGTGAGAGGTCGGCTAGTTTCTGTAAATAATGATACGAAGATGTTAAACAAAGCGAAGACTTAATCTATAACCATGCTATGAATGATCATGACATATTAATTAAAGATAATAGCAGTCTCTATACCTGATTGAATTTAGATAGTTGATCCACAGCGTCATTCCCGACCAATGCTTCCCCGACAAAAAGTACCAGATCTGGACTGTTGACATATATAAGCTTGGATAGTGCACGCATCAGCGGTTCATTGTCCTGCAAAGGCAAGAACATACATTAGATAAAAGTTCATCGTTAAAGATAGAATAGTGGGTATAGCAACACCCGTATGTTCAAAACATGCTAGTGATTTCAAGTATAATCTGAGGGTAGCAAACTAGCAATCATGTATTCATAATTTTGAATGTTCCATATTGAGAACAGAAAACCTCGGCTACGTAAAAATATATATTTACAAACTACTAATCATAACTTTAGCTGAAAAAATAAGTTGGAACATAAATGATACCTGCATTCGACCAGCTGTGTCAACAAGAACAACGTCTGATCCATTGCGGCTGGCCTCCTGAATTGCCTCCTTAGCAACAATTGCAGGATCTTTCTCGTAACCCTTTTCAAATATTGGGATCTGACAGCAGATATAAATTTTAGCATCACCATTAAGAGGTACAACAACTTGACGATAAAAAGGTTGGTCATCATACCTGGAGCCTACGAGCATGAGTTCGCAGCTGCTCAACTGCTCCTGAACGAAATGTATCGCATGCAGCCATCATGACATTAATATCATGCTGCTGAAGCCAGTAAGCCACCTATAGAGTTGCATTCAGAATTACACTGTAGCTATGAACATATCAATTGATGCCAGCAAAAAAGAAAAATTGATCCATTTATCTTTACCTTGGCAAGGTTAGTAGACTTCCCAACTCCATTAACACCCACAAAAACCACAACATATGGTTTGCGCTGTTCCTTAGCAACATGAACATCTCTCAAAATGTCAATAGAACGCCTTGGAGTTAAAATACGAACAAGAGCATCTTCCATTGCAGCCTGCAGTGGTTGGAGCAATCAATTACAAATTATATACATCATTTATCCTCAAATTTATCAAAAGGACAGAAAATAATAACATCCTTGAGAGAGATTGATCAAGTCAGCTCACCTGCACAGTTGATGAAATCCTAGTAAATGACGCAAGCTTTTTGCCCTCGAGGCTGATTGCTACAGACTCGCATAGCTTCTCTGCTATCTCTTCAGCCTGCAGTACACAGATAACCCACAGATTGAGTCCACCAATATCTTGACACTTCATCCAAGTAATCAAGAAGAATAAAAATTAAATAAATACTGAAAATGTAACTCTAACATACCACATTCTTAGTCATAAGCCTGTCTTTTAGAGCCTTCAAAGCTGGTTCTAGATCTTCCTTATCCAAATTTGCCTTCCCAGCAATGCTAAAAAAATAAATAAATAAATCTTAAGCAATTGATCTATGATAATTTGGTGTTGGAATTTCATGTAGTGTTATACTAAAACGGCTGAGTTCAACCATTCAACTGATCCAGGAGAGCATGCTTGACAACAATATTAATTGTTAATTTGATTTCACTTATATTGCATGTTGAGAAAGCATAATCAATTAAATCGTATGAAGCAATAAATAATTATTATTATTATGCAGATACACCACTAAAAATTTTCACATATATGTGGGCATTATTCAAGAGATTAAACTCCACTTGGAAACAAATTTACCTCTGGAACATGGACGTAAACCACCCTTTCTTCTTTGAATCCACCTTCTTATCCGTCCCTACTTCTTCATCCTCTTCACTTTCACTGTCACTGCTAACAATCTCATCTTTGTCCATCATACTCTCCCCTTCAACAACTTGTGCAACAGCCATGTGACCATCACCATTCTCGCTCACCGGATCCGTGAAATCCAATTTGGCTTCCACGGGTTTTTCATCCCAAACTCTATTCTTTTTTGCTGGTTTTTTCTTTGGTTCCTCTTTGGAAACCTTGTTAACAGCAGAATTAGCTTTCTTTCCACCTTTAGATCGGAGCTTTTGTAGCTTATTCACATCAAAAGCTCCACTATTAGTGTTTGCATTACCGTTTTCTTTACCATTGACTCTACTACCCCTATTACCTACATCCCCATTAATATGTCCATTTTCCAAGATACTTGTTTTTACACTATCATCGCCATCATCACTATCCTTACCCGATTCCCCGCCACCACTCTTTTTTTTATTACCTCCTTCAAACCCCAATTTTTGCATTTGTTGTCCTTGCTTCTTACCCAAATTACTAACCGGCTTTGCCATCACCTGCTTTGATTTCTTCATCTCCTCAGCCCGAGCCTCCGCCTCCTTTCTTAACTGCCTAAACGTCTCGTCAAAATCATCATAAGTCATCCTTTTCGGATCATAGATTTCAGAAAACTCTCGCTTCACCATAGCAAGCAAGTCATCAACATACAAAAGATGAAGAATCTTTTGATACACAGCAACAAACACCAATCCAAGTTCATTGTGAAACGTCCATTTGAGAGTATATGATGCACCGGGAACATCATAGTTGTACGACGCTGCACCAGATCGTTCCTCCAAAAGGCAGGACCGAATCAAAGTATCAATTGGTGATCCTCTCAAAGCATTTCCAAGCTCTTTGCATGTCCAGAGGATCAACCCCCCTCTGGTGAAAATCAGTAACTGCTCTAACATTTTGTATTCTACTTATACCCCTGTATACACAACAACTAATAATATTGATCAAACATAGAATACTAGCAAATTGCTTAAAATCTAATCATTCCAATTAGAAAAAATAAAAAACGAACTTGCAAACAATGAATAAGGACTCGATCTAAGGGGTTTTTTGAGAGAAAGTGGTCAAATCTGAATCAACATCATTAAACCCTAAAGATTCATAATTTAGGTTTAGAACACTAGGATGAATCAATTTCAAACAGTAAAATTACCATTACCATCACAATTATATTTAAAAAAAATTGATTCCACCTTACAAGTTAATTGAGCTAATAAACAATCGCTTCAAGATCCCAATTTTACTAAAATTCATGAACAACCAATAACATCGATTCAAAAACCTAGAAAGAGTAAGATCCAACCTAATATTCGAATTATATTTCAGATCGGTTATATAACTTTCAATTCATAATCGTACAAACAAAGATAGAACACAATTACAATCATAACCTAACACGATCTTCATAATTCAAAATAAAACGATTAATAGATCGCAAAAAATTTCAATTCGTAATTAGGAACTGAAAACCTACATGATAACAATAATCAGGATATAATAATTAAGACTAAGACTAACAGATGTGAAATTGAAGACAAAAACGTACCTGTAAAGTAATTAATTCTTACTTGGATGATAAAATTAGAAGGGAAAACTGAAAGGGGGAAAAGGAAAAAAAAGAAAGAAAATATTGGAGAAAAAAATAAGGGCGTGTTTGGTATATATAGTGTAGGGATAGGGATAAACTTGACTCAGAATTCGTGGTTGTTGACCATTTGACTACTTTGTAATGATTTTTTTGGTCAACTTAGTTGTGCCGACATATATATATAAGAGATATCAATGAAGCATTGAATCCTAAAATTTACAACCGAGTAATAATTTGAAAGGTGTGGGGTGAACGGTGTCGCCGTTCAAGTCTTTGAATACCGGGATTAACATTTATCACATTGGAACGGAAATCATATTCGGCATGCGAAAGTAAACGCCTAGACAAGGAAGTTTTTTTTATTATTATTTTCTTTATGCTTTATATGAATATAATATATAATATAAATAATGGAACTTGAGTTTTTTCATTTAACTTTCATATGGGAAGAACCGAAGATGAACAAAGAACAAAAAGAAGGAATGTACCTAGGGTTTTTTTATTTGATGAAAAGAAAATAAATATGGATGAAGCCCATTTAAAATTTGGGCTAACTAGTAACTTAATATTAATACAATATTGCCCAACTTTTTAAACATTTTACTTACAAACGTTTTATTATGTTATTTATTTATATTTTATTTATTTATTTTGTTTTATTTTATTTCTTTTGCAAAAATAAAATAGAAATAAAATAATAATCTATCTATCTTCTATCTTATATATTAACTAAAATAAAAATCCTAAGAGAATAATAACCGTTAGATGTAGATCAACAATTAAGATCTAACCCTTAATTAATTTTATGACATCATTAATCCTACTTTTATTTGAATAAAAGATAAATATACCCTTTTTATATATACAATATACAACCTTCAATATTTACAATACAAATTCACTACTTTTCGCATTTATAGCATCATATAGGACTGCATGTAATTCGCTCGAGTTCAAATTTGACGTGACTCGTGTTCACCTTGACACGTTTATGATGTGTACGGTCCTATAATAGATTAATTAAATAGACTTTAAACTCGTGTATACACATGGACCGTTAAATGTTAGATATGAAATTTCGTATTTAGTACTATCTTGTCACTTCACGTCACTCTATTATATAAAGTAGAACAAATGGGAGAGATTTTAACCTTTCATTTTTTCCACGAATGTAATCCAACGAGTTTTTTTCACTCACGTGTTGCAGTAGGGAGGAAAAAAGTTTTATTTTTAGAAACACAATTGTAAAATTTTTTTAGTTACTTATATAACGAAACTTTGAACGTAAAAGAACTTTTCGAGGCGCTATAATAGGGAGTGTTTATCAAAATTAACATTAATTTTCTTAAGTAGTTGGAATTGGATTATTATCTTTGTTGAAAATTTGGACATAATTAGAATTAGGTTCTATCACAAATCTTATCGCAGTTTTAACCGATTTCTCTTCAAATTCAATCTTAAATCAATTTTAGCCAATAGCACGTTTAGCATACCGTATAATCACATATTTTTATAATAAACTATATTTTTGGTACTTTAACCCCCATAGTTGATTTATTTAACAAAAATCGTTTATTTTGTAAGGGACTACACTTTATATATTGACTATGTTGATACTATTTGTAGCAGTATAAGTATAATAACTACATGCTCCATTTTATACCCTTTTGATTAACTTTCAAATTCTTTAAATTCATAACCATATTTTGTAAAAATAAAGATTGCATTTGAAAAGGTCAACGGATTACATTTTACATTTGACTATACTAAAATTATTTATAACAATGTGATTATATTTTAATTTAACTATATTTTTTATTTAATATGTTGTTATTAACTATTAAAGTAATTGTTTATCTTGTTAAAATGAAATATAAAATTGTTACTGTCTTCTGTTTTCTCTTTTTAAAATGTTATTAGATATTTATTGTAACATCCTCTTTATGGGTCTAGGAGAAATACGGTAATTAACTTATTTCATTTGGTTAATTAATTATGTTTAGAAATAACTGATATTATTGGATAATTGAAATAAATAGGTCAATTATTTAAATGACTATTTGTGGATAGTAAAATGTTATTTCTTTTAAATTACTGTAGATATCGGTAAAATAAAAGATTTATTCTCGCAAATATTTTTAGGTTCCAGATAATAGGTTTGAAAGGGGGAATAATATTACATCACTTATATTAGGGTCAATTAGTTAGGCCGACCTAACTTGATTCATTTCCCCAATTTCCTTTTCACTCTCAAGAACACATATACACTTTCAAGAGAATTGATTAATCTGATTCAAACAAAATTAAAGCTGTGATTTGGTGTTATCATCTGTAATTCATCATCATCTTCTTCATTTGGCTCATCTTAATTCTTCATTTCAATTGTAAGTTGTATTTCTTGAACTTATGAGCTACTTGCTGAATTAGGTAGAAAGAAAATTGATACATGCATGAATATTTATGCTTGAATGATTGATTGTTACTGAGTTTGTTTACTCATCATCATCATCAACTTGCTACTATCTTGATTGTAAGTTGATTTGTGACACCCGACCAATTAGGGCTTGTGTTAGTGCCTAATCATTGTACTTATTCATGTAATTAGTTATATTTAGGGCTAATTATGTGTATCACTACGTGTATTGATATATGTTTATATATATACACAATGATGCGATTTGTTTAAATCGTACATTTCACTATCGGATGAATTCCGACACATTATAAATGCGGACGTTGGTGAACAAAATGTTAAATAATGTGAAATTATTTAATAAACTCAAAAATCTCTAAATATTATGTTGATAATATTTAACATGTAAAACGTAACGTATAAAGTATCATAAACGCGACGAAAATGCGCGGAACGCGCCCGACAACCAAATGAAAGCCAAAATATATTTTATAAGTTTAAAATATATCATTTCGAGTAAAACTTTCATTTAAAATATCGTATTTTAAACCGATAACAAAAAACGTGCAAAAATACCGTTACGCGATTTGACCTCCGTAAAACGAACGCGTAAATCGAGGCCGATAATTTAACGAAACATTTTTATAAATGTTTTCAAGTAGTAACATTAAATATTTCAAGTAAAAATATCGAGAATTAAATCGTTAGTTAAAACGCGCATATTAAACGTTTAACGTCTAAATAAACGTCGAAACGGGCGAGGAAACGAACACCGCACGGAGCGTAACTTAGGGACACAAGATTTAGCACCCACATCGGGTGGGACCCCCATAAAATCTGCAGATTTTGTGAACCCCTCCCCTTTGATTACTTGCTTGACTCAAAAACCCACCTCACACTCCTCATTTCATCATTCACTTCCATTTTCAATTTTCACACACCACCTCTTCTCCTCTCTCTCCCTCCTCCACGAATTTCATAATCATCGTCACCAAAACTCAGTCATTTTTATCATCAAGAATCACCATCTATCATCCTTCATCAAGAACAAAAAGAAGAAACAAGGATCAAGGCTCAAATCATCATCTTCTTCATCATCTTCAACTTTTCTTCATCATTTCTTGGTATGAAAGACCACTCCCTCTCTTTAATCTGATTGCATGTCACTTATTTACATGTTTTATTGTTCCATTAGCTTGATTATGTCCAAATGAGATGACAAAAATCGTTTTTACATAACATATTTTAACATGCACAAATCTGCCCAGAAAAGTCAGACTCAAAGAAAAATTCGTATAAAATCGTATACTAAGAGTTAGATGATGCATTTTTTAAAAAATTTGCGTATTGAAAAGAGCTACAACTTTCATGTTTTACACTTTTCCCATATCTGTACGTATTTTTGTGTATAAACCAATCTTTGAGCCTGGTTTGAGATTTGTCGGAAACCGAGTTCGGTTCTTACGCAGAATTTCCTACCTATCTAGATGGACTCTATAATTACCGGAAAAATTCAGTTTAACAACTAGACACATAGGAGAACAACTGGTAAAAATTGTGGACTCTAATTCGAACCATAACTAGTTAAGAAAAATTGGCGAAGTGAACCGACAAAACAGAAAACCCTCTTTGTGGACTGATTTTGCAATATTTTTAAAAGCGACACCTCGGAATGACTCCAACACGAACCACAAATTTCTGGAGACTCTATGAACTAATCTAAGGCTTCCCTAAAAATTTCGGGCCAAAACGAGCCCGTTTGACCATGTTACCAAAGCAAAAACACAACTGTTGACTTTGCGGGTTGACTTTGACCTGCGAACTGAAGTCTTGCAAGTTGAGTTTGACCTGCGAACTGAAGTCTTGCGAGTTGAGTTTGACCTGCGAACTGAAGTCTTGCGAGTTGAGTTTGACCTGCGAACTGAAGTCTTGCGAGTTGAGTTAGACCTGCGAACTGAAGTCTTGCGAGTTGAATTTGACCTGCGAACTGAAGTCTTGCGAGTTGAGTTTGACCTGCGAACTGAAGTCTTGCGAGTTGAGTTTGACCTGCGAACTGAAGACTTGCGAGTTGAGTTTGACTTGCGAACTGAAGACTTGCGAGTTGACATTGACTTATGAGTTGACTTTGCAAGTTGACTTTTTGACTTTGCGAGTTGACTTTTCAAGATTGACTTTTTGACCTTGAGAGTTGACTTTTTGACCCTTAGTTAATTTCCAGAAAATCACATTTTAGACTCTGGATTACGGGCCTTAACACCTTCGGACATATATATACATATATAAAAGCAATAAACACCTACAAAGATCAAACATTTATGATATAGAATCATACATGAAACTCATATGCTTCAAGAAGTATACAATACTATGAACATAATAATAATACTTTGAATTATTATTACATAACCACACCAACGGGCCGTACATGCTTTCAAAACTCAAACAAAACAATCAAACATTTGGACATAACTAATTGATGGACAACTAACATAGATGGTCTGTTGAGACATCTACTCACTCATATGAGCTTGCGCGTTTTGAACGCCCGGCAGGTTACAGTCTACGGACACTCATTTGGTACTACATCATACTTGCTTGCTTTGCAAACACTCTAAGACTCAGGTGAGTCTCATAGCCCCTCATTTTACTATTTTTAACCCAGGGGTGGGAATACATGTTTAGTTTTCATTTACATTTGAATGCAAGTACAAAACACGATATATTGACTGCATGAGTTTGCTCTACTAATCATGAAGTCCTCTATCACATAGTTTGTTAATATGGATTTAGCATGAATGTTAGTGTATGGTACCATATGGGATTGACAATCCCCGTCCGGGGTAGTCGCGCTACCACGACTGCGGTCGAACGGATGCATTATCATTTGTATATACGAGTGTAGATTAGGCACTCGCAGGGAGGCACGCACGATCAGGCACTTAATTGTGATTCCCGACACCTCAGTTAAGCTCGAACTATGGGCTCATGGCAGTAATATACATATTTTTATGATTGATTTCACACATAACTATATCTTGCGGTTCATACATTATTTTTACTATCAAACCTGTGAGCTCACCAGCTTTTAGCTGACCCTTTTAGCATGTATTCTCAGGTACTCAGCAGCTGTAGGCTGGCACTCAGGAATTAGCTTAGCTGGAGTCAGCATGCAAACATCATAGATTTTATTGCATTAATATATTTTGTATAAGTATTTATGCTAGGAAATCTCTCCTATTCAGAACACGAGCTAATGTATTTGGTACAACTGATGTAAACTTTTATGGAATTAATGTATTTTGTTAAAACGACGCATATAGAGTCGTTCATTATATATCTTTGTGCTTGATTACCTTGATTAGTCGCACCCAAAGTATGCTTCCGCTAATCACGAATTTGGGGGTGCGACATGATTTTACCCATTTACACATATATGTTTGAGTTTGGTTGGAAGTAGTTTGAACAATTGATGCATGTGTAGAATTTATGGTTAGATCATGTTGAGTGTTGTTGTATTATGTTTATGGATGATATTTGAAGTCATTTGATAGATAAAATCGTGTACTGCAACTGAATTGGGTGAAATTGGGATTTTGGTTCGAGCTGAAATTGTGCAGGTTTGGGTTTTGTTGGTGTAAAACGCAGAAACGTGATCCAGCCATTATGTCCGGATCGCGTTCCTCAATGTAAAATTACATCAGCTTGATTTTTGTTCTTGAGAACGCGATCCTGGCCCTCCTTCGGGATCGCGTTTTTTAGTTAAAATCGTTTACAGAATGTTTTGACCCAATAGAACGCGATCACACCTCGATTTTCCTGGATCGCATTTGTACGTGTTAATCTGGACAACTCAAAATCCTTTAGGGGAACGTGATCCAGACCACCTGCCTGGATCGCGTTTCAATGTGAAAACCGGTAACAGAATGGCCTTGGTCAGTGGAACGCGATCCTACCACCTTATGCCCGGATCACGTTTACCTGTTTTAAGTTGACAAATTTGATAACTTTGACTTGTACACTTATGTTGTTTAAATAGTATTGTGAGTATATTATGTGCACATATATGACATTATATTTTGAGTAGCTTATAACGACTTATAAAATGAGATACTAATTTGGGTTTTGGTTGTGTCCTCAGATAAACCAAAAACTCAGTAAAATAAAATCTCTGAGTGGAGGTTGTGATCGTCAAGGGTGAGTGGATCAATGACTTTCAGTCTAAATTAGTTGAAACAACTTGGTTACAACTGGTAAACTTGGTTTTACTGTATATACTATTTACGTTTACATTTTGCCATGATAAGTATGGATTATGTGAATTTTTCAAAGGTCAACAAGGTTTGGGTTTAGGTACTATTACTTGGACAACATAAGTGCTTTACACATGTGTTGTTTATTGAAATTTTGTTGTAGGTAGTAATCGTACCAAACCACCGGTTAGACCACTGAATTGGCCTTCAGTGGTTGCAAGTGTTACTTGGGGGCCACCGCAGCAGTAGGGTACCTCAAGGAACACCGATCCTCTTTGAAGCTAATTGTTTATGATGCTTACTTGTAAACAATTATGTAACACCCCGCAATTTCGACATAATTATAAATATTAATTACATGCATTTTTAGGCTAATTCCCTAACTAGAGTAATTCACAACACATTTTAGAGATAAGTCTAGCAAAGCCCGACTACTTAATACGTGTATTATTACACTTCTTAAATTGTTGTAAATACGTACAAAACAATTGGAACAAAAGCGACAAAAACATACAACTGTTGGTGAACAAAATCGTTTAATAATATGAAATTATTAAATAACATAAACGTTTAACAAATATTACGTTAATAATATTTACAAAGTGTATTTGTATCAAAACTTCGGGTTGCGGAAGCGGTCGGGTCGGGTGTTACCAAATCAAATATCACAAGCACAAAGGTACATAATGAACGACTCTAAATGATACGTTTGAAAATATTTATACATTTCCAAAATAAAAGTGTATACAAGTTGCGAGTTCGCAAAGTAATTTCAATACATAATTTGTAATACAAAAGTTATGCATAGAAATCCAGTTGTTTGAAAACATGCGACTCGAGCTAGCATATCTTGTAGCAATCCTCATCGATTCAGCTATAAAGCTGGTGAGTTCATAGGATTGTTAATTGAAAACATAAAGTATAAACCTGTATGCTTTGAAAAGTAGTTCAAATCCATGACTTTGATTTGTATTGTTTAAAGTGTGTAACACCAATGTGTATACAGCTATCGAGGTATCTAATACCTAAGTAATTATGGTTTGTACCTAAGTACACAGAAGTAGTGGCATATCATGCCTGGATACCTATCAGGTATGGGTGGGTCTACAATGTGAGGCATTACATGCCTAAGTATTATCGAGTGTGTGTATGACCATGTCATATCGAGGGTGTGGCAATCTGTGCCTTGATACCTATCAGGTATAAGTAAATCAACTAATGTGGGGCAATACAAGCCTAAGTACATTCAGGTATATGTGTACGCCCACGTCGTATGATAACAAGTAATAGAATTATTAGTTTAGCAGTAAATTGTGGGTGTGCTCCTGGCACGTTGTGTTGCATCCAGAAACATAAAATTGCAGTCTCGCAGAACTATGATTGAGTATTTAAACAAATACTGAGTTAACGGCCTCGCGTGAAAGCTCACCGATCTGTTAACGATTGCGAATCTCAAGTGTAAGCTCGCTGATCCGTTAATGAGTGCGGATCACGAGCATAAGCTCGCCCATCCGTGACTGAGTGTGAACCCCGAGTATAAACTCGTTGATCCATCGATTGTATCACTTTACCGCGATATCGTACTTGTGCCCACTCCAACCGTGGCAACGTTTTGTGCCCACTTTACCATGGCATCGTTTTGTGCCCATTTGGCATCGATCGGATTGCTCACAAGCAATGTATGAGAGTCAGCAGTACCATGACATGCCCGACTTGAGTAACTGAGCCGACCGTACTACGACGTGTCCGACTTGAGTAAATGAGAGATGGCAGTACTACGACATGCCCGACTAATGTAAATGACCGACAGTACTATGACATGTCCGACTTGAGTATTCGCGTTTGTATAAGTGTATGTATACCTATATACATAATTAGATTGTATGTAGCACCAAGTGCTCGAGATAGAGTACGAGTATGTGTATATATATATATATGTATATATATAAGTCAAATCAACAAGAACGTCCTACCGAGTATCATGTAACCCATGATGGTGATTTAGTGTATCTAAGCATGTATATACAATACCTAAATATTAGATCTAGCACGATGAGCCTAGGTATGAATAACTCATCCCCTAGTTGTTTTGCATTAGTATGAAGAGTCTATACTAACGTATACTTCTTGCCTCAGCCTAGCAAGTATAATGAGGTCCGTGGTTAATGTTTACTTAAGTACACTCCATCCTATTAATAATGAAATGTAACAGCAGTCTTAGTTCCTAAAAGGAAAACTAATCCTGTAAAAGTCTAGTCGTTGTCCAACGTAGGTAGAACTAACTAGTTCTAGTGTGTTTGATAGTATTGTCCCACGACAATATGGTCAATGCATAATGATAACTTAGTCAAGTTATGTGATGGTGATTGTTATTCAACAATCTAACAATTTACAATGACAACTTATCTAGGTTAAGTAGTGATATTGTTCTACAACAATATAATGGGTGTAATTCCTAAGTATTACACATTTTGTATTACATACAGTAAAGTAGATAAGTGTGAGTTATAAAGGTTTATCATTATAATTCAAAACAGTAGTTGTGCATGTGTCTCACCCCGAAAATAGTAAAACAGTTGAAAGAGTGGGGCTATGAACTCACCTGTGAGTTGTCAGCGATCCTACGATACGTGTGTTGCCCGAATGGTAACCTCCTAGTGTCCTAAACACGTGAGGTTATATAAGTACGAGACAAATCAGTTTGTCTAAGCGAGTTGTGTAAGTATTCATTTGTCGTTCAGGTTTGGAAACCGTGTACAGGGGTCCGGGGGAGCCCTGGTAGCGGGGTCCAAGGGGTGGCAACCCCTGGCGGGGTCCAAGGGGCAGAGCCTCTGGCTGGGGTTGAGCTGCCAGGTCAGCTTGGAAAATTTTTATTTCTATTATGTTGCTGTAGTGAAAAATGCTCCAAAATTACATTTTGGATAAAAATTAGCTGGTAAAATTTGAGTCTCGACACTTAGTGAAAAATGTACGTTTTCTGAGTTTTTAGCGACACTTATAGCATCACTTAGGGGTTTGTGCGACACTTAGGAAGTGCCGCATAAAATGGGAAATTCTGAAGTGTTAGCTGTTGGAAATAGTGTCCAAGGTCATAACTAATTGGTAAGACTATTCTAAAGGTAGAGCCTTTTTGGGTTGCCCTCGATGAACAGTAAGAGAAACAATAAGAGAGATAATATTAATTGGAATTAATATTATAAGTTAATTATTTGGTTTGTTAATTTATCATAGTTGATAAATTAATTAGAAACTAAAAGAAGTTAACAGAAACAATGAGAATGTTTAGTTAGTTTATTAATTGAATATTAAACTAAAAGGAACATTCTGGAAGCAAGTTCCAACCGGCGGTTGGAGGGTTCAACCGGCGGTTGGAGGTTAGGGTTTGTAAGGCGGTGTAGATGTATCATTACTTGGGTAGGAATCAAGTCCAACCGGCGGTTGGAAGCTTCAACCGGCGGTTGAAGGATGAATTCAGTTGTCCCACATCGGCCAAGGGATAAAACCCTGGGCTCCCTCTCCCCTTATAAATAGAGGCCTAATCCAAGGTTTCCAATTATCCCAGAATTGAATAGAGTTCAATTCTTTCTCTCTTTCTCATTCCTACTCCTTGTAAGAGTTTACACGACTTAGAGTCGGGACCTTAGGGGTTTGGGAATTTCTCTTGGTTCACGGGTATGACGCATTAGAGGTATTCTGTTTTGGGTACTTGTCATCCAAAGCATGGAAGGTCGAGTAAGGAGTCTGCGTGAAGGTTCTGCAAGGTTGTCTGCGCGTGAGAAATTGGTTTTCTCAAAGGTTAGTATTTTCTCGTTTATCTATTTATTTTGTTATTGTTAATAGCTTTATTAAGTAACGGTCCTTTAGGGTTTAGTTTCCTAGTTGCTCTAGATTAATTGTTATTTTCCGCTGCATATGTTAATCTAGTTAGGGAATAGAAAACCCAACATTAGCGTCACTTGGGGAAGTGACGCAAAAGAGGCGACACTTAAGCAAGTGTCGGGTGTAAGTGTCAGTTCAAGTGTCGGGTGTTGAATTTGCGTCACTTAGGCAGTGACGCTAAAAGAGGGTTTTATGCGACACTTAGGCAAGTGACGCATGATTAGGGTTTTATGCGACACTTAATGCGTCACTTAAAGAAGTGACGCTATACTGGATCTGGCCGTGCGTCACTTACGTCTGTTCGACGATTTTACCCTCAAAATCAAGATCTAACCTATTTTTGGACCAAATCTTGTTGATATAATGTTAATACATGATATATTAAGTGTTTTTAACTAGAAATAACAAGAAAAAGTGGGTAATTTCTTACGATTTGAAGATCGAAGGTTTGAGGATGATGATGAACTTGATGATGATCTTGATGAAGAAAATGAAGATGGAGATGATGATAGTGTTGTTGTTAGTAGCTTTCTTTTCCTTGAAGATGATGATGATGATTTTCGATTTGATGATGATGTGGTTGTTGATTATTGTTGTTGTTGTTGTTTGATAAGTTGAGAGAAATAGATGGAAAGGAAGAAAAAGAAAATGAGGTGAAAATGGGGAGGGGATTTGGGTTTTGTCAAAACTCAGATCCTCAATTTGGGGACTGTGGTCTCCAAACACAGTACAAAATACCCGTGTTTTTATACTCGATCGCAAAATAAATAATATTTTTAATATATAAAATTCTTTTTATATGTTTTCGAAATATTTTTGAGTTGGAACATTTTATAAAATAAAATGTTTGGGTTAAGATAACTAGAACGCATTTTATCAGATTTGTTTTTCTAGTGATTATGAAATAATCATCTTGCATTACATATATATATATATATATATATATAAAGTTTTCGAATACTTTGTTATAATCGCATACTAAGTACGATTAATTGAAGTAGAATTTGGGCGTGAAAATTGACCTTTTTGACCGGGTGTTACAAACAACAACAAAATCGGACACACAACAACAAAACGTATCATCAACCTCATCTTCAAGATCCAAGCTCAAGATCCACCATCTTCATCTCCATTTTCATCTCCCACCTAACTTTCGATTTCACTCAAATTTTGTAAGATTTCACCACTTTTCCTTGTTATTTCATGATTATTATGAGTGATATTGTAACACCCCCAAATTTGTTGATTTTGATTAGCGGAAGCATTTAATTAAGTATGGGGAGTGCCACAATACACAGTACATGCATACGTATCAGAGCTTATGATTACTACAGAACATAATATATTATGATGCCAAATGTATTAGTTACAAAGTTTACGATTCCTTGAATCATACAAGTTAAAAGTATTAAGTTTACAAAAGTAAATTTCGTAAATATGACTAAACAATTTCAGTTATATAAAAGAAATCCAGTTGTCAAAAGTTGGCATCCTATTCATCATGGGTCGTCTATGTTCCAACGTGCAGGCGGTTCTTACATGCGCAGCTAATTCCCTGAAAAACATAGTAAAAGTCAACAACGAGGTTGAGTGGATTCACAGGTTTGATGTTTGCAATAGTTAAATCAAGTTTGTAAGCACAGTTGTTAAACCAATACGTTCACAAATAGTTATTGCCATAATAGTCAAGTAATCATTTTTTGGAATGTTATCCAAATATAGTTCGGTTGGGATGTCACCCAAAATACCGTTTACGTGGGATGTTACCCCAAAACACAGTTTGTAAAACGTTGTTGGTCGTTCTCCAACGTTCACAAAACAGTACCGGTCGTTCTCCGATCTAGATGCGCACGGGTCGTTCTCCCGTCCAACTCGGCCAGTCGTTCTCTGGCAATACATACTGCTGGTCGTTCTCCAGCGAAACACAGTACCGGTCGTTCTCTGATCAAAAGACGCATGGGTCGTTCTCCCATCCAAATACGCACGGGTCGGTCTCCCGTCCACTTGGCCATTCGTTCTCTGGCACTAAAATACGTTGCTGGTCGTTCTCCAGCGTTTTCATAAAAAGTACCGGTCGTTCTCCGGTCAAAATACGCACGGGTCGTTCTCCCGTTCAAACAAAACAGTTTATCGAGTAGCTTACCACGCTTGTTTTAGTTTATGGTATGAAAATGTTATTTCATAAACATTAGTTCACATAATCGTTCCACAGTTCAAAGTACTCTAATCGTTCGAGTAAACAAGTATACAACCATGTAGTAAAAGCAGTTATGACAATTAATAAAGTAGTTGACTATGTTTTCCACTCGTGTTCAAAAGTAGTTAAACAGTAAAAGTAGCGGCTGTGAACTCACCTGTTAAGTCAAGTATGTTCGAGTGCTAGCAAAGCCTAAAGCCCAAGAAGTCTAGTCGAAATCTACAACGCCCTAAACGTATGAGATTTAATAAGTATGTGGAGGTCTAAACTTAACCATCCATGCTAGTGTTCGTACAACCAAGTTATGTCCATGTGTTTGTTCGATGTTTATGTTTGTAAAATGTATACGACTCGTTGGTAATAATAATCTCTGAAAGTATTATCATATTGTTTCATTGTGTTTCATAAAGTATGAAATTGTGTACGGCGGTCCGGGGGCAGCGCCCCTGGTAGCGGGGTCCAAGGGGTGGCAACCCCTAGCGGGGTCCAATTGGCAGAGCCCCTGGCTGGGGTCGAGATGTTAAAATTTTTATTTCTACTATATTGTTTTAGTGAAAATCGCATCTGGAAATTAAATTCGGGAAAATTGACCAAAGTTGGCTGCGGACTGAGATTGCGGTGCGAACTGAGTTCGCTTCGCAAGGCAAGGTGGGAAACGAACCGAGTTGGGCTCGCAGGGTAGGTTCGGTTCTCAGTTCGGCTCACAAGCCAGTTCGGTTCGCAGGTCAGTTCGTGAGATCTGGGTTCGCAACACGATCTGCGGACTGAGACGCAGCTCAGTTCGCAGACCTCGCTGTTTGTGAAAAGTCGAGTTTTAAACGCATTTTTGAGTCGGTATTTGGACATAATCAGTTGGTAGAACACTAAAACTGTATTAAGTATTATAAACATGAATATCAAAGAAAATAGCGAAAATCTAAGAGTTTGCGGAATTGTCAGGTTCTTACAAAGTTGTCACCGTGGAAATTCGAGAAGATAGAAATGTAGATCTTGTTGTTGTGGTCGTTTTTCTCTAAAGGAGCGAGGTGATTCGATGAGTTTTCGTGGTAATTTTTGAGTGATTTGTGTGGTTTTTGTTGTGTTTAGAGAGAGAGATGAGAGAAAAGGGAGGTGAAGAGAGAGAGTGAAAGAGAGAAATGAGGGTGATGGTGGTGGGTGGGTGCCGGTTTTGGTGCCCAAAAGGAGAGGAACTTTGTCCCTAATTTGCGGTATTTGGCCCGTGTTTGCTTTCCCGATCGTTAAATGTTCAAATATTTTAATTTGGTAACTTTTTAAATACGTATTTGAATCTATTTTAGATGAGATATTTTATAAAGATATTTTAGTTAAGTTATACAAATTTAAAATTTATTCTGTTTTGTTTTGTCAGAGATGTTTCGAGTTGTTTTCAGTTTGCAAAATACTTTGTAAATATTATTGACATAATATTTAATAGTTAATAACGTTATTTAATAATTTCGTTTTATTAAATAATTTTGTTCACCAACTGTCGTATATTTTGTCGCGTTTGTTCTTATTGTTTTGTATGTATTTCCAATTTACTACGAAATGTAATACTACGCGTATTAACTAGTTGGGCTTTGCTAGACTTGCCTCTAAAATGTGTTGTGAATTAGCCTAATAATGCAAGTGTTTAGCGTACGTAATCGTGTTTAAATTTGCGGGGTGTCACATATATACCATATATTAGTGTTTCTACAACAGATTATATCTAAAAATCGACCCAAAACTTGTTTTCCCCAAACTTTCGTCGAACAGTTGGTTGTGTCGCTTTTGGCCCAAAAACAGTAGTGCGTGTAACATCCTCTCGTCAGACCTGGTAATTTCTAATTTTAAATTGATTATATAATTATTTTAGAAATTATATGATATTGTTATTTAATTGTGAAACGTAGATAAATAAGTTCCAGAACTTATTGTGAATAGTAAATTGTTAGTTGTTTTAATTTACTATAGTTGACAGTAATATAAAATAAGTTTCTCGTAATTGATATTTAGGCTCCAGACAATAGATTTAAGACGGGCATAAAATACCCAATGAGGTAGGTCGATTAAAAGAGGCCGACCTCCTCTTTTCTTCATTTCCCAAATTTCCAGTGACCTCAAGACCACACACCATTATTCACACTCAAATTCAAGATTTAAAATCAAAACTATAATCAAGATAACCTAATTTGGAGCTGTGGTTACTTTATTACCATCATCATCATCATTGAATCTTTGCTTTGGATTGATTTTGTAAGTGTTCTTGTTATAGTATGTAAATGGGTTTTATTTGAAATTGTTGATTTCTTGAATGTATATGATGATTTGAAGATGATATAGATGCTTACAAGCTGAATTAAAATGATTCTAATTGTGAATTCGAGTTCTAAAACTAATTAGTAGTTGAGCTATGATTTTAGGGCTCAACCAAATGGGTTATATTTATTGAGTATGAAACTTTGATTGATTATTGATTAAATGAGGTTACTTGATGATATATGTTCATGCTTGATGTTTCTTTGATGTTAGAAAGGTTTATAAGTCGAATTGGTAACTGAGTTAAAGTGTTAATGAGATTTGGGGTCGAGCTGTGTATTTACAGGTCTGTTCTTGAGCTGAAGAACAGCTCAACGCGATCCCAAACCCTAGCCCGGATCGCGTTCTTCAGTTATATTTTGAGCTGGACGAGTTTTGTTCTTGGGAACGCGATCCCAAGCATTCACCTGGATCGCGTTGCCAAGTGCAAATCTGTCACAGAAAGTTTTCCAAAGATGAACGCGATCCAGCCCTTTGATCCGGATCGCGTTGCATAGTGTATTTTGATAACAGAAACTTTTCTTAAGGGGAACGCGATCCCACCAAATCTGACCTGGATCGCGTTTGCCTGTATTATTTTGATGATTATGATAACTTGTGAACTTAAGTGTATACTATATATATGTATAGTATTGTTACTTATGTTTGAAAAAGATTAATAATGTGATCACTTGTATAAGGTGTTCATTTACCTAAGTAATAGTTGTTGATGACAAGTCACTAACTTGTGCGTTATGTGGTGTTTCAGATAAACCAAAGACTCAGTGATTAGAAGCTGAGTGTCGTGACTTCTGAGGTATCGGTGAGTGGATTTAGAACCCACCCTTCGATTTAGTTGTAACTATTTGGTTACAATAAGTATACGTAGATTGATTATACGATTGTTAATCTGTATTATTGATTATGAATCTACGTGATATGTGAATCTATGTGTATCAGATTATTGAGGTCAACGTGTACTTGGACTTTTGGTTATTATGTGAATTACACAGGTTTTGATTCATTTGTTGTGTTTGAGACCTGTGTATGAATTTAATAACCAATAGTTATCGGTCTATTCTGTAAGGGCCATACAGATTGACGTTAAGTGTTCTTTGGGAATCCCCGGGTATTATGATATCCCAAGAGCCACCGATCCTCATTGAAAAAGAATGTGTTTACTAGTATTTGCTGTAAACTGATGGTTATGCTAAGTTGAATTGTGTGTGATAAATTCATTCACTTAGCTTCGTGCTAATCCCTCATCCTACTTCCTGCAGGTTTTTGATATATATGTGGGTGTCAGGAAGGGATGCTTTCGCAGGGAATGTCTGACAGATTATGACTCTGATATGGTTTTGTTATGAACCTTGTTTTGTAATAGAGAATACCCCGACATATGTAGTTTTTAAACAGTGCTACGTTGGTATATTTTGAATATGTAACTGTGTATGTACATTATCTTAATGTACAGTATATAAATATGTTTTAAATTCATACGCTTCCGAGTAAAAATAATATAATATTATTGACCTAAAAGAGGGGTGTTACAGTGCGACACAAGCTTTTGTGTCACATTATCTTTCCTATGTCGCACATAGCGACACAAGCCATTGTGTCGCAGACTACTCAATGTCGCACATAGCGACACAACACCTGATGTCGCATTAAATTGCGGATGTCGTATAATGCGACACAAAGACCTGTGTCGCAGTCATGACCTGCGACATAACAGCCTATATCGCACCCAGTGTCGCAGGAGTCAGAATTTGAAAAACGCAAATTTTACTAAGTGTCAAGACTCGAAATTTGATCACTTAACGGTACCCGAAATCAAATTTTAGATGCATTTTTACTACAGCCACATAGTAAAAATAAAAATTTCCAAGCTGACTTGGCAGCTCGACCCCAACCAGGGGCTCTGCCCCTTGGACCCCGCCACTAGGGGCGCTGCCCCCGGACCCCGTTACACAATTCCATACCTTATGAAACACAATGAAACAATATGATAATGCTTTAAGATATTATTATTACAAACCGTTACCAACAAGTCGTATACATTTTTACAACAACAAATTGCGAAGGTAAACATTAAAACAAACACTTGGGTCATAATCTAGTTGTGTGAACACTAGCATGGATGGTCAAACTAAGACATCCACGTAATTATACTTATAATCTCACATGTTTAGGGCGTTAGGAGATTACGGTCTTTGAGAACATTTGGGCTTAGGCTTTGCTAGCACTCGCACATACTTAGCTCATCAGGTGAGTTCACAACCCCACTTTTAACTGTTTTACCGCTTTCAACTTGGGGTGAGAAACATAGTCAACTGATTTATTTATTGCCATAACTGCTTTTACTTACATGATTGTATACTTGTTTTACTCGAACGATTAGAGTACTTTAAACTGTTGAACTCTTACACAGAACTGGTATTTATGAAACAACATTTTCATACTATAAACTTGTTAAACTTTGTTTGGTAAACCGGAGAACGACCGGTACTTTTATGTAAACGCTGGAGAACGACCAGCAACGTATTTTTGTGCCAGAGAACGACTGGCCAAGTTGGACGGAGAACGACCCGTGCCTGTTTAGACCGGAGAACGACCGGTACTGTGTTTCATTGGAGAATGACCAACAGTGTTTAGTGCCAGAGAATGACTGGCCGAGTTGGACGGGAGAACGACCCGTGCGTCTTTAGACCGGAGAACGACCGGTACTATTTTGGAAACGCTAGAGAACAACCAGCAACGTATTTCAAACTGTGTTTTGGGTAACATCCCACGTAAACTGTATTCTGGGCAAAATCCCAACCGAACAATATTTGGATAACATTCCACAACACGTTTACTTAACTATTATGGCAACAACAGTTTACGAACGTATTTGGTTTAACGAACTGTACTTGCAAATTTAAAACCTGTGAATTCATTCAACCTCGTTGTTGACTTTTACTATGTTTTTCAGGGAATTAGCAGCACACGTAAAGACCACCTGCACATATGGAACGTAGGCGACCCTTGAAGCTTTAGAATGCCAACTTTTGAAACATATGGATTTCTTTTATATAACTAAAGTTGTTTTTTTCATATTTACGAAATCTACTTTTGTAAGCATAACTACTTTTACGTTTGTACAATTCGATGAATTGTAAGACTTTGTAACTATTACTATTGGCATTCTTATAATATATGTTTTGTTGTAATCATATGCTCTGATATGTATGCATGTACAATGTTGGTGTCACTACCCCATACTTAACTAAATGATTCCGCTAATCAAAATCAACGAATTTTGGGATGTGACAAATTATTAATCTAAGTTAGGTTGATAGTTATGATCTATTCACTTAGCTTTGTGCTAATCCCCCTCTTTACTTCTTGAAAGTTAATCTTTTGAATGTGGGTAGCAGGAAATTTGGGTTATGATGGAATGTTTGACGGCTCACTCTGAATTATAAAACCATGTTAATGGTTTAACTTTATATTTTGAATTTTCTATAACACTTAAACTTAGTGTTGTAATTATTCTGGTGAATTGCTTAAAGGATCATGTATAAATGGGTTGCACTTTTGAAATGTAATTATGCAATCTATAATGTATGAAATTAAATATACGCTTCCGATATGTGTTTAAAAAAATGGTCTTGAAAATTGTAGGGCATTATATTTATGGATAATTTAATTGCAATATTTACATACACAAAATAAAATATATCATATATGCATATTCATCCCCTTATTTATCATTTTATTTTATTTATGTGAGTTGCAATAGTAGTATGTGAGTTTGAATAGGTTAGAAATAGTAACATTTACCTTTTGTAATGTAGTAGGGTAAATGAATGTAATTAAATTAGTTTATGTAAAAAAAAATGTTTTTTGTTAATTAATCCCTTAGGTTTGAATGAAAAATCAGGATTCATACCTAAAAAGTTACACATTCTTCCCTCTTAGATTATTACATGTATCAATTTTAACCCATAAATGTACACTTTACCTTATAGCTTTTGACAATGTTTTAAATCTGATTTTCTTTTCAAGTGAATTACGATACTAACCTCCCGTCCAATATTTTGTTTTTTAAATTAGTTTTTCTTCTCATTCAATTAATGACTAAATACTGAAAATGAGAAAGAGAAAGAAAAAAAAGCATTCCGAATCCTGCAATTATTAACTAGAGTAAGACCCGCGGGATTCGAGGCTTTTAACAAAAAAAATAATTTTGAATTGAAATTTAAATGAACACGGATAAAAAATAATTATTATGATGCATACGGCAAATTAGTCATTATACTTCGGATGCTTTCACATAATCACATACGGATTCAAACACACTAACGTAATTAATTAAAAAAAATAGTCATTATACCTCGGATGCTTTCAATCGTTTTTTAATGCTCCAAAATAAGAGATTTCCGTGATTGTTGAAGACGCCATAGGTTTCAAAGATATATCGCCATTTACAGCCTTGTTGAAGATTCTCACGTTGATGAAGACGACTGATTAAAGCGGGTGTTCGAATGTTTAGCATCGTATGCAACTGGTTTTGATGGGTTTTTTTTATTTATTTGGGCCTAATCTCACACATGCATCACAATATTTTGAGCGTTATTTAATGATTGTCTTAAGCTCATGTATCACCATAGTTGGGCTGTATTTAAACGATTGCATTAAGCCCATTACAGCTAGCCCATTTCATTTTAGGGAAATTAATCGATTTGCCACTTTTTTTTTAAAAAAAAAAAGTCGTTTTACCCTCGCAACAAAAATTGACGTAATGCCCTATTCAATCGCAAATTGCAAATTTGCGATTTGCCATTTGCCAATGCATCCTGATAGCGAATATTGCTCGGTCACGTGCACGTGTCGCAAAATCAAATTTACGATTGGATAGGGCATTACGTGTATCAATTTAAAACCCATAAATGTACATTTTACCCTATAGCTTTTGACAAAGTTTTAAATATGATTTTCTTTTCAAGTGAATTACGATACTAACCTCCCGTCCAATATTTTATTTTTTAAAATAGTTTTTCTTCTCATTCAATTAATGACTACATACTGAAAATGAGAGAGAGGGAGAGAAAAAAAGCATTCTGAATCCTGCTTTAGATATTAATTATAATTATTTAACGTAATCATACTAAATAGTAAAGTTTTATAAAAAATATATATTTGCACGTATCACGAACATGTACTAACATGTAACAATGAAACTAAACTATGTTATTATGTGAGTATTTGATATATGATATATGTTGAATTTATCTAGGGATGGCACCCTCGGGTCCCGCATACGGATATGACAAACTCATTACTTGCCTGCACAGATTTTTCAACCGTGAACCCATAGGTATTTGTTAGCGGGTTTATTTTTACACATGTACACACGACTCAAAGGTAAACTTGCGGGTTTTAAATAATACAAATTATTTATCAAATAATCAGAAGTTTTGATATATATTTGATATAAAAATGTGTCTTAAAACATATTCAAATCAACGGATCATAATTTTAAACGAATTAAATTGTTGAAATTTATGACATACGAACTAATAGTTCGATAACTACAAACTTATTTGATATTTTTTCTTGATCGTTCTATAAGTTTGCTAATTAAAAACATTAATATTATACATTTTTGTCTCTATATGAATAGTTTCATTATATATGTGATAAATTATAAAAATCGACTTTTCAATAACTATAATACGTTTGTAATTTCACGGGTCGGGTTTAACCGCGGGTAAAAGTTCATACACAATACTTTCCCGCAACCCGCCAACAAGTAAAAGTTCATACACATATTTTACCTGTGGGTAGAAATTTCCCGAGTTTACCCACACACAATGGGTACGTACCTATGGGTAGCGGATTTTTTCATTCTCATTGTCATCCCTATTTGTAAAGTAGTTTATGGGGTAATATATAAATGCTGTAAGTTTTTTGGTACAAAAATTCGGTGCATGGATGAAACATATTTAATGCAAACATAATTCTGGAAGATTCATTTACTACCCTAAATTTGATGCAGTATTTAATGTGTACGTTAGAGATGCCCTTGTACAAAGTAGTTAGTGATGAACAAGAAATTACTTTACAATTCCAACAACACTCGTGATTCGTGAATGTATATTTAACTTATACTATTTACACATTTAACACAATATATTAGTCCTTGTATCATTATCTATATTTTCTTACTTTTCAATATACGTAGTCTCCTGCGTAGTTGCGAGTCAATAAAATAGTTTTTAATAAAAAGTGTGTAAATTAATGTGTATATTAAGTATTTATTTGGATTCAGATAATATTACTTTATGTAAATGGATTTATATAAGCAGAGATTTAAAAATTAAAAGTTTTTGAAACCAAGTTAATGAAAAAACTTAATTATTTTAAGTCTATATTACTAATTTCAAGTAATTTTATTCATACTCAATAAATTAATAATGGATACATTACCGATCGATTTGGATACTGTTATAATTAATAAATTACATGTCTTTTTATATCTAAATGAGTAGTTGATTAAAAAATACTCATTTTTATTAAGTTTGAGATCTTATTTTAAAATTACTAAAATCAAAAGATTTAATTGACAAATTAAAACTTAATTATAATGATGACATCATAAAGATGTTTCATATATAGATATATAATAATAATAATAATTTATAAGATAAGATAGTCATAGAGTTTGCATTCAATTTAATTGTTTTTTTTTTTTTGTATCATATTTTATGCGAAAAAGAAATAAGTAAAATTATTTGTACAATTAATAGATCACTACAACTATGGAACCATGAAATCTCTATGGTTAAATAAATTGTCATGACTAGTTTAAGCTTTTAGACATCATCAAATATATCCTATTTCAGATTCAGATTTTAGATACTTAACTAATTTATTTTATTTCTTGTTTTTCAGTTAATTTCATTATTTTCCTTTTTTCAACAACGCATTAAAGATATTTCTGGTATTAAATTTTTGTTTTAGATTTGTCCCGTAAAAAATTATTTATTGGCTCCATATGTATATGTTGTTTAAAGATATTTAAAAAAAGAAAAATTAGTATATTATTCATGACTGGTATTTTTATATTATTTATCATACTGTGACAAATGTTTTACAGAATAATTTAAGGAAAAGAAATTGTGGAAATTATAAATTTGGAATTAAAACTTCTTCCAACGGAACAAAATCTAAAATCTTCTTGATATCTAAAAATTATCCCCTTTTTAATTACTACTAATTTTTTCCTTTAAAAATATGCTACTTCCTCTATCCTTTTCAATCATCAAATCTTTATAATCTCAATCCAAACATACTTCTAGAGCACGTATTACACCTCTTCTTACTGTATAAATATCATATAATCTTAATCTAATTTCCCATTAGGGTTTCGTTGTTACAGTAATAATTTTCTTTAATTATTATTGTAATACAATTCTATTTAATTTCCTTTAGCTAAACCCTATTTTTTCATCTATATATTACATATCATTAGTTACCTTTGTCATACTTAAAAACACCATACAACCCATGAATTCTCAATCTTCTTCTGGTTATACACATCGTTTTAAGAGAATCTCCATAAAGTTCACCAGTTCGATGAACCCCATGGATGGAAAACCATCTGCAGTTGATCAGAAAGTTGCTGAAAACGCATCTGCTGAAGTTGAGGAGATGAATGAGATGGTGAGTCATGATCATAATGCTGTCGACTCGACAACCATCAAACCCGCAAATGCGAACATGTTCGAGAAAGCTAGAAAGGAGACTGACAATGGGGAACTTTTTCATCTCATTGCGCGTGGAACCAATTTCAAGAAACGGCCGCGGTTCACGAAGAGGGAACTTGTTAATCAGCAAATTCTAAAAGATTACGACGTGTTTTTTAAAAACGGCGAAAGTAAATTTGTATGTCGTGTATGCCGAGATACTTTTGAATCCGTGAAGGAGTTTTATTTTCATCTGCAGACTCATACAGAAGAGAGATGGAAAGCATTCTTTGCAGGGCGTAATGATAAAGTCTATTTCTCGTCTAAGGCTGTATTCGGGTCGGAGATGAAGAGTCGCAAGAGAAGTCGTTTTTCAGGATTGCTAGTTGCTGATGATCGTGATCATGATCATGTGAATGGTAATAATAAGGTGCCGAAAACAGAAAACTTGTTGGGAACGAAGGCAGTTGATTGTGTGGAGGTTGATAAGGATGTACGGTATGCAGCAGAGAGTTTAGTACTAATGTCTCGAGATCACAAGTCAGTACTGCCCGAAGGTATTATAATATCGACGGATATAATAAAAGCGGTTGAGGGTCTTTTGAAGCTGGCTAATGGGGCTGCAACAACGGGTGAAGGTAGGCGTAAGATGGTTCGTGACTTTGATTTGAATTTACCTGCAACGGAATATGACGATTCAACACAACTTATTATGGCATAACAGTAGAAGAAAAATGCAGTTTTTTGGTCACAAACAGAAGGCATTGTACTTATTATGATTTAAATCGTTTTCTTTTGACAAATTGTTTCTGCGATACTACAGCAGGGGATTATAAGGTTTTTTCAATTAGTTCATTCATACATTGTGTCCTGATAATATGATATGGCAATTACATATAGGAAATTATATCCATAAGAATAAGAATTGAATCCAATAAATAACTAAATGATTATCTGACGTGGTGTTTCAAAAATCTTTTTTTCATCTTTGTTGTTGGTGTTTGGGCATGCATTTACAGAATTGTAATCCATGAAGGAAAGGTTTAAGAAGTTGTTACTCCGTATTAAAAAGGGTAATTTGAAGAGTATCCATTTAAATTAAATGGTTATGTTTAGATGATTTTATGGATCATAATGAACTTACCTATGTGTCTAATTAAGAATGAACATGAATCAAAATCTGACAAGAAAAGAGAGGAAGATAAATAGTGGTTAATTACCTGATCTTACTTGCAAGAAAATGCATGGTTGCTATTTTAAAAGAATGTTATAACAGAGGAACATTTAATATTATTACATTTATTTTTATTTAGGTTTAACTTAGTTACATAAATGTACCATGCAATATACGACTGGATATATTTTTTTTTAAAAAAAGTTTAATTAAAAAATAGAATATAATGTTTTTTCACCTACTCGGATAACTTGTTGTTAGATAAACTAAAATATGCAAGTATATATATTAAAGATGTTAGAATTGTATCTATCAAAGTTATTGATGAATTTATTCACCTCCCACTAATGAGAAAATTGAAAGTGTGAATAAAAAATAGTAATAATAATAATAATAATAATTAGATTTTTAAAAGAATGTGTATAACTCAATTTCAGTTATTATCTTTAGGGCTATTTTTACCGTACATCTTATACGGAGTATATCTTTTGACAAATGTGAGGTAAAATTAACCGGTGATAATTTATTAGAGATTCAAACTGTAAAAAGGGTGAAATGTAGAATGGCTATGATTTGATAAATTACTACTACTTCTTTTTGTTAAAAATATTAAATTTAATTACCCTGTGTTCGCTTAGGATACGAATCTAATGTATATGATGATGATGATATTACTGGAGTAATTAATGGGGAGGATTATGGTAGTCAAGTTGATTAAGGTGAGAAATAAATTTTGACCGTCCGTTTTAAATTAAAGCTTTAGATTGAAAAAGGTAGAATGGCAAGATTGTAATTAAATGGAACAGCTGTTGCACAGATATGGGAGGCAGATTGGCACACGCGCCCTTAGTCACGCACGCACACCATCAAATTTTAATTAAATATACATTCTAATTTAATTTGCATTTTAGTAGTTGTTAAAATAGAATAAAAATTATTCAAATTTTTATTATAATGTTCTATTGTACGATCCATTATCACTTTTAATACTAACATATCTTTTATAGAGTTGAAGTTTTTATCAAGAGATTTATACTAAAATAATTTTAATAAAATGCTCTTTATTATTATAAAAAAATATTTGATACATAAACTTATTTTGTGATACACATACTAGATAGACAACGTGTTAACATATTAACGCATAACTTGATAACAAAATACACAAACGTATTTTTACCATACACACATTTAGTACACAAAAGATGATACAAGTTCATATTAACGCGAAATTCAGTAATAAGATACACAGACTTAATTTGTGATACACACCTAGTAAAAAAGTAGATAATTTGTAAACGTATTTGTGATACACACACTTAGTAAAAAAGTGATAATTTGTAAACGTATTTTAATTAAATATATATTTTTATTTCATTTGCATTTTTATCTTTATTATAAACAAATAAATAAATAAAAACTTAATTTGTGATACACACACTTAGTAAAAAAGTAGATAATTTGTACACTTAGTGTGTATTTGTGATACACACTTAGGGTATATTTGGTAACCTAGTTTATGAGAGCTTATTGGAGTTTAAGCTTATCTTTTTTCATAAGTTTAAACTACAAGATTTGTTTGGTAAGAAAAATTTGGTAGCTTATTAAAAAAAAAAATCTCTAGAAGAAAAAGCTAAAGGGAAGTAGCTTATAAAAATATGATATAAGCTTATTAAAGTAGAAATTGCATATATACCCTTTATATCATTATTTATCATATATTTTTTGTCATTTTATGTCAATTTACATTAATAAGCTCTAGTTAGTTTTACCAAACCTTTGTAAACATATAAGCTTCATATTGTAACTTATAATAAGACTTCAGCTAGTTTTGCCTAACACACTTAGTAAAATTAGTTGGAGACCATATAATTGAGACGGAAGGAGTACTCGATAAAGTTAGAAATTTTCTCTCTCTAAATGTTAAATACATGATTGGTGATCATTCGAATCAAAAACAAATAACGAATATGTAACAATTCTTTTTATCAAAATTTTAGGACATATATATTTTCCTCAGCTTTAGGTCCCCTTTCTAAGATTTATGGGTGTGTTCAGTTTCTTTAAGTTTTTTAACGGGCTTGATGTGTTACCGGGCTGACCCTTCAAACCCAACCCACTAGGAAGTGTTATAAAAGATTGATTGACATGCTTAGATATCTCGGGGGTGTTTGGGGAGCTTATTTTGAAAGTTTATTGCTTATTGCTTATAAGTAAATAAGCTAAAATTGTGGAGCTTATTTTGAGCCTTTAAAATCTACTTCTAAATAAGCAAATAAGCTTAGCATATAAGCCCTTCCAAACACTAAAGCTTGAACTTATTGTGTTAGAATAAGCAAATAAGCTAATAAGCTTTGAAAATAAACCCCCCCAAACACCACCCTAATCTATAAATCTATAAACCCTTGTAATGCATTGAAGGTCCAAGTTTTAAGTTTATAAATGTCATATGCGAAATATCAATTTTACCCTTTTCATTTGAATTGACAAAACTAATATGGTAAGTTTAGTTTACCTTATTACTTTATATAATATATCGATAACTATATTATTTCTATATAAATTTTAGAGATATAAATTAAAGTGTATACTTTGTCTTTGAGTTTATTATAAAATTAGTCACATAACTTCTTAGTCGATTTCTAAAATACCGTTGCATAGCGCGGGTAATTACTAGTATGATTAAAACATAAATAAGATAAAAACATGTAGCAATGATAGATATGAAAAAAAAAATGAATAAATAAAAATTCTAAGATGTTATTCGATATGAAGTATTCAGTACTTAAGGTTAACAAATTTAGGTGTGGTCCAATTTTTTAATACGGAGTATTTACATATTTTGTCAAACACAACACTTTCAAAACATCCTTTATAAACTAGAAAAACTCTTCTAAAATCTAAATCATCCAAATTTTGGTAAATCAATACTACTCTTCCATTTCTCAAATCATCCATCAACCTCTCTCCTCCATACATTGCATTTCATAACAACCCAAATCCATAATTACACCAAAAGAATCAAAAAGAAGGGAAATCAAGAAATTAAAAGAAAAGAATGGTGAAACAAGGAAAGATAATGAAATCGGTCAAACAACTTGATAAACCTCAGGCTTCTCCTGCCGAGTCAATGACAAAAGGCCAAGTTTTACACCAAACTACAAAAGGCACCCCACGAACACCCATTGGGATGATGTTAGGTGGTGGAGTTGTTGTCGCCACCCTTGCTTACTTTACCTTATACGCTCACAAAAAGCCCGATGCCACCGCACTTGATGTTGCCAAAGTAACAAGTGGCGTAGCGAGTTCTGAAAACACACGTCCTCCAAAATGATAGTTGAATTCTAAGCGCAAGAATTCAAGATTTTATTAATATGTGACATCTAGTATAAAACAATTGATGTATGATGTTGTATACTTGTTTAAATGTAGATTCACTTTTTTTTTTGTTGCTTACGTGGACATTTTGATTGGTAAATTGCTTTGTAGGTAGCCAATATATTCTAACTACTTAATATACTCGTATTAGAGATGATTTTTAATAGCTGTCTTTCCTCATGCAAGAATCGAGTTAAGGTTGATTGCATGTATTGCTTAAAGATGATGTCATTGTTGTTTTGTAACTTATATCGTTGGTCAACATATGTTCAAATAATATGATTGTGTTTGTCACGACTTTTTGTGTGGATATGAAATGTTTTGTTTAATCAAACAATTATATACTAAAATAAAATTTATCTTAATATGAAAACAAGCATTTCATGTAGAGATTAACCAAAAAGGAATTAAACTCAAATAAACATGTTGAACTTTTCATAAGATAACCAAACCTAAAACGATATGTTAATTTAACTATTTATAATCTTGCCCTTAGAAGAAAACCAAATAAAAGTTCAGTCCTTATAGTTTTATATATATGTTTGGCGGATCCAAAAATTAATCGATATGTTGGTTTTGGTTTAAACAAATTCAAATGAGAAAAGGGACTATACATTTGGAAGGCCTTCCAAGTATATCAGTTTGTTTTTGTAAGCCACTCTTATTGGAAAACGATTTTGGAGGCTACTCAAGTTCGTATGTTGTCCATGTATACCAAATTGGGATTAAAACTCATAGGACAAAATGTAAAAGGACACAAATGCGTATGTTTTATGAAAAAGAAGAATTAAATTTACTTAAATAATGTTAATTACGAATAAAGGGTATTTGTATCCTTTTACATTTTCACGATGAATTATTAGCTGAATTTGGTATTCATGGATATACATGTAACCACATAGAAACTTGGGTTGCTTACAGATTTCCTTTTCAAAGGTGGATTACATAAATAAAATGATATAATCGTATGAACTCTATATATATAAAACCCCAAAAGGAAGGGATTAAATCATAGTCCGATTAATGGGTTTCTTTTACTCGGAAAATCATATCCTATTATGAATTATCACAAGGTGTTTTGTAAGCCTCTAGCTCTCAAACTTTGTTTTATTTCAAACATAGTTTTTTTCAACCTTCCTCTTAATACTGATACTCATGAAATTGCAACACTTCCATTAAAACCTCTCCCAATCGTGACACAAATTGACACATTTGTTTGTGCCAAATTAGTTTCAACATTTTTTTTAAACTGGCACTACATCGAACAGTAAACATCACTTCGTTTTTTTCGAACCCCACATTTACCAATATACATTTATTTATATACATCAAACAAATAAACAAAAACAAAGAAAAAATATTTATTTAATCACATGTCCCACACTCTTTTCACAAACGACCATCGAAAAACCGACGACCAAACAATTGACGAAAAAAGTGTTGGAAAAAGTGATAGTTGCCGCCAACTGCTATCTCTTCAACTAACGCAATCGTTGGCACAACTCTATTGAAACTCCGAGTTTTGTAGTAGGGGATTTTTCACATAAGCCTTGCTACGAGACTAAAGTAGGTTACCAAAAATAATGATTCATTTTAACTTGTATGATTGCTTTCTAATTCTATGTGTTTGTGTTTCTTTCTTTCTTTTTATTATATATCTAAAAAGTACGGTTCTTGGGCTCAGAGCCTTTAATGTACGCAGAGTGCGCACTCATCCTAAGAGTTCATTTCATTTTGTTCATTAAAATTTTGTGCGATGGCAAAACAGTAATAAAAGAGAAAAGCATGGGTAATTCACCGGGTTACATAAAACATAAATTAACTATCGTTAAAGAATTTGTTAACGCATTTGAAAAACAATTACAGTTCATCTAAACCCCAACACTCTCAAAAACACTAAATTTCACTATTTTGATTCGTTTTCCAGCATTTAACTTTTTGATTATAATAGAATAAGAAGAACAAATTGAAGAAAAACATCAACGAAGATGATAATTTTCACGACTATAATTTTTGTATATTTCATCAATTATTTATGTATTCGTGCATTTGATTCGTCTCAATTTCTATGTATTACACAAATCAATTGTGTATATCATAATCACTTGCGTGTTTCTTTAATTGATTCCTTCAACAACTAGTAAGTTTTGATAAACCCTAATTTTGATTCATTTTCGTTTGAAAATAAATCTAATAATCAACTTAATTTTGATGCAGTAACTAAAATCAATCCTTTAATTAGCTGAATGAGAATTGTGTATTCATTGATTGTTAGATTATAATTTATATTATCTTATTATAATTTGTGAAAATATGTGTGTTTATTGTGTATCAAAATCATTTAATGATATGTTGACCATGATATAAATGCATTTGTAGTATTTTATGAAAATATACGTGTTTATTGTGTATCAAAAGCATCTAATGAGACGATGAGAATGATACAAATGCATTTGCAGTATTTATGAAAAATATATATGTTTATTGTGTACCAAATGCATTTAATGACAAATTATATGTGTTTATTGTGTATCAAAAGTTTTTAATGAGATGATGAGCATGATACAGATATATTTACGGTATTTTGTAAAAATATATGTTTTTATTATGTATTAGAAGGATTTAGTAAGATGTTAATCATGATATAAAACCCTTTATAGTTTTTTGTGAATATATATAATGTTTATTGTGTATAAAAAAAATTTAATGGGTTGTCGAAAATTATATGTATTGCAGATAGAAAAACTGAAACTAATGATGAACGCAGGTTAAAAAAGATGATGAAAGTTACAACAAAAAAGAAAACTACAGTTGCACAAAAAAAAAAAATGTTGCAAAGATAACATGGGATCCTGTTTAAAGAAAATGAAAACCCAGTTTCATTTAAGAAATGTTGTTGCATATTGCATTGGAGATAGCTCTGACTGCAAGTATTGCTGCATATTGTGCATTGTGTAGCACTTATATAAAAAAAATATGTGCATTGTATATCATATATTTAATAAAGTCATTCATATTTAAAAAAATTAAGTAATTTCATTAAACAAAAATGTATAATTTGATGCAATGTGCATACATGAATTATAATGAACTAAACAAATACACAAAGAATATGAAACAAAATAAAAATTGTATTGTGTATCGCTACAACAAGATGTATCACCTAATTGAAATTGATCACATAAACATAAAAAGAAATCAAATGTAATCAAAATTGATCATAAGT
Source organism: Pseudognaphalium luteoalbum (assembly GCA_963422505.1). NCBI lineage: Eukaryota > Viridiplantae > Streptophyta > Magnoliopsida > Asterales > Asteraceae > Pseudognaphalium > Pseudognaphalium luteoalbum. The sequence continues at coordinate 52,803,710 of OY730192.1, forward strand.
ACTCAATTTAACATAAAATGGGAAAAAGATTGAAATTCTAACCTAATTTATCGGAATTAAAACAAACTAAACAATGTTGACCTAATTTTTTAAACAGGTTTAAGAAATTCGTACTTACAGAATCGTAATCCTCATAATCAATTGGAATTGTAGAATCCAGAACAAAAGTAGACATCTTTTTTCGATTGCGGATTGATATAGAATTGAAGAATTACATAAAAAATTGAACTAATGAATAGAAAGAAATTATTATATAGATAGGAGTAAACGGACGACTTAACGGAAGTAATTGAGGTGAATAGAAGCGAACTTACCAATTTACCCTTAATAGGGCGGAGCGGAGAAGAAGGTAGACGAAGGAAGTGAACAGAGAAGAAGGACAGATGTCACAATTTGGTGGCTGCGTATGTTGTTTACATTAAAACACTGCGTACGGGAACCTAAGCATATATCTAAAATAAAGTAGTAATAATCTACAAATGATTACGATCAATAAAATAAAATTTAATATATTTAGACGGATTTTTTTTCCTTTTTTTAATAGCCGCACCTGAACCGTATTTACTAGAGGTGAGCTTGGTACCATACCAGTACCGAACCGGTTGGTACCGGTTTTTTATGCCCCAATTCAAAAACCGAATACCGTACCATTTGTATCGGTTGGTACCTGTTCGGTACCGGTCCGGTGTAATTCCGGTTCGGTTTCAGTATTTTGGTGTGCATGGTACCAACCGGTTGGTACCGGTTTTTTGTTGGCCCCTAATCAAAAACCGAATACTGTAACATTTATAACGGTCGGTACCGGTTCAATTTCGGTATTTCGGTTTTTTTCTCATCCTAGTATTTACTTGTCAAACCAAAGTCAATAAAGTAAAATTGTCAAATATTCAGGGTTGCTAATGACTAATAATCAGAACTCAAGGGTCTATAATACAAAATTTGCTGTAATACGAGTAATAATATTTTATCCAAAAAAGAAACTCCTTTGACGATTTCTGTGCATATTTTTGGTCTCTTTTCTATTTTATGTCGCCATTTTTGGCCCTTCTTTTTACCTTTTTCCCTAAATCGTCTCCGAATTCCGCTCTTCCGATGACAGTCTAGTCCGGTGAAGCTTGATTCTTTCTCAATGTAAGTCAACTGTATTGTTTCAGTTATCTAATTTCTGTAATTGTATATTAATTATATATCCATGTGATTGATGATGATGTTGCATTTGACTTTAATAGTTCAATGTTGTTAGGTGAATTTTGGTCTTTTGTAGCCCAATTTTGTATTTTTTGATGTTAATTTTCATAAAATTGGTGTAATTTAGTAATCATGGTTGAATAAATGGAGTTTCTTTAAGTTTTGATCATGAATGATAATGGATCTCTTTAGGTCTACTATCCTTTCGGTAACGCATTATATGAAATGCGTGTAAGTAATCTAGTGGACGTGAAATTGGGGATTAGGTTTATGGGAAGATGAATATTTGCCTAATTTATTGAAATCATGGTCTTAGTGAGAATTGTGAAATTTAGTTTTTACTATTTACATAAAATAGCCGACTGTGCGAAAATTAGGTTTGAATTATGAGGGACGATACAGCGTTATAGTCATGTTGGGGTTATACTTTTGATTAGTTATCTGTATACTGAAACTTTAGTTAGTGGATTTGTGAACTAGATGATAGTAGATTCTGAATGGTGAAGTTTTGTAGAATTGGAGTCTAGGGTTTTGAGAATCATAAAGAATATGTTGAATGTATTATGCTGCTTGCTTATCTCATTCCTATCTATGCTATTGATATTTTACGTAGTACCTAATAAGGTGATATGTGTATATGTTTGTTAAGTTTATTTTATCTGTTGGTGGCAGTTGGGAGTGGTTAAACTGCGACATGTTTGACAGCGGATCGAAGTCCCAATATGTTGGTGGCCAGAAAGAGAAGTTTATGAGGTAAAATTTATCCCCCCTTGACCCTTTCTGACAAGTCATGACGGTTACATTCAATATTGAGTTTTTCATCACATTGTTCTTGGATAGTGATAGATATATTCTCCCTTTGGGCGTTAAAAATTACAAGAATTGACTCCATTAACTAAAAGTCAAATGTTTTTACTATCCTATTTACGATGTTGTAGAGTCTTCAAAATGAACTTTATATTTAAAGATTTCTACATAATGATGTGGACCAATTAATATCACAAAGATACAAACATGACTTGGGGGGTCATGCATGCCATATGCATCAAACATGGTTTTTTGTTTTTTCGGTATATAAGATTATGAGTAATACATGTTATTACTTATAGTTATATCATGAAACAAATTTACTTTTCATCCTAATTTGAAAGACGAGTTACTTCTGCTGTTGCATAACACTTATGTTTCCGGTTTAAGGTTGGATGATTTGGATTCTAGAGTGTCATCACCTGGTTCTTCAGTTGCAATGAACGCATGTGGATTTGATGGATTAACTCGTTCAAGACATCCACCTACTACCCCAACGAGATCTTTCAAAAATGGAATAAAAAGGGGATCTGAAGGACTTAAATCAATCGGCCGTTCACTTGGATTTGGGGTTTCTCAAGCTGTCTTCCCTGAAGATCTTAAAGTGTCAGAGAAAAAAATCTTAGACCCTCAAGACAAATTCCTTTTATCGTGGAATCAGTTCTTTGTTGTGTCGTGTATTCTGGCTGTGTCTATAGATCCACTTTTCTTCTATCTTCCAGTATTTGATCAAACCAATACGTGCCTTGGTATAGATCGAAAGCTGGCCATTGTTGCTACAACATTAAGGACTGTTGTTGATGCTTTTTACCTTTTTCACATGGCTCTTCAATTCCGAACTGCTTTCATTGCTCCATCATCACGTGTTTTTGGACGCGGTGAACTTGTAATAGATCCTGCGCAAATAGCTAAGAGATACTTGAAGTGGTATTTTATCATTGATTTCCTTTCAATCCTTCCCCTGCCACAGGTCAGATGACTAATTTCTCACGTACTTTCATTTTTTAAGTTAATCAATGCATAATTTACACAAATGGTATACAAAGATGTCGAATGTTGGTCTGATTTTTGTTTGGGATAACCTCTTGTTTTCACCCATGACAAATAACGTGTACAAGATACATGAAATGTTCTTGTATCATCTTGCTGTACCTTGACCTGACTTGGCATTATGCTTTACCTTCCTCTGCACTGCTATTATTCATGCGTTAATGCGCATGCAGGATTTGATATAGTTTGCTTATACTTTAAATTACGTTTCAATTGTGCAGATTGTTATCTGGAGATATCTGCAGAGGTCTAAAGGTTCAGATGTACTGGCTACAAAAGAAGCCTTACTTTTTATAGTGTTGATTCAGTATGTTCCTAGATTTGCTAGAATCGTGCCTTTGACTTCAGAACTAAAAAGGACCGCTGGTGTTCTTGCTGAAACTGCTTGGGCCGGGGCTGCTTATTATTTATTGCTGTACATGCTTGCCAGTCATGTAAGTTATTGTTAAGCTGGTCATTAATGTTATTGCAACTAGAAGTGGCAAGATGGGCGGGTTGGTTTATGAGCCAAAACAGATTTAGGCTGAAGAATGCTGCTTACAAGTACAGGGTAAAACGGGTTCAGTTGACCTGATAACACCTTATTGTCTACCTTTTAAATTTATTCAAATTAGGAAAACCTCTAATTGGGATTATGAAAAGGAAAATGATTGGTGGACCTAAAGTTGTAGGCCTAAATATAGACCCAAAATTATGATTGGCGGATGTAAATAATGATTCGATTAGATTGGGAGTGACAAAAAAATCTACCAATGAAATAAGTAGGCCTACATTTAGGTCTATGTAATTAGTCATATATAGCATTACTCATTTACTGGATCCAAATATATGTTTAGTTGATTTTCTATGACATCTTTTCTCCAGATAGTTGGGGCCTTCTGGTATTTGTTGTCTGTAGAGCGTAATGATACATGCTGGAAGAAAGCTTGCAAAGCGAGTCATCATGATACAGATTTTTTGTATTGTGGAAACGAGGACATGTTGGGTTACGACAGCTGGATCAGTAACAGTACTGCAGTTTTAAATGAAGGTTGCTCTCCAGATGGTAAAAGTCCACCATTTGATTTCGGTATTTTTAACCAGGCTCTGTCATCGGGTATTGTTTTTTCTACAAAATTTGTTCAGAAGTACTGCTACTGCTTGTGGTGGGGGCTGCAGAATTTGAGGTAAATCAAGTTGTCATTTGCTGTATATATTGGGTAATACCTCGATGTAGCTGACTTGAATTGTTTCCTTGTGGGACCGGAACCTGCAACCACTTTGGTTGATGGGGCACCTTGTAATACACCTTTGACGTCACTAGACCAAAGCACAAATAAACAATAGTTGTGAAAGAGTCTTCCCAAATCAATTCTAGTTGTTAAAGAACAGGCTAAAAGGGTCAATTGTAGCCCATAGAATTTTTCTATTGTGGAGATCTTAATCATTTACACTATGAATTAGATTGTCTTGAAAAAATAGTAATCATAGTTGACTCACTAGTTATTTATGAAAAAACAAATATTTATTTGGCCGAACAATGTTTCGCAACCATCCCACCCTGACCTTTTTAGTTCAGTACCAAAAATAGTGATGACCCTTGATCCATGACCCAACCCTCCTGACTCTCCCATTATGTCATCTCTAAAATATACCACTTCAATTGCCGTCCAAAAAGAGAGTTTAGAGGAGTTGAGCAAATCTTTATTTTTCCTTGAGTAGATTACTGGAATTCTTAGAAGTGTGAAGTTCTTTATACAGGTTGCTACGCCTACAGACAGTTAACATTTGTCTCTACAAGATAGGATATAATCAGAGCCTTTACAGATATCTCTTAACTTCTGGTATATGTCGGATGCTGATAAAAATAGGAACTAAATAGCTTCTGATATGGTTTTCTTTTCTTGTGACAGCACTTTAGGGCAGGGGCTTAAAACCAGCACCTACCCTGGAGAGACCATATTTTCAATTGCACTAGCCATATCTGGGCTCATTCTATTTGCTCTATTGATTGGCAACATGCAGGTTATGCCCCAACTATTGTTATGTTATTTGCAGGAGTTGAGATTCATAATGTCCCCAAACATATTGGATTTGTTTCAAGTACTGAAATTTGAATGGTTACGTGGGTATGACAGACGTATCTCCAATCTCTGACCATTCGGCTTGAAGAGATGAGAGTTAAGAGACGTGACTCAGAGCAGTGGATGCATCATCGGTTACTTCCCGAGGATCTTCAGGAGCGTGTTAGACGTTATGATCAGTACAAGTGGTTAGAAACTCGTGGTGTTGATGAAGAGAATCTGGTTCAAACTTTACCGAAGGATCTCCGAAGGGACATAAAGCGTCATCTTTGTCTTGCTTTAGTCAAAAGGGTAATTTTACAATTTCGTTTCCTAGTTATTATTGAAGTACGCTATTTTAACAATTAAGTTCCTGATGAATGGGAATCCACATTTACCTATTGCCAATATGAATCATTAACAGAATGTTGGTAAAATTGTTTTTGGGTTATAAGTTTTCTTAGTTTTGTGTTGGTAAGAGTATTGCAGACAAAGATCTGTACCGTTCCATCTCACCAAATATGGCTCCATGCATTGCAGGTTCCTCTATTTGAGAACATGGATGAGAGGTTGTTAGATGCCATTTGCGAACGACTGAAACCCTGTTTATACACAGACAGTAGCTACATCGTCCGTGAAGGTGATCCAGTTGATGAAATGCTTTTCATCATACGTGGTCGTCTCGAGAGTGTAACCACGGATGGTGGTAGAAGCGGGTTTTTCAACCGTAGTTTGTTAAAAGAAGGAGACTTTTGTGGTGAGGAGCTTCTTACATGGGCACTCGACCCCAAGTCAGGTGCTAGTCTTCCATCGTCCACACGAACTGTGAAAGCCTTGAGAGAAGTTGAGGCTTTTGCCCTACCAGCCGACGAGCTGAAATTTGTTGCAAGTCAGTTTCGGCGGCTTCACAGTAGACAGGTACAACACACTTTTAGGTTTTACTCACAACAGTGGCGGACATGGGCGGCATGCTTCATTCAGGCAGCATGGCGGAGGTATTCGAAGCGAAAGATATTGGAGCAAAAACGGAAGGAGGAAGAAGAGGAAGCAGCGCGTAACAGTTCTGCCAGTGTTGGAACTTCTTCTTACAGCCTTGGGGCCACCTTTTTGGCTTCGAAGTTTGCGGCTAATGCTCTTCGTGGGGTCCAACGAAATCGGAACCTGAGGACTGCTAGGGAATTGGTGAAATTGCAAAAGCCTCCGGAGCCTGATTTCACTGCCGATGCTGATTAGTTTGGTGCATTGTTTCTACTTAATACAATTGAAACATAGACTTCATAATACTGGGTTTTTAAATATGATTGATGAGGGGGGTTGGAAAGTGTATCATAGGTGTAAGGCTTGCTGTAAAAATGATTGTAATTGTGATGTTGGAACAAAAATATTTGTAACATAGATACTTGTATGCTGATTTTTTTACAGACCCAGAAACCTAACATTTAGGTATAGTTTTTAATCTTTGATGATGTGTTACCTGTAAGGCTGTAACCTTTCTTTTTTTTCTTATTATTGGCGAGTCTCACAGATTGTGTATTTGGTTATTGCATGGTGGTTTGTAGTATTGTGTACTGTACTAATAATCGGTCATGTAATTCAATAAGTATTGGCTCAATAACAAAAAGCATTTATATATACTTCGGGTCGGGGAATGTTTGGCAGTAAGCTTTTTATGATTCGGCTTGAGCTTCTGCCTTCTAGTTATTAGGGGATACAGAGATTCTCTTATGTTGTACGAGTATTTAATATGAGAGATTATGTTCCCTCACATGTACTAATTAGGGGTCTCCAAGTTTAAAATGAGAGTAAATAGTACATTAGGAATATTTCTTATAAAGTTGGACATATATAAATGATTGTACATTAGGACTGTCTCTTATAAAGTTGGACATATATAAATGATTGTACATTCAACATAAATAAATTCAGGAGTCCACAAAAATTTATGAGGAGAAATGAAGTTTGTTATGATCTTTGTACAACTATTGATGCATGTCTACAAATTTTAATGAAAGCCCTAAGGGTCTTTGTTATCATTTTCCATTCGAAAATGTTTTGTTAGCAGAAGCTTTTAGAGCTCGCATTTATAAAATTGAACATGCATTAAGGATTGAACATTCAACAGAATCATACATATCTGTCTAATCTTATGAATTGTTTCCTTATCGTTAATTTCTTTAAACTATTCAAAAACTTTTAGCGAGTAATGTATTGTCCATATACTAAGTACATATCACAAACACGGATCACACATGCTTTAACAAATATTACATACGAAAATTCACTTATTTATTTAGCTCCAATTTATTGTAATTATTAGTTTTAAACTACCTGAAAGTAAAACATTTTCATTACATGAAACATGAAAGTAAAACATTGCCAAAAATCAAAATAAATTAAAATACCATTTATTTATTACATGTACTAATAAAAATAAAAAAAAAATAGTAAAATACGGTAGTAGTAATTGGTTTAGTTTTGCATTTATCAAAAAGTACATTCCCATTGGCCCAGACTTTGATATATCGTTAAAAAAAGCCGCATTCTCCATTTTTCATTTTCATTTTCATCTGTTTACTCAACTCTCAGACTCTGACTTGTGGCACGCGCTCCGACGACCACCAACGCCCACCGGATCTCCGTCGCCATTAAGGTATCATCATCATCATCATCATCATCATCATCATCTCTTTCAACACTTGTTTTACTCCTCATGTCTCTCTCTACATTTTCCGATTTACATCGCCACTGTACGTATCGCATCTCTTACAAAAAGTAGGGTTCCTGTGTAATAAAAGTCAAATTTGCCGAGTTAAAAGATATATTTCGTTAAATTTTAGTACACTTTGATGTTTTTGTGTTTGTAGATGTAATTGTAGTGATCTAACGAAATTTAGCTCATGTATCTATGTAAAGGAATATGATTATTTTAAGTGATCGATGTTTTATATCTTTGTCTTTTGGTAGATCTAAAGTAACTGAATCTGTTAATTGTGGCATATTATTTAATTAGTTTTGAAAAAATCAGCTGTACTTTAAGTTTGGGCATGCTTTTGCACTTTTTTAAATGTGCAATATATATGTTTCAACTATTAGGTTACTTGTTGGATTTTGTAATAACGGATGTAGGCGGAAAAACTATTAGGATTTTTGTAGCGTGTAATGCGTAGTCACCAGCACCAGTATTTGGTGTTTTTTGAAGATTGCGTAGGATGTTTAGATTAAGCAGAAATGTAGGATCTGAAATACAAAGAAGGATGTTCTATTGGTGTAATAGAAATTAGATTTAGCAAGTGGTAACTGAAGCTACAATATGCAAGCAGCTTGATGACTAACTTGTGTCTTTTCTGTTGATTGATCTTCTCTGACCAAGACTAATCATGTAGTTTTCTGACTAGCTGAATGTTGTACCGTTTGACCTAGCTTACTGCACTTGTTGCCCACCCTTCCCTTAAATAACTTTAACGGACATGAGTCATTTTGCTCATAAGTTGTACCGTCTTTGATTTATGCTAACAATTAATGATGTTACAGCGTAATAGACTAGAATAGATATAGATTAGTTTATTTAAAAGGTGAATTAACATTATCGTCTTATAACGCCTGGATGGAGATGCAATCTGTTTGTTCGATATCAATACAGTAAGCAAGGTTAGGTTTCAAAGAGGAAGCCACATTAAGGGAGTTAATCCTTTCCAAGAGAGGAATTTCTAATTCAAGTTCTTGCAGCAGAGTGGAACCCCTAACGAGATCCTAGATAGAAAGAGTTGCGGTTCCATCATACATCATTGCATTTGTAATCACGAATAATGTATGGTTTCTATTTCAAGCTAATGCTCGTAAGGCATTTTTGCAGCTTTCAACTTTAAGCTGAAAATCAACCACGTACATGAATTTAATTGCTCATTGCCTTTAGTTTTGTATCTGAACTCCCCATGTAATAAGTAAAATTGAATTAATTGTGGTTATTAGTTTCATCTCTTTTCTTGTACAATGGCTCTTGAATTGAAACCACCTAACATAAATTGCTTTTTCATTCCCACAAAGCTAGAATAAATTGTATGTGCCGAAAGTGTTTGATAAACGTCAAAAGTCCAAAGTTCCCTGTATCCTGAGAAAATCAAGAGAATTTGATCCTTTATTAGAGTAAATCTCATGCGTGAATATCAATACCACAAAGACTCCTTCAATGAAATTTAGCGATTTCTAGGGATATAGCTAGTAGAGTTCTATTTATGTCAGTTATATATTGAAAGGATCAACTTGCAAAGATTTCCTTCTCAGAATTTTGTAACCTCTAAACCTAGCCTTTATAAAATTGTAATTCATTTCATATTCTTAACGTCTCAGTCAACTTATTGGTTTGACTAATATGTTTAGCCAATCGGTTCTTTACAGGGTGTGAAGGGTGGGGTTCAGTCAGGTTGCAGACAATCTTAAAATGGGGCGATTAAAGCTGCAACCTGGAATCAAGGCAATTGAAGAAGAACCAGAAGAGTATGAGAGTACTATTCCTGACAGGGATAAAGCGGCTTTAGGATGCATGATTAACTCTGAGATTGGTGCTGTGTTAGCTGTCATGAGAAGAAACGTAAGATGGGGAGGTCGTTACATGTCAGGTGATGATCAGCTTGAGCACGCCCTCATTCAATCTCTTAAGGCATTACGGAGACAAATATTTTCATGGCAGCATCCATGGCATACTGTCAATCCATCTGTTTATCTACAGCCATTTTTGGATGTGATTCGATCGGATGAAACAGGTGCACCAATCACAGGTGTTGCTTTGTCGTCTCTTTATAAGATTCTGACCCTTGATGTGCTTGATCTGAATACTGCTAATGTTGAGGATGCGATGCACATGGTAGTTGATGCTGTGACAAGCTGCAGATTTGAGGTCACTGATCCAGCATCTGAAGAAGTAGTCCTCATGAAGATCCTACAAGTTCTACTCGCTTGCATGAAAAGCAAAGCATCGGTCATGCTGAGTAATCAACATGTTTGTACCATTGTGAACACGTGTTTCCGCGTAGTTCATCAAGCTGGGACAAAAAGTGAGTTGCTGCAAAGAATGGCTCGCTATACTATGCATGAACTTGTAAGGTGTATTTTTGCACACCTTCCCGATGTTGCCAAACAAGAGGTCAATGGGTCGACTGGAGATTATTCTTTTGGGGGTAAACAATTGGAAAATGGTAATGGTGGTCTCGACTCCAATTTATCTTCTGCAAATTTTGTATCAAATGCAGTCCCAATGGATGAAAATATCGTGGTCCCTGGTAATGGAAAGGATACAGTTTCGTATGATTTAAATTTGATGACAGAACCATACGGGGTGCCTTGCATGGTGGAAATATTCCACTTTTTATGTTCATTGCTAAATGTTGTTGAACACATGGCAATAGGACCAAGAGCAAACACCATAGCTTTTGATGAGGACGTGCCACTTTTTGCGTTAGGGTTGATCAATTCAGCAATCGAATTGGGGGGAACTGCCATTCGCCGCCACCCAAGATTATTAAGTTTGGTGCAAGATGAGCTGTTCCGTAACCTAATGCAATTTGGTTTGTCGACAAGCCCTCTAATTCTTTCGATGATATGCAGCATCGTCTTAAACTTATATCATCACTTGCGCACTGAGCTTAAACTACAACTTGAAGCTTTCTTTTCATGTGTGATTTTAAGGCTTTCACAAAGCAGGTATGGTGCTTCGTATCAGCAACAAGAGGTTGCTATGGAGGCTCTTGTTGACTTTTGTCGACTGAAATCTTTCATGGTGGAGATGTATGCCAATCTAGATTGTGATATAACATGCAGCAACATATTTGAAGACCTTGCCAGTTTGTTGTCCAAAAGTGCATTCCCGGTAAACTGCCCGTTATCTGCAATGCATATTCTCGCTTTAGACGGTTTAATTGCTGTGATCCAGGGGATGGCTGAGAGAATAAGCAATGCACCAGTTAGTTCTGAATTAGCTCCCGTTAACCTTGAAGAGTATACGCCTTTTTGGATGGTTAAGTGTGACAACTATAGTGATCCCGATCAGTGGGTCCCATTTGTGCGCAGGAGAAAATACATAAAAAAGAGGCTGATGATTGGAGCTGATCATTTTAACAGAGATCCCAAGAAAGGACTTGAGTTTCTTCAAGGAACACATCTTTTACCTGACAAACTCGACCCGCAGAGTGTTGCTTGCTTTTTCAGGTATACTGCTGGCTTGGATAAGAACCTTGTTGGGGATTTTTTGGGCAATCATGACGAGTTTTGTGTTCAAGTTCTTCATGAATTTGCTGGAACTTTTGATTTTCAAGACATGAATCTGGATACCGCATTACGACTCTTTCTAGAGACATTTAGGCTTCCAGGAGAATCACAAAAGATACAGAGAGTTCTAGAAGCATTCTCTGAGAGATACTATGAACAATCACCACAGATATTAGCTAACAAAGATGCCGCTCTTTTATTGTCGTATTCAATAATTATGCTCAATACAGATCAGCATAATGTTCAAGTTAAAAAGAAGATGACAGAGGAGGATTTCATACGAAATAACCGACACATCAATGGCGGAAACGATCTCCCTCGAGAATTCTTGTCTGAGCTCTATGATTCAATTTGCAAAAATGAAATACGCACAATCCCTGATCAAAGCGCAGCTTTTCCTGAAATGAATCCCAGCCGTTGGATTGATTTGATGCACAAGTCAAAGAAAACGGCACCATTTATCTTGTCAGATTCCAGGAGTCACCTGGACCGTGATATGTTTGCTGTGATGTCTGGCCCAACAATTGCTGCCATCTCTGTGGTGTTTGACCATGCTGAGCTGGAAGATGTATTTACAACCTGTATCGATGGATTCTTAGCTGTTGCAAAAATATCAGCCTGCCATCATCTTGAAGATGTTCTGGATGATCTGGTTGTTTCTCTCTGCAAGTTCACCACCCTTTTGAACCCCTCATCTGCTGAGGAACCAGTTCTAGCCTTCGGTGATGATGCAAAAGCGAGAATGGCAACTATAACAGTGTTCACCATTGCCAACAGGTAATGATGATTCCCTTATGTTTTATATCAATTGGTCAAAATAGGTTTGGGTTAAACGGGTCGCTGTAGTGCCTGTTTAAATGGGCCGGGTCAGGTTCGGTTGATCGACAAACACTCTTTGTCCTTTTTATAATCTCATAAATAGTTATTACGTATTTATGATTACTAGAAAAGTATAATTACGAAAGTTTTACTTTATGCATAGAATATAGACTTTGGGCGAACTTCAACTTGTTTGATCCGTTCTTGTTATCGCTAAAGATTTTGAATAACCCAATTGAGATAAAACACAATCCAAATCGACTTGTCAGTAAACGGAAGTTATATTGCTACAATGCCACTGGTAGATTATTTTGCTTGCTAAAGATGTAGTTGTCAAATTATAAATAGGTATGGTGACTTCATTCGGGCGGGCTGGAGGAATATTCTTGATTGCATTTTGAAGTTGCACAAGCTCGGTCTTCTTCCAGCTCGAGTTGCTAGTGATGCAGCTGATGATTCAGAGCTTTCTTCTGAACCTGGACAGGGAAAGCCATTAACGAATTCTTTGTCCTCTGCTCATGTGGCGCCTGTCGGGACTCCAAGGCGGTCTTCTGGGTTAATGGGCCGATTCAGTCAACTTTTGTCTCTCGACACAGAGGAACCAAGACTCCAACCCACGGAACAACAACTTGCTGCTCATCAACGCACTCTTCAAACAATTCAAAAGTGTCATATCGATAGTATCTTTACTGAGAGCAAGTTTCTTCAAGCTGATTCTTTATTACACCTTGCTCGGGCACTCATTTGGGCTGCAGGTCGCCCTCAGAAGGGTAATAGTTCTCCCGAAGATGAAGATACTGCTGTTTTCTGCCTAGAATTATTGATTGCGATCACATTAAACAATAGGGATAGAATTGTAATTCTTTGGCAGGGTGTTTATGAACACATAGCCAACATTGTTCAGACAACTGTCATGCCATGTGCCCTAGTTGAGAAGGCTGTGTTTGGACTTTTAAGAATCTGCCAACGGCTTCTTCCTTACAAAGAGAATTTGGCAGATGATCTTCTGAGGTCACTGCAGCTCGTTTTAAAACTTGACGCTCGAGTGGCGGATGCATATTCTGAGCAAATAACACAGGAAGTGAGCCGTCTGGTAAAGGCCAATGCGTCTCACATCCGATCCCAAATGGGATGGAAGACAATAACTTCTTTACTTTCTATCACCGCCCGACACCCAGAAGCTTCTGAAGTCGGATTTGATGCGCTTCTGTTCATCATGTCTGATGGGATCAACTTAATGCCAGCCAATTTCACCACATGCGTGGATGCAGCAAGGCAATTTGCAGAGTCACGCGTTGCACATGCTGACCGATCTGTGCGTGCACTAGACCTTATGTCAGGGTCCATCAGTTGCTTAACTCAGTGGGCCCTAGAAGCCCGGGAAGCAATGGGAGAGTTAGAGGCTGCAAAAATGTGTCAAGATATAGGAGACATGTGGCTCAGACTTGTGCAGGGTTTAAGAAAAGTTTGTTTGGATCAGAGGGAAGATGTGAGGAATCATGCTCTTTTATCATTACAAATGTGTTTGACCGGGGTTGACCAGGTCCACATCCAGCCTGGGCTCTGGTTACAATGTTTTGATATGGTTATATTTACAGTTCTTGATGACTTGTTAGAAATCTCGCAAGGACACTCTCAAAAGGACTTCAGAAACATGGAAGGAACTCTTGTTTTGGCTCTAAAGCTTCTTTCAAAAGTATTTTTACAGCTGCTTCCTGAACTCTCACAGGTAACTACTTTCTGTAAACTATGGTTGGGTGTTCTTAGTCGGATGGAAAAATACTTAAAAGTTAAAGTCAGAGGTAAGAAAAATGAAAAGCTTCAAGAGTTAGTTCCCGAGCTGTTGAAGAGCACACTGCTTGTTATGAAAAACAAGGGAGTGTTGGTACAAAGAAGCGCCCTTGGTGGAGATAGTTTATGGGAACTCACTTGGTTGCATGTGAATAACATTGCTCCGTCTATTCAGTCTGAAGTTTTCCCAGATCAAGATTCTGAAAAGAGACACTCCGTTTCTGGTGAAAATGAATTGGGCCCACAAGAAACGGGCTGATGAGGGTTGTACAGAAATTCAGGGTCCTGAAGTGATTCTTACTGGGTCAGTGGCGACTGTATACTAATTGAAGTTCCTCCAGATGTGTTAATGGAGTGAAATACAGCTAACAAAGGGCATATTCGTGATGGTATGTAATATTAATGTTCTTATTGGCTACTGATCTTTGAGTATAGTCTATTCGTGTTAAAAACTAGCTACTCATCTGAGTTTGTGTATGTGTCTTCCTTTTAGCCTGCCTTCATGTTTCGGGATTTATTCGAACTGAAGAGTTGTCTAAATGAGAATCTAACATTGAGGTGGTGTGGTGTAAGATAGTTAGGTTTAGCATGGTGCATTGTTTAGTATCTTGATTGATGCTCATAATGAGTGATGACTGAAACCAGTTACTTACCAGAAGACAAAAAGGAGATTGAGGTTGTCATGGTGTTTATGTTTTGTCAGTAGTAAACTGCATAAATCCCATCTGTAAAAACTCATCTGTGTTAATTAGTTTTATCATGTAAAGAATGTGTTTTGCAACATGAATGTTGAATGTTTGCTACTTAAATCTAATGCAGTTACTATTATTACTATTAGTTAAAGTTTTGCGTCGATGTATTATTTACCGAGGTAAACATGCGTTTCAAGTGGTGACAATTTGTAACAAATCATAGCTAGTGTAGTTTTTTTTATAAAAAAAACTATTGAATTTAAACATCTATATCTAATATATTTTTTCTCCCCTTTCTTTAATAAATCTCTACATTATACAATAACTTATTAAAATAGTTAATTTAAACGTCTATCTACGTTCTTTTAAACGGCAAACAACCTAATGCATATATTATTTAATAGCACAATAAGTATATACACTCATTACCTTACGTGAGGCTTATCTCTTGGTTGATGAGTTCCTTTGACATATAATCAATTTATAGATCAAAGTGGCACAATCTCTTAAAATTTTCAAGTAACTTTCAATGAAATCATGAAAATTTAAGGGGTTCAATCGTCACTTTTCACTATTATACTACTAATTTTTCCATTTTATTAAAAATGCAATTGAGATAAATCTTGAAATCTTCTGCACAAAAATAAATATGTGAAACATAAGTCATACAAACTTTATGCAATTAATAAGTTGAAATGTTATGTATCTTTAATCAATCACAAACATGCATACAACTTTAAATTCATAGAGTACTAATGAACTCATATAATGAACAAAGTTTGATAAGATGTTGTATTTGTCAAGATGTAAATATTTTTTTTACTACAGTGATGATTATGTTAGTAAACCGCATCTAACTATGTCTTCTAAATTTAGTGATAACTTTTAAAGTTTAAACCATCATATCCATTTCATCGCAAATGCAATGGCAGACAAACTCTGAAATATCAATCGAAATAGTTTTTGTTTATTATTTATGCGTGCAATGCACATTCATTTTAATATTCTTAAAATAAAACCGATGACACCAATTTTGTTACATATAATAAAACAAATAATAATCAAATGACACACACATAATATTTTAATGACACACACACTTATTTATTATTTTATATCTGATTTAACTTAGATTAGTATTAGTATATTAAAGAATAAAGATACATACTTAAACCCTTAATTACTCCTCATCATATAATAACAACAGAAATAATGCGATTTCTGGAAACAACTGTGTGCTCTAACCATCTGTTTACATTTAATAAAAAATAAATTAATAATTGGACAAAATAAAGAACTTTTTAGAATTTAAAACCCAAATCCCCACACAGGCACAAGCTGCTTTGAGCTCCAGCTGTAGCATCCTTTATTACTATTTCATTCTTTGCAATCTTTTGTTTCTTTGATTTCTTTAACTTTAATCAACTACCATGTAATGGGGTTAAAGATCTGAGCTTAAGCAAAAAAGAATATTAGGTTTTTGTTTGGAATCAAATAGCAAAAATGAGTGTTTCACTTACAGTTTTGACATTCAATCTTCTTGAAGATCAACCAGAAGATGGTCAAAATTGTTGGGAAAAAAGGAAAGATTTGTGTGTTAGTGTTATCACTAGTTATTCCCCAATGATTCTTTGTACCCAACAAGGTGATTTGTTATTATTTATATATATTTTTTAGTGTATGTATGTAGATCTTCAAGGAATATATATTCTCGATTTATTTGGTGTTGGAAAATGGTTATGGGTCTTGAGTAATTTGTGTTTCTTGAGATGGGTTTGTTTTTTTCCCTGAGATTTGTTGATATATAGTGATTTAATTTGGTTTTTTGCTACTGAAAAATGGCAACTTTACTGATTTGCTTATGTGTTTATAGGTGTGAAGTCTCAGTTGGAGTATCTTCAACAATGCTTGCCAGGTACTGCTTTTGGTTGAATTTCTGTTACTGTTTTATACTAGTATAAAAATTGATTTGCTTTTTTTCATGATTGAAATGAATCACTTTTATAGCTTAAGCTACTACAATGTGAAGTCATAACTATTATGCTATAAAGTTGCCAGAAAGTATGTCAAACTTGGTAGTTCTAATTCGATATTTCATTATAGTTTACTTATTTTCCGAGTGGACCTTGATCAGCAATGCGGTGGCGATTAGATTTGTGTCAATTCTGCACTACGTAAATTATTGGAGGAACACCATTGCTGATCGAGGTCGATTCTCTAGTAGTTTAAAAGTATCAATAATCCGCGTTCTGCATTGATGATGATAATAAGCAAATAAGAGCCTGAAACATGAAAATTTTCGGATAGTAGTTGGCTAGTTGCAATCTTTAGAGGCCATACGAAATAGGAAATTGTTTAAGGTCTCATGGGGTGGAGAGGATATCGATATAGCTCATTGGTGACTCTGTTACGAAAGTGTGTGACATTATTATGCGTACAAACACGGATTTGTTTATGTAATACTCTATCTATCCTAATAGATTTGTACCATTTGACTAAATACATAGTCTGATTGAAGTCTTTGATAAGTTTGATTGATAAGCGAATAACTAAAATAACCTTGATAAGACATAATTGAAAAGGCTTGTGAACACAGTCCATCTCGCCAGTATCTTATAGAAGTTGCTACTAGGTAAATTTGGAAAGCAATCTTAAGAGGCTTTCCTGTTTTTGACATAGCTAAAATAGGATTACTTTTGTTAAATACACCAGGTTATGAACAATTTGGGATTTCAAGGAAAGGATCTGAAGATGTTGCAGATCAATGCTGCACCATTTTCTATGACAAGGAAAAGGTACATCTTCATGTATTCATTTTGAAAACGGATTAACTCTGTTGTCTCACTTACAACTATTTGATTAATCTCTTTTATTTTCTTTTATCAAAGGTGGAATTATTAGAAGGCGGAACATTTTGGTTGTCAGAATCTCCTTCTGTTCCTGGAAGCATGTCATGGGGAAGTGAATCTCCATGTATTGCTACATGGGCAATATCCTTTTAAAACATAACTTAAAAAGTTGAAGCGAATGTTCTTGTGAAGTTTTATTGCCCAGTTATGTTTTTCTTAACAAAATCTCTACACGTTTCAACTGAAAGGAGTTGAAGCCCCTGGTTTTTCATTCCAGATAGTAAACACAAACATGGACGAGTTCAGTCCTCGTGCTCGTAGACGAAGTGCATTGCTTACGTGGCAGCATATTGCATCATTGCCACCTAGTTTGCCAGTTGTATATTGTGGAGGTTTTAATACACAAAAAGAGTCCACCACTGGACGTTTTCTTCTTGGGAGATCAAGGTAATAATAAAAGAAGATGTTTGACTGTAAGGTTAAATCGTCCTATTATATTTCTTTAATATCTGGTGTATATGATCTGAATTTCTCGAAAAGTTGTTGGCAACAACATGATACTAATGTATGGTTTAATATTTAAGGAAAATATGTATTAAAATAATCAATTTGATTATAAGTTTCCAAATATATCTTCTGATTGGTTACTGACTTCATTGTACACATCACGCGCTTTTCAGAGAACACGGTGTTGTAGGTGATATGAGAGATGCATGGCCCAACGCTCGGTTGAGGAAAAATGTGTCTCTTATACGCACATATCATGGATTTAAAGGTACGGTTTTATTTTTACCGGTCCGGGATCAATATTCCTAAGTCTGTATTCTGTTAGACCCATAGTAACATTTTGGTGTACTAGAACTCGAATGCTTCCTTCTTAGTGGTCGTTTGGAATTTTTTGTCTGGTCAACAATAAGTTTTTGATGTCTGCCTAAACACATTCTCATGATTATTTTGGGTAGAGGTGGCAATTTTAGACCCATTGGTTAATTATGGGTCAATTTGGTTAATATTTAGGAGGAGATAAGTTTGTTGGGTCTCCTCCTATTTTTTGGATGGGTCTAAATGGGCTTTTAAATATAACCTCCAATTGTGTAACAATTAACCAACGGGTCTAGACGGGTCTAGTGGGTAATTTTTTTTTCTTTTCCCACCTCATTTCATTTTTTTCATTTTTCGCTCAAATAAAAAAAAAAATTGTTGAAAACCCGATGGGTCAACCTGACCCGAGACCCATATGATCCAGACCCATTTAGACCCATCCAAAAAATGACCCATCTAGACCCGGACCCATTTAGACCCAAACCCATCTAGATCCATGACCCGACCTGACCCATTCATTTTGCCACTTATAATTTTGGGGGTCAAATGATTAGTTTTGAATATATACAGATACAGCAAAAATTGATTAGTTCTAATGTAAAAGCTTTTATTTTCCAACTATATTTCATAAGCCTGTCTTGACTTTTTTTAAAAAAACTTTTTTTGGCAGTTTAGTCATTTTGTTTACATATTTCTTAAATGTTAGATTTGCCAGTTATAAATATCATTGCTCCATATCTGTTGTTAAAACCTCAAAAACACAATCACATTCAACACCATTTTCTACCTGCCATTTTACTACAGTTGATTATTTGACTATCCGACTACGGATATTTAATATAACATAATTACTTTCAAAGGGCACATCCAAACACCTGGAAATAGATCAATCAGCTTAGTTCGTATGTGGTCACAAATCCCCAAGATTGAACCATATATCGTTACTAAATTTAGTTTAAATTAATTAATCTTGTATAAATTGAGCTTACACTCGTAATTATTCCGGATTAGGTGGCCTAATGTTCTCACAAGTGGTCTCGTGCTCAAACCTCACTAGCCACATAATTTGTGTGACCAAGAAAGGGTCGGAAATGGTCACAGGATAAAAAATAGAAAAAGAAAAGACTATCCTTCCCTGGGTGAACCCGAACATGGAAATCCTCATCCATTTTACTCTTAATTATCTCGGATGAAATCTATGTTAGGTCAATCTTTTGTATATATATTTGTTGTGGTTGTAGGTAACAAACAAGGAGCTCTCGAGTTCCTGAAGTTGATTTTTAGGGCAGTTTGCCTGTGCTGGGATCGCCAAACTCAAGATTTGCACGTAGACTGGATCCTGTTCCGAGGGCGATCGCTAGTGCCCGTTTCGTGTGAAGTGGTGAACGATAACATCGATGGTCAATACCCATCTTCTCATTATCCAATCTTTGCTGAATTTATGCTTCCAAGATCAGTACGATTGCTTGATCCACCACCTCTTGAAGATGAAACATCTACAGTTTCTTGAAGTTTTATGGTTCAAGTTATTTGCTTTGTGTATCTTTTGAGGTTTCATGTCATTAGCAGATATGATTACAACTATTCTTGCAAGTTTTATGCGATTCAATTGGTGTTTTATTTCCATTTTGACCCTTTTTGTAACATTATTTGAAGAAATGATTGGTTACTTGGTGTAGTAACAGTTAATTGCTTCAACATGTATGCTAGTAATAAATAGCTCCAGTGATGTATAAATTCCAGTTTGTATACAAGTACATAAAATTGCATAACTTTATAATTTTTGTCAATTTTATTTTTATTGTGTTAAATTGAGCTAGTGAACTCATAAACATGCTTTAATACAAGAAATTGATATATATATCTATCTATATATATATATATATATATATAAAGAGCCAATGATAGTGACTTACTGTACTTTTTGTACTATAATTAAACTTTTTATTACATGGTTTTGTATATATACTTTATACTTCATAGTAATAAAATAGGGGAAATTAGATGCCATTTCTCCTATCAAAATTTATTTCTTTTAAGTTTTTGTTTTTATTTTTAACACACTTAATATTTTTATAAACTAAGAACGAAAATATATACGGAGTATAAATCAAGCATGCAACGTAAGATTTACAACAGTTCTTAAATGAAATTTGCTAAGAAAACAAACATAAAATTATATTTTCCTTTTTTAATTCAGAATAAGAAACTAAGAAGATATAATAATAAATTAACAATACAATAAATACTTGAGAAAATAAAATATTAAATTTATTTCCTTGGTAATTTATAGAGTATTAGATTAGACAAGTGAGAAAAGTATAAAACCTCTTGTTCGATATTTACGAAAGAGAAAATTACGGATTTCCATTCACTATACTCTTTTTAATAAAATAATCTTTTGACCAACACTTTTCACAAAATAATCTATTTACTGGCGTCAATAATGACGCACCACCTTATTTATTTCATTTTTAAACGTTAAAATCAAAAAATTAATGGGCTCGGCGTCCCTCGGATGTCACATCGACGCCCCACTCTCTCGCACATGTCACGCCAAACCCCCTCACACATGTTACCATCAGCGCCCCTCACACATGTCACCATCGGCGCCCCACCCTGTTACATCGGCGCCCCACTCTCTCACACACGTCACCATCATTAGCGCTGTACCCATCAATTTTTTGACTTTAAGATTTAAAAATGGAATAAATAAGGTGGCCGGGGCGTCATTTTTGATTATTTTATAAAAAGTGTTAAAATGATTATTTTGTTAAAAAGGATAAGTTCATAGGTAAATACGTTCAATAGATCAAATACTAGATCAAATCCTTGATTTTCTCTTTACGAAATCATTCATCTTCCAGTTTCAATACATTGTTTCAAATATTGATCTTCTGTTGTTATTTAGAGGATACGATGGCTTCTGCTGTTGCTGTTGCTGTTGCCACTCTCGGCCTCACTCAACCTGCTCAAATCGATCCACCTAAGGTCCCTACTACCATACTCGTCATCTTCCATTGTTTTTTAATTGTCTTCTTAGTTGATATATTGTTGTTGGTTAACTAGATTATAATTTCAATTTAATCGATGGAGTAGAATTTAGGATTACTTAATTAATGTAGGAAGGAAATCATCATATGTATGCGTAGTCTTAATTTTAATTTTAATGGTTTCTATATTTACTTTTTAGGATAGATTATTGTTAAATATTATAATGTGTATTAAGCTTCAATAGTTATACTTATCATAGATTGAATCATTGATAGTGTCTGCTGCACTTGATCTATGTTATAACCTGTTGTATAAAAATAGATGTCTACACTTTGGGCTCTCATATGTGTATATCTTCTCTCTGAGCTCGTGTTTGTGTACTCATAGAAGCACATGGTTATGTTGTACATGTCTCAAATCCAGAATTGTATATCAATGTGATCGTGTTTGAGTTTTCGTTAAATTGATTTTTCAATGAACGTGTGTTTGTATACTGAAAGAGTAAGAGTTTATTTGTTGGTCATAGATAATGGACGACTAATAGCTTATCAGCGAATATGATAATATACTGATTAGAATGGGTCAAGTTTTGTAGTAATGTTGTAATCTTTTCTTATGTTCGTCATGTATATGCACTTTCATTTGAGATAAGTTGAATTGGGAAAGTTTATGTCCATTTAATCTTCTCTTTGGTATATGTATACACGGTTTGAAATTATAAGATCAATGGTTTATTATAGCTGAGTTTTTTGGATACTTACTTCCTTCCACAAACAACCTCACCCTTGAATTTTGTAGTTAATTTTGTCTCTTTATCAGACCATAAAAACTAATAATCTATACTCTCGTCTGAAAATCGAAAGATCACTATTTCTGCCAAAGAGGTCGATTTGGTAGAATGGAAGGGAGATATGCTTGTAGTATGTGCCACCGAGAAAGATATGACAAAAGATGACAGCTCAAAATTCCAAAATTCCATCTTGAAGAAGTTAGATTCTCAACATAACGGGCTATTGTTCCAAGTATCTACCGAGGAAGATTTCTCAGGAAAATCAGGGCAGTCCACTGTCCTTAGGATCTCGGGTCATGCACCCAAACGGGTCAGCCTATTTGGGCTTGGAAAATGCCCCACCAGTTCATCTACTTCATCCTATCGCAGCCTCGGTGAATTTGTTGCCTCAGCAGCCAAGGCTTATCAGGCAAACAATGTTGCCATTACCATTGCTTCGTCTGAGGGCTTAACATCTGAATTGAAGCTCAGGGCTGCATCGGCAATTGCAACTGGTAAGCTTACTATTCTGTTCATGTCAGTTAAACAAAGTTATTAAGATAGGTTGTTGATTATTGTATCGTATGATGATACTAGGTATAATACTTGGAACTTATGAAGATAACAGATTTAAGTCCGAATCCAAGAAGCCTACTTTAAAATCTGTTGACTTTCTTGGTCTTGGAGTTGGCCCTGAGCTAGAAAAGAAACTCAAGTACATTGAGCATGTTTGCACAGGGGTTATTTTGGGAAAGGAGCTTGTAAATGCACCAGCCAATGTACTCACCCCTGGTTAGTCATCCTTTCCTCCCACTCTTCAATAATTTTCCGATCACCTAAAATTACAGCTGAAAGTTGATTAGGAGGTTATATTCATTTATCTCTAAACGAATTATTTCCATTTTGTTGTCTTTGAATTGAATTGGTGTATGTCACTTATTTTCTGTATTCTGTGGTTGCATTTATACCTCAGGAGCACTAGCACAAGAGGCTGAAAACATTGCTGCAACATATAGTGATGTTCTTACTGCAAAAATATTGGACACAGAACAATGTAAGGAATTGAAAATGGGTTCTTATCTTGGTGTGGCTGCTGCTTCGGCAAATCCTCCTAAATTTATCCATTTATGTTATAAACCTCCAAGTGGACCCATCAAAAAGAAGTTGGCTTTGGTAGGGAAGGGACTCACATTCGACAGGTACTAATTCTATATATCTTTACATCACGAGAGTTCAGAAAAAGAAATAGTTTGTTTTATACTCAATATATATGTTTACCGTTTTGGTGTGTAATAAACATCTTGTTTGATTACAGTGGTGGCTACAACATTAAGACTGGACCAGGTTGTTTGGTAGAGCTTATGAAATTCGATATGGGAGGTTCAGCTGCAGTTTTAGGTGCTGCAAAAGCTCTTGGTCAAATTAAACCGCCCGGAGTTGAGGTAACAATTTCGTGTTCCTAAGTAAAATATAATTTGATTCCACTTCTTTTTCGTTACTGTTGCCATGTTTTCTAGTTATTTACTCCAAAATGTGAACTTTTAAATAGTTTTGGAGATGTGGAGTGACTTACTATAACGCCATTGCAGGTTCATTTTATTGTGGCAGCTTGTGAAAACATGATTAGTGGAACAGGAATGAGGCCCGGAGACATAGTGACAGCCTCAAATGGAAAGACAATTGAGGTTCTTTTCTGTTCATATATGGAACTTATGAACAGCAAAGATATATAAATGAAGAAGTTTTTTTTTTAATCAAACTTAATCCCTGTTTCAGGTAAACAACACCGATGCTGAAGGAAGGCTTACACTTGCTGATGCGTTGGTATACGCTTGTAACCTAGGTGTAGACAAGGTATAGTTTCTTTTTAATCCAAACAACTTTTTGTATATGTTATATTGTCACAAATTGTCGATTGCGTGTTTCCAGAATTATTATTTTTTGGTTCATAAAAAAATTGTCCTTTGTATTTCTCCTTTTCCCTGTTGAGAACTCATCTTACTGGCATTGTTGCAGATAGTTGATTTGGCAACGTTGACAGGGGCATGTATAGTTGCTCTTGGGCCTTCAATCGCAGGTATATATACTCTCAAATACATTATTATTTTGGTAAAAATTACACGAGTTTCTTAAGAGGCGTATTCTCCAAAAACAGGTGTCTTCACACCGAGTGATGAGCTGGCGAAGGAGGTTGTTGCAGCTTCGGAAGTTGCTGGAGAAAAGCTTTGGAGGATGCCAATGGAGGAGAGTTATTGGGAAAAGATGAAATCGGGTGTAGCGGATATGGCAAATAGTGGCGGCCGCCAGGCTGGTTCTATTCTTGCAGCTCTTTTCCTGAAGCAGGTACCTCATCTATAACATACACAATGAAAATATATGAATTAGAATAGCAACTATGTATTGATAGTCCTAAAACTTGTGTTTGGTTTCAGTTTGTTGATGAAAAAGTACAATGGTTGCATATTGATATGGCGGGTCCAGTCTGGAACGACAAGAAGAAAGCGGCAACAGGGTTTGCCGTTCCTACTTTGGTCGAGTGGGTGGTTTCAAACTCTTCGTCTTGAAGTATCATGTTCCCAAAATGGTGTCATGATGCACACATGACTACATGAGCTCGGTCCTTTGGTTGAAGGAATCAGTGGTTCAATGTCTTTGTGCGTGTTTACAATTGAAGAGTTGAATGATGGTTGCAAAATGGGATTTCCGAGTACAACGAATAAGAAGTGTCAGGTGAAGGAAATAAAGAACATGAAAGTCTTGGACTCTTGGTATCGGTTATTTTTTGATTGAGAACGATTTGCGGTTTGCAGGTGGCCTGTGACAGATGTTTCTAGTTTAGATGCATCAACATTGGTGTTTCAGATAGCTATATCTTTGCTTGCTAATCTGGAACAATTTCTTTTATCAATGTGTTGGAATCTTGACGTCAACATATCAAATTTTGCAAATTTTCAAACCAAGTAAAATGGTTACAGCTTACAAACTAATCCACTTATAAACAATCAGATTATGTTAGAATCTGTTAAGCAAAAGATTTTTATCAATATAAAATATAATGGAAATCACGAAGGAACTAATTTGTTAGTTCTAGACTTGAAAATATGGAATTAGGTACAAGTATATTTGGCAACAACTACTAGTAATTGAATACTAAAAACTACTTAAAGAAACTTTTAACCTTTTTAATAAACACCTATAATCCTCAAGAATGTAGTTGCCAAACATACCTTACATTAAAAGGATTTCATATTGGGGGAGCATTATTAGGGTGGGTTGGGAGTTAGAAAATATTAGTATTCCTCTTTCATCTTCATTTAGGAAAATCATTGAGGATGGTAATAATACTCTTTTTTGGTTGGAAAAATGGGTTGATGATTATAAATTAAGTGAGAAATTTCCTATACTTTTTCATTTGGAGAGTCAAAAAGGATCAAAGTGGGTGAGAGAGGGTCTTGGAGGGAGAGTAAATGGTTATGGGAGTGGGGTTGGGTGAGGGAGTTAAGAGGTCGGGGATCAAGTGAGTTCAATGAATTGTTGGTTTTGATTTATAACTCTATTCCCAATGTTTTTTAAATAGATAAATGGAGATGGATTTTGGAGGATCAATAAACTTTTACACTTAAAGCCCTAAGGGATGGTAGATGACAAATATCTTGGACCAATTGTCAACCCCAACGAAACAAAATGGTGCAAAGTACTTCCTAAGAAAGCGAATGTCTTCATTTGGCGTCTAGACATGGAAGATTTCCGATTCGTGTATGGCTTGATCATTTAGGTATGGATCTTGATTTTATATTATGTCCATCTTGAGGAGATGCAATAGATTCTTTGGACCATTGTTTTGTTACATGCAAAAGCATGTGGGAAGGATGGGAAATGATTTTTAAGTGGTGGAATATGGGATCCTTCAATATATACTCGGTTGGTGATTTGATTAATCATGAAGGCCCCAATAACTTTACAACTAAGAAAAAGGTAACTTGGAAAGTGGTAGTGTGGAGTATGCTTTATATGATTTGAAAATATCGTAATACGATGATTTTCAAGAACAAGCCTTCAAATTTATAGAACGTTTGTGACGCAGTTCAAGTTTTTCTCACTTTTGGATTTTGCACCGTCAAAGTACAACTATTACTTCTTGGAGAGAATGGTGTCTTAATTCGATCGTTGCATCTAACACCTAATTCATTTTGCTCTGTAAATAGTAGTTGTTAATGAGATTGGTTCGGAAGTGAAAGTTGCGAAGTTCCGAGTGTGAAGTCAATGTCTTCATTTTTTTTCTTGCTTTGTAAGGTGATGTACCAAGTCCTTTTGTTTTAAGTGCTTTATAATTCACAGCTTGTGGATGGCTTTTAGGATCGATTTGTAATTGTTTTGTCGTCTTTCAATATAATATATTTGCCTTTCCAAAACAAAAGAAAAGAATTTCATATATACATATACAACCGTACATTCATAACACATAAAAAAATATGTGTGGTAGTGTATTACTCATTGCTCTAATAAATATGTTTTAATGTATTTATCCAATTATCCTATATTCCTCAATAATAAACAAAAAAAATTAGAAAAACATGATTATAGTGACAACCCAAACAAAAAACCACGATTATACAATACTCCTGTCTAAACTTGACCCTCATGTTATTGAAAATGATGATCGGTTCTATGTTTTCTCCATGTTATTATCTTCATCTCAATTTATCCACTATAAATGTGTACACGGTATTAGAAAAATATAATAATTATATTATTGACTTATAAGATTCCATTATTCTTCGATTATTTACTTTTTAATCGGTTGAAACTGAAAGTAAATATTTTTTTAGACAATAAAAAAAGAACAGAATTAATGAAGACGGAGGGGTATAAAAATCATGTTCAAAAGTGCCTACAATTAAAAGTATAAGGGTGTAGGTGTAACTTACCGAACGCCACCGGAGTGTGGGGGGGTTTTGTGACACAGCTGATGTGCTGATCAAGTTATTTGAGCTCTATCAAAAGCCCTAACCAGTAATCTTAATAAATAACGTCAAAATTGCAATCGGAAGAATTCAGCGGTAAAAATGGTAGCAACAGATTTGAAGTCGGAAATCAAGAAATTGATGGATAAAAGGAGTGATTTGGAGACCGAGATGAACATTATCATCGAGCATCTTTGTCAGCCCGGCGGCCCTGGTCTTTCCGGCAATCTCGTCGATTCCGAGGCATTTTTACTTCTTATTTTATCTCCTTTATAGTTGAATTCTATATCATCATGAACATTTAGGTTTTTTTTTTATCACTTGTTAGCTGTTTATAGTTAATGCCTTGTGTATGAAAGAACGTTCCAGTTATTGCTGAGCTTGTAGCTTTTGAAGCAAAAACGGAAGTATTACAGGACTTGTAATAAGTTGGAATATATATTTCATGGTGTCTTATGTGAGGAATTTTAGATGTCTACAAGTTAAGCTACAACTCGTGTATTATGTTTAGTTGCTATGGAATCCGTACTCGTTTACGCTTGAGGACGTTGTTTAAGTGTTCGAACAGTTATTTGAGCATGGTATTGGTGTGAGGTTCTTTCTTTATGGCAAGTGAGAAGTTAAAACATCTTATCAACATATATATTGTACAAATATTTTTTTAGTAATGGTGCCTGATATGTAGTATGCTGACGTAAATAATCACTATTAAGCAACCCTGGTGCTTGAACCAGATGTAGTATGTCTTGGAGTTGTGGTTTGAACTTCTATGACTATGTTCGTAGCTCATTAGAAACTAAGCTAACGGTATGTCTCGAAACGTATCGTTACATATGATGACTGTTCTATGTATGGGTATTCAATAAGTTCTCTTTACTTTTGGCTGTAACTAGAGAACCTTTTATCAATTTAAGGTCCCTTGACTTGTTAGTAGTTTGCTTGAACCTCCTTTATAGCCTATGTAGTTGCTACATATGTAGGTGAACAGATGTTGTATTTGTGTTCACTTCAAAGTAGGATTGTTCTGTTTGTACATCTATAGCCTGTGCTCTCGCTCACGTACTTGCTGTTCAGTGATCAAGGCAGCTCTTCTTCATGATACTAACCACATTCTGTAGAAGTCACCAGTACATTCAATAAATTTAATTTTAACTTGAAGTACATATCTAAAAGTTTTGTATTAATTCCAGGGGTTTCCGAGGTCTGACATTGACATTCCGGTAGTGCGAGCAGACCGAAATAGACTTGCAGGTTTGTTAAATATATCTCTTGTCATAGTGATGTATGAATCTCAATGTTCTTGTATGTGTTATGTGTATTTGACTTGGATACTTGCAACTCAAAGTGAAGTCTGTTTCTCGTATGTGAAATTTACCTCACATGCTTTTGGTTTACCCTTATCTAAAGAGAGGGTAATGTTCAGTATGGTTCCATAATTACGGAGGATGGTTGAATCACGTTAGAAGTTATATATCATTGAGGTTGCCAGCTGCACATTATTGTACATGTAATATATTTGTAAGGTTAATGATGACATAGCATCCACTTTTGTTCTACAATCCTCAACATTTTAGTATGTCCTCTACAATTAGATTAGGAAGTGGTCACGGAGATATACATAACTTGTATGATGAATCGTAGTCACATGGAACGCGGATGGCTCTGGTACAAGATTGCGGTTCGCTAGGTTACTAAAATTTGGTAGGGAGGGGGGTAGGCTCATTTCTGATTGCCTTGGTACAATGTACCATATAAGTGGCACAAGTTACCCTATAACAAATCATTTATATTTATACGGTAGAAATCCAAAATTTTAAAATATATTATGGAGTAATACTTAATGAAACTTAACCAATAGTCCAATTAAAGCCTGTGTGTTCCATACCAATTTGGAATGTCAATTTCCGTGTCAGGAACGGAACTGTACCATGACTCGGTACGAAGCGCTCCGGAACGTGGATTGTGGGGGTTTTGGCGTGCCATGTGACTATTTTTAGAATCTTAATTGCTTATCTGCTTTATCTTTTATTACTAATGTTTCTTCCTCTATTGATACAGGTGCAATTATAATGATAGTGTTTCATAAAATTAAATTGATACAGTTTTGCTTCCATTGAACTATTTACCAATTTCAAATTTACATTGTACAGGATTACGGAATGACCACAAGGATATCACTGAGAAAATAAGCCGAAATATAGAACTTCTGCATTCAGCAAGGCTTGCTTCTAAATCCAGTGCTATGGACTTAGGTTAGTGGCAACAAACAAATTGACTAATGACTCATACAAATGAAAAAGGAGTATTTTAATTGCTATGTATGAATAGGTAGGATAAAAAACTTGCTGCTTATACAGTACAACGGTTTGTTTGTGTTTCCATTGTTTCCTAGGGGATAATGCAGGTTCAATTAGCCAAGCTGTGGGTGATATGAGTTCATCCATGAGTAGCATGGATGTTGATGTGAGCAGGCCGTTTGCAATGTTGGATGAAATAACTGAAGAATCTCCAGCAGCTGAGGATGGCTTACAACTTGGAGATCAAATAGTGAAGTTTGGGAATGTTGAATATGGTGATAATTTGCTTCCACGGCTTGCTTCTGAAGCGCAGATGAACCAAGGACGTCCTGTACCTTTGCTACTTATGAGACAGGGGACTTTGATTAACTTGACCGTCACACCTAGAACATGGCGAGGCCGGGGTTTGCTTGGGTATGTCGCATTATTCTTTAGATTGATTAACTTTTCCAGTATTGCATTCTGCTTGGTAGTTTGTTGCATTAAATAAATTTATGGACCACTACACTTTCTCAGAATGGGTTTCAATGAAAAGAAGACTTAAAGGTGTAATTACTAGTTTACTACAGTAATTATCTTGGACAGATTGTGGAAAACATTAATGAGGCCGTTTCATTGATGTTTTCCACAATCTGTCCAAGATAATTACTGTAGTAAACTAGTAATTACACCTTTAAGTCTTCTTTTCAAATATTGGCAGTGTTCTAGACTTCGATTCTTTTGGGTTTAATTAATGTTTTTCACAATTCGTCCAAAATAATTAGTATTTACACCTTTAAGTCTTTTCAGATTTTGGTATGAGTGATAGACTGAGTTCAAGTTATTTGAAAATTTGATAACTTTTCCGTGCTCTGCTAACCCATCTTTTAATAGCTTTTTCACTATCCATCTATGATATGATAGAAAAGTATCTGAAAGGACAAGTACAACATTTGAACCTAACAGTTCTATGGTTCATGTTTTGACATTCAACATCAAAGTAATTAAAAGAGGTTTGCTAAAAAGCCATTAATTATATATATTTTTTAGAAGATTTTACAAATTAGGCGGGTAGGTTGGTTGGTTCATGGCTCAAAGTGGTTCGAGTTAAAATGGGTATTGTTTTTAATACGGGCCAAAGCAGATTGTCAGGTTGGGTTGACTTGTCAATTTTTTTGTCCATTATTTTGAGTTTTTTAAATATTTTATGTTTTATAATTTATTTTAAAAACTATACTTATAAGATGATGATTAGATATTTATAATAATGATGATTAGATATTTATAATAAAACGATATAGGAGTTTTTAGTATTTGGATACACTTTGCTTAGCTTTTGGCCCGTTTGATACATACTGCCCATATGACTTGCTTTATTTGCAACTAAGATATCATATGGTACAGTAGATGTTACATTGTTACTCATATTAACTGTTAGCAATAAAATATAACCCATATTGCCTCTTTTTAAAGTAAATAGGTCAAAATTTTGTACTTCTACTAATCAGTGTTGACAAAATCAACTAGCTTTAAAACTTAAGTCGAATTTGACTGAGCTGTTGTACAGTGAACTTCTTTGTGACGTTTAGTGACCATGGAATGTGCGACTAACGCTCGTGTACTTGTGTCTGCAGATGTAACTTCCGGATCTTGTGATGTGTTCGTTCAATGTTCTTTCATGGAGTGCATTACAAATCTATCAGTGAGAACTTCATATGCCTTGGTGTAGCAAGATGAATTTTTGTTAAAATTTGGATTGCTTATGCATTTGTCAAGCACAATAATGTTTTAAGATTTTCTAGTGCATTTGGTTTATCCAATGATTGATATGGTATTGCTGAGCTGCCCACACACCACTGCGATCTCACAGCATGAAAAATACTCTTGATAGGGATACGTTAACAAGATCAAGAATAGTGTATAACATGTGTCCTAAACGACCAACCGCTCTCAAACCTGGCAGTAAACTAATTTTTTTTTTGGGTATTATCAATTGAAAGGTAAAAATACATAACGACATTATTTTAACTTTAAAAATACTTCCGCTTGAACTGGTTCAGTTCTAGCTATAGATTGTATTTAGTACTCAAAGTTTGTGTTTGTATGAAGTTTATAATTGAATACGTTCAGTGCATACCTGCTTGTGGTTATATGGTTTTGTTGGTTGCCACTTGCATTTGCAGACATATGGTTGGGCATGCATGGGGAATAGGTGATTCGTTTCAAAAACCTACTTTCGATTTAGGAATTGGTAATCTTTTAATTTGGTTGATTTGATGACTCCCCAATTTATTTTCAGTTCTGCAAGTACTTGATATTTTATAACTTTTCAAATAGTATCCATATCCACATGTTCATTCATTCTTAACCAGTTAGCCGTACTGATAAGAGTGGGCCAGGGTATAAGAAGGGAATATACATAATTACATAGCTACAACTTACAACTAATGGTGGATCATTCTATATTTCTGGGTACTAATAAAAGGTTCAAATCAAGATCGTGATATCTCAATGTCAAACGTTTGGACACATGAACCAGCTTCAGAGAACCAATCTCTTCCCTCGATGTGCCACGAGATGTGCCACGAAACACCAACCAATAATTTGATAAGAAGCATTACTAGACGTTAACATTTTTAATTGAATACACTCCGCCTATGAACTGGGGTTTAAATCAGGTTTGGTCTAAACTGCAGCACGGCAATCCAATCTACCGTTAAACTTATATACAGCAACAAGATTCAGCCAATTTAAATCTTAATGCAAATAACCTAAGAAGAAGGGAAGTAACCAAAATGTGAACTTTCAGCATTGTTTGATTTCAAAACCAACACTCAAAAATGTTCGAGGAGATACACGGGGCTCTTGACTGCTTCAGTAGTATGTCCCCTCCTCTTGGCTTTTGAAATCTTGTTAGAAGCTGTATCAGCAGCATCGGAGTTACCATGGTCGCTAGGTGGGCCATCATGTTTCTTAGGTACAGGCACATCGTGATCATGCACCCAATGGTAGGTTATGAGTACTTTTGACGAACCATCAGTATCCTTCTCAATGTGTTTCGTAACCGGACATCCAGCAGATGCGCACTTGTAGTAGTTCCTGAAACCAACATGTTCATACTGATACTTTAAAACATTTCCTACACTCCCATTACTTCAAAGGAGCAAATATTTGGAGTTTATCATATAGTTGGTAAGTTTGTAGCAAAGAGTATATGATATCGCTTAAAGTATACATATTTGAATAAGCGACATTAGCCACACATAAGCCGATTCTAATAGCAAAAGGCACACCAATTGGTACTTAATTATTTCATATTTGACGTTAAGGTCGAAGATATGGACAAAAGACAATTGGAGCATAAAACAGCATGAAAATAGAGCTATACGAAGACTTAATTGAAGACCTGGATTGCGACAAACCATCGAAAATAGCAGAAAGTTTAGCTTCCTACACAAATTCTGTTGCACCCTTGTCGCAACCCTGTTGCAGCATGCTACAAGACCTAAAAAAATTGCCAGAATGCTGTAATTTTCTAAGAAGTTGTTGCCCTCACAACGCCCACCTGCAAATATTAAGGTTTTAGCAATCTTTCATTGGGGAAATTATTAAGGTTTTAGCAATCTTTCATTGGGGAAATTATGGAGTAGAAGATCAAAGAGATTGAAGACATTACATGCTTTGATTTCATGACAAATTGTGTGTAATTGTTCTAACTTTGTACTGAAGAACAAGATGTCCAGATTTGAAAGATGTTTCTTGTTTATTTGTTCAAGCTATGGAGTAGTCTCATAGTACAACATGAGGGTATTCACATTTTTCACTTTTTCTTCGGTAATGAAATTCTGAAACTAAAGTTAGTATTCTAGAATGCCAATCTAACATTTTATTTGTTTCAATTCATATAACCACCAATAAATAACAACTATGGAGGTTTAGAACCAGTTGCATCTTTATGGTTCGCTTCTGGCATGTCAGCATTCACTATTGGTTTGACAGGCATTGCTGAATACCTTGTGGCTGAAGATGGAACCTTGGGTGATTTGATCTGAGCCATGACCTTTGCAAATGCTTCTCGATCACTCCCTTGAAGTTGATTCTAAGGGATAAAAAGTCCATGATTGACAGATCATGTTCAACTAGTTCCTTTTGAACTTGATGCAAATATCAGTAATT
Organism: Pseudognaphalium luteoalbum; assembly: GCA_963422505.1. Classification (NCBI taxonomy): domain Eukaryota; kingdom Viridiplantae; phylum Streptophyta; class Magnoliopsida; order Asterales; family Asteraceae; genus Pseudognaphalium; species Pseudognaphalium luteoalbum. Next base: position 52,837,210 of record OY730192.1, read on the forward strand.
GCAAGGGTCATTTTGAGTTATCGTGCCTTAATAATAGAAGTAGATACTAGCGAGTCTAGTACGAAAGAGGATCAGTAAAGTCTTTTACGAAATGGATTTTGTTTTTTTTAACAAATAATTCTCACACACTCTACCTTACACCTTAAAGTCCTATTGGTATATTACAATTGTGTTATTAATCTATTCATAGGTGATAGTTTTAAATTTGTAACATGTTGGGCTAACCTCTTCTATTCTTCAAATGACAAATTATTCTAAGTGTTTAAGTCTGCTCAAGATTAGTGCTGCTGGGCTATGAAGACTTAGTTCTGCTGGTGGAAGTTAGCTCTGTTCATTTATTGAAAACAAAGTTTTCCAGAGTTAGTTCTGCTAGCCTTTCAACAGTTAGTGCTGCCAAGCTTTTTCAAGGTTAGTGCTGCCAAGTGCCAATGTTTGCAAGAATTAGTTCTGCTAGTTCAAAATGATAGTTCTGCTCGTCTACATGTTAATGCTGCTAAGTGAGTCTGACTTTCCACCAACTCTGCAACAAAAGTACACCTACTGCAGACATGCTTTTGAGGAATAGTGCACGCAGCAGACAAGAAAGGTCAAATGCATTTAATGCAGACGTGGTTCCTAGAAGTGTTGTGTTAGAAAAGTAGATTGTATATAGATTTTATACAAGTTATTTAGTCTATAAGTATGTACTTGAATCAAGTGTAGTCAGTCCAATAGTTAGTCGAGTTGTAACCAAGCTTCAAGGTTGTTTTGTAACCCTGATACAATCGTGTATCCGTATTATTTATAATATTGAGGCTTTGATTATTGAATCACTTGTGTTCTTGTTTTGTTATACATCTTCACATCAATTACATTACAAGTCATATAAATCTTCCATTTGATAAGTGTTATTCCGCAAACTTCTTATTAAGAAATTCATAGCTTGTGTCAATACATTTGCATAGACAAGTGTTATTGTGGGACCTCACAATTGGTATCAGAGCAAGTGTAAGCTTTGAATTCTGGAAGATCTTAGGTAAGCTGTGATCACTTAAGTTGTAATCTTTCTTAAAACTTGTTTTTATACAATGGCTTCAGAATTTGTAGAAGGTGTTCAAGTGTCTAGGATTCCCATCCTTAGACCAGATGAATACAACATGTGGAGAAACAGAATTAAGCAACACATGTTGCTTACAGATTATCAACTATGGGACATTGTGGAAAATGGTCCAAAGTATAAAGTTGATGCAAATGGTGTAAGGTTACCAAGAGTTGCACCAACAACAGAACAAGAAAGAAGGGAAAGAGCTACTGAACTTAAAGCTCTAAGTACTCTGCTACTGTCTATTCCTAATGAGTACCAAAGTGAATTTGAGCAGGTTGATGATGCAAAGGTGCTTATAGAAGAACTAGATAAAAGATTTGCAGGAAATGAAAGCACCAAGAAGAACAAAAGGTCAATGCTCAAACAACAGTTTGAAAACTTTAGTTCTGTCAAAACTGAAACTTTGACTCAAGTCTTCAACAGATGCAGAAAGCTTGTAGGTGAGTTAAAGAATCACAAGGTTGTCATAGATAAGGATGATCTTAACAGGAAGTTTTTAAGATCACTAGGTGAAGAATGGACCATATACACTGTAGGTCTTAGACAAAGAAGTGATTTGGATGACAAAGAGCTAAATGATCTGTACAATGATCTTATAGCCTTTGAGCCTGAGGTGGAAAGTAGGAAGCAAAGCAGTGGTGAAGCACAAAGTTCACAGAATGCTGCATTTATGTCCATGGGAAGAGCCAAAACAGATCCAAAAGGATATGGGTCTGTATCCACTGTGAAAAGTGCAGGATCAAATTCACCATCTGTAGCACAAGAAAGATCTACAGATCAAGTTGTAGAAGCATTCTTTGCTAGTCATGTGAACTCTTCACTGACTAATGAAGAATTAGAACAGGTGAATCCAGATGATTTGGAGGAGATGGATATTAAATGGCAAATGGCTATGATCACCATGAGGGTGAAAAGATTCTTGCAAAGAACAGGAAGGAATAACTTTGCAGGAAAGAGAGATGATAATGTGGGGTTTGATAAGAGCAAGGTAGAATGCTACAACTGCCACAAATTAGGTCATTTTGCCAGAGAATGCAGAGCTCCTAGGCAAGAAATGAGTGGTCAAAGATCTGGGGGTTATAATGCTGCTTACAATGGATCACAGAAAAGAACCATTGCTGTTCAAGAGTCTACACCAAATGCTCTTGTATCACAAGATGGTATGGGATATGACTGGAGTGATCAAGCAGAAATGGAACCACAGAATCATGCATTGATGGCTATTGGAGATGAAAGCACATCAGATGAAGTCCCATATGAGGTACAGGCAAAATTATGCTCCAATGTATGTAAGAAAACTGTTAAACACTACAGGGATCATAATGCTAATATTTGCAAAGAACTTAGGGACTGGGACATTAGAAGTCAACACACAACCTTAGCAATAGAAGATCTAGAGAAACAAATTAAAGCATACCAGAAAAATGAAGAACAATATGATTATGATCTTAAGTATGCTCAATTTGAAAAGGATATGTTGCAAGATAGGGTTGATGAATTGATTAAGAAACTAGCTGCAGTTACTGCTGAGAAAGAAAGTATCAAACTTACAGTAACTGAGTTAGAAAATGCTTCTGAGAGTGTCCAAAATCTGATAAAGAGTCAAATCCATGATAAGATTAAAACTGGCCTATGTTATAATCTTAACAATGTACCTCCACCTTACAACCACACCTACATGCCTCCTAAAAATGATTTAGACATGAATAAACTTAAGGAGAAAATGGTAGAAGAGGTTAAAACAGCAGATCCTGTTGCTGCATTAAATGCAAATACAGATGATCTGGAAAAGGTTGAGATATCTGAATGGATTTCAGATGATGAGGTTGAATCTAAGGAAGATGTGAAAGTTCATTCAAATCCTACTTCTGTTACTGGGCTAGTATCTAAGTTAAAAACTAAGAAACTAGCAGAGGGTAAGAAACTGTTTCAAGAAAAGACTAGGATGAATTTGAATGAAAAGAAGAATACTAGTACATTTGTTAACACACCAGAAAAGAATAAAATTGTTGTTGTTAAATGTACTAAGTGTAATTGTTCTGCTAACTCATCACCAGTTTCAAAAATAAAGAAAGATTCAAGAGAAAATCAAAGAAATTGGAATCAGATGGTTTCTCAAAAACTTGGATCTAGTTTTAAAAGGGTTGATGAGAAAGCTTGTTTTATTTGTGGAAGATTCAATCATCTTCAAAAGGATTGTTATTTTAACCCAAAGCTTCAACGGGTTAAACAATCATCATGGACTAATACTGACAGAATTAACCATCAAAATTTCAAAACCAAAGTTAATTCTGCTAGTGTAGTCAGAAAGTCAATGGCAAAAGTTAACTCTGCTGCACCAAAAGGAATTGCAAAAGGGTTGACTAACAATAAGGCCAACAGAACTAAGTTGACAAAGACAAGTTTTAACTCTGCCAAGCAAAACTACAAGGTTAATTCTGCTAAGCAAAAATTAACCAAAGTTAGTTCTGCCAGGCAAAAATTGAGTGGTTCAGAAGTTAATTCTGCCAGGCCACTTAATGCTGTCAAGTCAAAAATTAGTTGGGTTTGGAAACCAACTGCTCTATCACCAGCATCAATTACCTTCAAAAGAGTTGATGCTGTGGACAAGAGAGGGATACCCACAACCAAATTGGTTTGGGTTCCCAAGAGAAACTGATCTTTTGTCATTCGTATGTGCAGAGCAAGAAGAAAAGCTTATGGCACATTGATAGTGGATGCTCTAGGCACATGACAGGAGATAGAAGCAGATTGGAGGACTTCAAAGTTATTGATGGAGGTCCTGTTGCTTTTGGAGGTAATCCTAAAGGAGGAAGGATTACAGGCATGGGCAATGTCAACAGTGACAAAATGAGCTTCAATGATGTATACTTTGTTGAACAACTAAGGTACAATCTGTTAAGTGTTAGCCAAATTACAGAGAAAAAGAACCCAGTGTTTTTTAATGACACAGAATGCTGTATTCTTTCTGAGAAGTTTATTCTTGACCCCAAAATGATTTTAATGAAAATTCCCAGAAAGAATAACATGTACAGCTGTGAATTGGCTAAATTTGTACCCAAACCTGAGTTGAGTTGTCTCATTTCAAAAGCAACTGTCAATGAATCTGACCTTTGGCATAGAAGGATGTGTCACATGAATTTTAAAACAATAAACAAACTTGTTAAAGGAAAACTTGTCAGAGGTTTACCAGAGAAAACATATTCATGTGATGACCACTGTGCTGCATGTCAAAAAGGCAAGCAACACAAATCCTCTTATAAGGCCAAGTCACTGAACTCTATTGACTCACCTTTACATTTACTGCACATGGATTTATTTGGACCAACAAATGTGAGTAGTATAGGTAAGAAGTCATATTGCCTAGTGATCACTGATGATTATAGCAGATTTAGTTGGGTATTCTTTCTTAGAACCAAGGATGAAACTGGAGAAATTCTAAGATCATTCATCATTAAGATTGAAAATCAAACCAACAGAAAGCTCAAAATCATTAGAAGTGACAATGGAACAGAATTTAGAAATCAAGAGATGGACAAATTCTGTGAATCTAAAGGTATAGATAAACAATATAGTGTTCCTAGAACTCCCCAACAAAATGGAGTAGCAGAAAGAAAAAATAGGACACTTATTGAGGCTGCTAGAACCATGTTAGCAGATGCAAAGCTACCAATGACCTTCTGGGCAGAAGCAATTAGCACTGCTTGTTATGTCCAGAACAGGGTATTAGTTGTTAAGCCTCACAACAAGACACCTTATGAGTTATTTTTAAATAACAAACCTTTGGTTAGTTTTCTTAAACCATTTGGATGTCCTGTTACTATCCTAAATACCAAGGATCAATTAGGCAAGTTTCAAAGCAAAGTTGATGAGGGATTCTTTGTTGGTTACTCTTTTCAAAGAAAAGCATACAGAGTTTTCAACAGTAGAACAAGAATTGTGGAAGAAACTTTAGATGTGACCTTTAATGAACACACACCAAATTCTTTAGGTAAAGGTCCAGCACATCTATTTGACTTTGATGCATTAACCAAATCTTTTAGATATATGCATGAGTCATCAATTGCAGGTACAAGTACAAATGTGAATGCAGGTACAACTACAGGTCAACAAACAAACAAACCGCCACAATTTGTTTTGTTTCCAACATGGCTACCAGACCCACCTGCAGTACTTGAATCTTCCACCCCTGATCAACAACAGAGTTCAGTTCCCATTTCATCAAATTTGGATGATAATGGTGCAGATGATGATGGAAATGCATCATCAAATCCAGAATACTCTCAACAAGAAGAAGCATCACATGAAGATGCACAAGAGGAGCAACAACCCACAAGGTTGGAAGTGTCAGAATCAAGTGGTCAGATGATTCAAGAAGACACAGATCTGGATCAGAATCTTACCAATTTGGAATCTGGGATAGAAATGGCAGCGGGTCCACAGTATCAAGCTCATAAAAGCTACATGCCATTGGACAATGTCATTGGAGCAATTGATGCTCCTATGCAAACAAGAAGGTCATCTAAAACTCTTGATGAAAATGCAAATTTTTCTTTGTTTGCTTGTTATCTGTCACAGATTGAGCCCAAGAAAGCTGTTGAAGCTTTGAAAGATCCAAGCTAGGTTGAAGCTATGCAAGAGGAGCTACTTCAATTCAAAATTCAAAATGTGTGGACTTTGATGGATCTACCCAAAGGAAAACGGGCTATTGGTACCAGATGGGTATACAGGAATAAAAAGGATGAAAGGGGCATAGTAATTAAGAACAAAGCTAGATTGGTTGCACAGGGATACTCACAAGAAGAGGGTATTGATTATGATGAGGTATTTGCACCTGTGGCAAGAATTGAAGCTATCAGATTGTTCTTAGCTTATGCTTCCTTCAAGAATTTCAAGGTATACCAGATGGATGTAAAGAGTGCATTTTTAAATGGAAAAATAGATGAGGAAGTATATGTATGTCAACCACCAGGGTTTGAGGATCCCATGCATCCTGATAAAGTGCTCAGATTGGACAAAGCACTTTATGGACTGCATCAAGCTCCTAGAGCTTGGTATGATACTTTATCTGTGTATCTGCTGGATAATGGATTCAGAAGAGGTGCAATAGATAAGACTTTGTTCATCAAAAGAATTGAGAATGATATCCTACTGATGCAAATCTATGTAGATGATATTATTTTTGGTTCAACAAATGACAGTCTGTGCAAAGAATTTGAATCTCTTATGCATCAGAAATTCCAGATGAGTTCAATGGGAGAATTGACTTTCTTTTTAGGTCTTCAAGTGAAGCAGAAAGTAGATGGTATCTTCATAAGTCAGGATAAATATGTTAAGGACATTTTGGATAAGTTTAAGCTCAGTGATGCAAAGATTGCAAGCACTCCTATGGAAACACACAAGCCATTACTTGCAGATCTTGAGGGGGAGAGTGTTGATGAACATCTCTATAGATCCATGATAGGTTCACTGATGTATCTCACATCTAGTAGACCAGATATCATGTTTGCAGTATGTGTGTGTGCAAGGTTTCAAACAAATCCTAAGATGTCTCATCTTCATGCTGTGAAGAGAATTTTTAAATACCTAAAAGGTCAACCAAAATTAGGCCTATGGTATTCAAAGAATTCTTCCTTCAATTTGGTAGCATATTCTGACAGTGATTATGGGGGTAACAATTTGGACAGAAAGTCAATTTCTGGAGGCTGTCAATTCTTAGGAGATAGATTAGTATCTTGGCAATGCAAAAAGCAAACCACTGTGTCTACTTCAACAGCAGAAGCAGAGTATGTTGCTGCATCTAGCTGCTGTGCTCAGATTCTATGGATTCAGAATCAAATGTTAGACTATGGTTTGACTTTTCTAAATACTCCCATGTATATTGATAATACTGCTGCTATAAGTATCATTAATAACCCTGTGAAACACTGTAAAACAAAACATATTGAAGTTAGATATCACTTCATAAGGGATTGTAATGAGAAAAGATTAATTCAGATTTTTAAAATCCACACAGATAACCAACTTGCAGACCTGTTCACAAAAGCATTTGATGTTGGCAGATTTACATTTCTGGTTACTGGTATTGGTATGATGAACAGCTCATTATGATCAGTATTTAATTTTTAAAATGTTTACACATGGGGTTCTGCTTGATACTTTAGCCCGTTACAGCAGAAATTATAAGATTCTCAATATTTAGTACTATCATGACTTAGTTCTGCTAGTGTAAATAGTGATTATCTTATTTAGTTCTGCTTGTACAATTTAATTCTGCTAAGTTATATTGTGTTTTTAAGCTAACAGTGCAGGATTAAATGCTCAAAGGTTGTTAGTTCTGCTAACTCAATTTTCCAACAATATTAATTCTGCTAGCATAACTTAGTTCTGCCAGCACTATTAATAAAAGGGTGACGTGGATTTGTCTAAGTGTGCAGAAAAGTTAAAGTTACTTCTGCTGAAGTTAATTCTGCTAATATTAACTCTGTTAGAATTAATTCTGCTAGAATTAATTCTGCTAGAATTAATACTGCTAGCATTAATTCTGCTGAAGTTAATTCTGTTAGAATTACTTCTGCCAAAGTTAATTCTGTTAATATTAATTCTGTTAGACTTAATTCTGCTAGAATTAATACTGCTAGCATAAATTTTGCTAAGAATTACTTCTGCTAGAGTTAAGTCTGCCAAAGTTAATTCTGCCAGTAACTTTTTCCAACTTTAATTCTGCTAGTGTTATTTTAGGGCTTGAACGTACTGTTCACTTTAAAAAGGGTATTTAAATCTGCCAAACACTACACTTTTTCAATTCACTTGCACTTTTTATCGAAAATTGAAAATATCTTTCCAAAAACCTCCCAAAACTTTTCAAACCTAACTTTACATAATGGCATCTTCATCTTCTTCCTCAAAAACACTCGATGTTGGAGATCAACACAACGTCTACGGCTTCCTCTTAAAACCACAAGGCTCAGACGACTATCATGAAATCATTGATTTCTTAAAGTGCACCTCTATAAGGTTTGCACTTACCGTTAATCCCACCATCTTTCTTTCACTTATTAATGACTTCTGGACATCTGCCGTGGTGTCCGAAGTAGATGGGGTTAAACACATAACGACAACAGTTAATGAGAAGCCTATCATCATAACCGAAGCTTCCATACGTGCTCATCTTCTCTTAGATGATGCAGATGGTATGGAATGTTATGATACTTCTCTAATACATGATCAACTTGTGTTGTATGGGTATGAGGGGGAGAGAACAGAAAAATTAACATATTACAAACAACTCTTCTCCCCACAATGGAAATTTTTAATCCATACCCTACAACACTGCATTTCACAGAAGAAAACCTCATGGGAGCAGTTTAGCAGCAACATAGCTTCTGCTCTCATTTGTTTTGCAAATAATGAAAAATTTAATTTTTCAAAATTAATCTTCAATGGAATGGTAAATAATCTTGAGAAACCCAAAGACAAATTTTTAATGTATCCAAGATTTTTACAACACATCATAGACCAGGAAATCCCAGATCTACCCAAAACAGGGGGTAGAATCATTCTCTCAAATCTCTCAAAGAAAACATTTTCAAATATGAAGAGAAATGGGATGGTCAAAAGAAAAGAGTTTTCTGGGAAGGTGACCAATTTAACTGAGCATATGTTGAACAGGCCTTCCACTATGCCACAGGAAGCAGAAACACCCACTGCTTCTCAACCAAGTGACATAGTTTCAAAAGTAAAGAAAACAAGGGACCCAAAGCCTACCAAAGCTAAAGCCAAAAAGGCTAAGAAACAGGCAGTTGAGGCTCCTCTTCCTCAATTGTCTTAGCCCAAAAATGTTAATGAGGTGGTCAATCAGGAGCAGAGAGACCATATGGAAAGGGCTACCACTACTGTTGCTACCTCAGTAGGAGAACAGGACAGTGGTATTGGAACTAGGACCCAATCCATGGCAACACAGGATATAGAGATGCCACTGGATTCCTCTATTGCTGAGGATCCAGTGGATATCAATATATCTAGTGGTCCCAGGTGCCAAGAAACCACATTGGGGGTTGATGATGCTCAGACTAGGTCTGAGACATTGACTAAATCTTCCAATGATCCATTAAAAGAGGGTAACACTTCTGGAAATGGTGAGGATAGTATTACTATAAAGGAATTGATGGATACTTGTACCAGATTGACAAAGGAAGTAGAGGGACAGAAGGCAGAAATTGCCAGGCTTAGGGAGATGGTAGAGTTGTTGATGAAAGAAAGGGATGAATCCAAAAGCATAGCTAAGAGTAAGTCAACTGGACTGAAAAGGATGCTTGTTGATGAAAGCACCAGTGAGGAAGAAAATGTAGATCAGTTTGAATTCACTGGTGCAGGGGAAGCAGAAAAGCTTTTTGATGATGTGGTGGAAATTGATGACAGCATACATGATGATGTAAGTGCTGAGCAGCTAGGGAATGTAGTTGGTAGTTTGATTCTAGAAGTGCTAGATGAAGATGTGTCTGAGGCTGCAAAGAAAAGTGCCAAAGATATGTTAGATAGTGCTGTTGGAGTTAGTACTGCTAGTGTTGAGGTTAGTGCTGCTAGGGCAGTAGATGCAGAAGTTAGTGCTGCCAGTACAAAAGTTAGTGCTGTCAGTGCTATGGATAGTTCTGCTGGGCTTAAGGAACCAGAAATAGTTAAATCTACTGTTCCTGAGGAAAAAGTTAGTGCTGCTGCCATGACTGAGGTAGAAAAAGTGGCTGCAGATGCACTTTTAAAGGTGGCTAAGAGCACAGCACAAGGGAAAAGCTCCACTGGCATATCTATAAAAGAAATTCCCTCATCACAGGTGAAACCTACAACTGATATGGGTAAAGGAAAGGGAAAAGAAAAATTGGTTGAGCCTGTGAAGCCTATGAAAAGGAAGGCAATGGAGGATATCAGTGAAAGGGTTGCCAAAAACTTGCAAGCCCAATTTGATGGAGAAGGGAGGAATACCTTTGTAGAGGTGGATATGGGCAATGATGTAAAGATCATGATGACCCCTGAGGAGCAGATATATTTTGATCATCTACTAGCAGATGGAACTCACAATGCTCAAATGGAGGAGTTCACTGCTGATCAAAGATTGATGTGGTACTTGGACATGCTTGAACAGAGGAGGAAGCATGAGGCACATAAAAAGAATGAGGAGAAAAGGAAAAGAGCACCCACTCAAAGGCAATTAAAAGATCAATATGCCAGGGTTGTTAAGAATACAACTGGGAGAACTCTAAAGGAGTTGATGAGCATGGATTTCTATGAACTAGAAAAGATATATCTTAGAATCCAAAGGGATATTGAAATGAGCACACAAAAAGCCCTGGAAGAGAAATCAAAGAGTGCAGTTGCTCAAAAGGCAAAAATTCCAACTGCAGCTGAAAAGGAACTGCTTGAAAGAAAAGCAGAGGTGGAAAGGGCTAAGGCAGAGCTTGAAAGAAAAGAAAAGGAGGATCTGGATGCCCTTAAAATGAAAATTCCAAAAGAAACCTTTCATCTCAAAAGAAGAAAAAGAATGGCAATCAGAAATGATAAAGATGATAGTGAAACAGAAGTGCCTGCTGTGGTATCTTCTACTTTTGAGCCTACAAAGCCTACTGAAGAGGAAGAGGTAGATTGGACACAGATCAGATCCATGGTTGAAGTTGAGGCTCCAAAGGTACCCATTGCTGTTCATTTCCCTATTATTGATTGGGTATGGGAAACAAATAAGGAGATGAAGAAACAATTGAAAATCATAAGGGCAGGGGATACAGAAGAAAAGTTCACATCCTTCTTCAGGTGCATAAAAGCTTTATCTAGAGATGACTTAGATGATATGTGGACTGTTGCAATGAGAAAGTATCAAAATGTTCAGAAGCACAGTGATGAGCACATAGTCTACAATAGTCTCTCTATTCTATATGAGATGGATCCTAAAAATGAATTCTACAAGGACACCACAAGGGCAAAGGGTTGGTACTGCTATTCTCATAATGGAGTACATATGGTGCAGTTAGAAAGTGGGGTGTTTGCATACTTCTTCATAGGAACTGAGTATCCTTGGCCTCTTGGTCAACTAAGCTCAATGCTCTCTCTCACAATGAAATGTGATGACCTGGACACTGCTGCTTCATTAATTCATGAAGTGCAGCAATATTACAAAAAGGCACAACAGAGACATGTTGCTCAGAGTGAGGAGAGAACACAGAAAAGAATTGCTGAGCTTAAAAGAAAGTTTGCAGACATTATGAAGTGAGAAACTTGGATCTATTCTGGGAAAGATCAAGTTTAGGGGGAGATTGTTGGGCTAAACTCTTCTATTCTTCAAATGACAAATTATTCTAAGTGTTTAAGTCTGCTCAAGATTAGTGCTGCTGGGCTATGAAGACTTAGTTCTGCTGGTGGAAGTTAGCTCTGTTCATTTATTGAAAACAAAGTTTTCCAGAGTTAGTTCTGCTAGCCTTTCAACAGTTAGTGCTGCCAAGCTTTTTCAAGGTTAGTGCTGCCAAGTGCCAATGTTTGCAAGAATTAGTTCTGCTAGTTCAAAATGATAGTTCTGCTCATCTACATGTTAATGCTGCTAAGTGGGTCTGACTTTCCACCAACTCTGCAACAAAAGTACACCTACTGCAGACATGCTTTTGAGGAATAGTGCACGCAGCAGACAAGAAAGGTCAAATGCATTTAATGCAGGCGTGGTTCCTAGAAGTGTTGTGTTAGAAAAGTAGATTGTATATAGATTTTATACAAGTTATTTAGTCTATAAGTATGTACTTGAATCAAGTGTGTATAAGTCAGTCCAATAGTTAGTCGAGTTGTAACCAAGCTTCAAGGTTGTTTTGTAACCCTGATACAATCGTGTATCCGTATTATTTATAATATTGAAGCTTTGATTATTGAATCACTTGTGTTCTTGTTTTGTTATACATCTTCACATCAATTACATTACAAGTCATATAAATCTTCCACTTGATAAGTGTTATTCCGCAAACTTCTTATTAAGAAATTCATAGTTTGTGTCAATACATTTGCATAGACAAGTGTTATTGTGGGACCTCACATAACAGTCAAAATTACATAAAATAAAAATTAAAATTCAAAAATAAAAGAAAGAAATTGTAAATTTGTTATACCTTGAAGCCTTCCAATTAGGGATGCCAATGGACGGGGAAAAACCCGCAACCCGTGGGTACCCGTTCATTGTGGGTGGGTAAACCCGTGAATATTTTACTCATGGGTGGGTTACGGGTATGAACTTTTGCCCGTTGGCGGATTGCGGGCGGGTAATGGGTATGGACTTATACCCGCGGGTAAACCCGACCCGCGAACTTACAAAACACATTATAGATACCTACAAGTTAGTTTGTATAATTTATTGCATAATATGTATATATATAATGGTTAACTTGAACTATATATAATAAAACTATTCATATAGAGATAAAAAGTATAGTTTTCATGTTTCGAATAGTAAACTTATCAAACGATCAAGAAAAAAATTATCAAATAAATTGATAGTTATCGAACTATTAGTATGCATGCCTTAGTTTTTAACAATTTAATTCGTTTAAAATTACGATCTATTGATTTGAACATGTATTAAAACATTTTTTTTCATTAAAATTAAATAAACTTATTGATATTTAGATAAAATGTTTATATTATTTAAAACCCGCGGGTTACTCGCGACCCACGGGTATCCGCGGGTCACGGGTATGGATGTAAAAATAAACCCGTTAGTGGGTATTCGTACAAAAAACCCGTCGCGGGCGGGTGATGGGTTTGCCATATCCGTATCCACGACCCGCGGGTGCCATCCCTACTTCCAATTGATCCTGTAGACGTTACCCGCACCAGATAGAATTAGAGCTAAGGATTGAGCTGTTGGTGTTGTTTCGGAGCTCCAATTGTTATCTATATCCATTGGCTTGCGTAGTAAGTTGTTCTGTTCTGTGATGCTCATACTCATAAAAAATATGGAGTCCAGAATTTGGTGGGAAGAGCGAGAGTGTGTAATCGACTTTTGCTAAATTAAAAAAATGAAAATAAAAAGATAATACAAAAGCGAGTTTTTTGCGATATTAACTGAAAGCAATCGTTTTTATGCATTTTACGAAACACCCTGATTGCGCAAACTTAAAACCTTGTCTGTGGAACAGGAAAACCGAATTTCGCAAACCAAAAACCTTTTTGCGAAAACAGTTTATGAAACCCGGATTTGCAGACTAAAAAACCACATTTGTGATAATTTTCAGTAAGAAAGCGGCTTTTGCAATTTAAGAAAAATAAATCCGGTTTTCGCTAAATAAAAACCCTGTTGCGAAAATTTTCAGAAAAAATCGTTTGTACGAATCGTAAATTTCCGCCTGCAAATGCACGTGGCTTTCAATATTCAGACTCACTCAGCTCAACATCCAACATACCTTTAGAAATCCTGATCTTTAACTCTGGTTTTGTTGATTTTAATTTGTGGACAGGATGGAGGAGATACAAATTAGTACTCTGTATTGCTATTAGCTTTCTATTCGGACCAAAAGAGATGATTTAGTCCTGTAACTAGTCTTAGGATTCCATAATTCTTGGTGGATGATGTAAATGTAATACGAACATTTCAGTTTTGATGTCATGTAAGATGTACACATAAAAAACGTCTATGGGCAAACGATCTATCAAACAAAGACAAGAGTGTTGCTGTTGGGTCGTGGCTGCTGTTTGAGTGTGAGTAATTGTATGGAATAGACATGTATTAACGTATCAGAATCGTCTATCTCATCACCATTAATATTAAATCTTCTATAATGAGAAAGATTACTCGAGTTTCATGGCATATGTATACTCCCTCAATCAGTAAAGAACATTATTTGATGTGAATTTATGTCACAATTCTCACATATGTATGATCTACTGCTTCTACGCCTGCACCATAAATCCTGCAAAATTGAATACAAACTCTTCGAGCAAATGACAACCTTAGCATCATTTTTGCGTTATCTCCTGAATCGTCTTTTTTTGGAACTCGATCTCTTAGACTGCTTTGAACGTTTCCTCCGTCGCCTTTTCCTTTTACCAGCATGGGGATTTAATCTCTCATTTGCGATATCCTGGAACCCCTTTCTTCCATCAAATTTGGTACACAGATCACTCCTTACCTTATTCCTTTTTCCACAGTCATATTCGTTGTCCCTGATGAATTTTAACACAGTTAGAGAATAAAGAAAACACACACAAGGAAACGTGAAAATCGTGAAAATTTTGATACAGAAATGTGGTACTTCAGCTCACCATTCGTATCCTATATAACCTATGCCTGGAAGATCTTGTGTTTCTTTTATCTGAGATGGGGTTGATTCATTTTTGTCCCAACGTTGGGCTGTAATCAATAACAAACCACATTTAGTCCTTCAAATATCGAATTACATATAAAGCGTATAGAAGTACGACAGATATACTTGAATTTGAATTTTTAGATGGTACTTTAGTTTGAATAATATTGAGTTAGAATATAACCATATAATTTAACCACTTTGTAGAAAGAAGTCCGTAAGGGGTTTAAAAAACTAATACCAGTTTTGTCTTCCAGCAACGAGCATATGGACCGATCATTTTTGCACTGAAGGCTTGTGGAGGGTTTAGAACTCTCGGGTTCTTTAACTTCTGTTGGGACTCCTTCCAAGGCACCATGAAAGTCATTTTCCATTCGATTTTCTAATCTATCATTAGTTTTGTCCCTGACGATTGAACCAGACTCCTTTCCCATCACAGGAAGATTCTTGATCGGCAACTTCCTATGGTTCTTTCGCTTACGTTTCTTTTTCTTTCGCTGATTTATCAATGCCATCATATGAAGGTTGGAACAAAATTTTGTAATTTTAGACACAACTTTCGGATGGTTCTTCATATTCTTGCGTCTCTTCTGATCAGGAACATTTTGATCTATCAAAAAAGCATCCATATTTTGCACGCTTGAGCTCTCAATAGAGGTAACCGCTCCTTTCTGACTATCATCAGCCCCGTCACCACACAATGTACCATGAGCAATGTCCTGAGATAACTCACCAATCAATAGAAGAAACAAGCAACATTTCATAAAATTACCTTTATAAATTGGACCGATGTCATTAATCAATGATAACAAGTTACATATTTTTATCAATGCCCTACAAGTCACTTGAGTTTCAGTTAGTGTTTCAATGTTAAGATTCTATTAGATTTCTTGTAGACAGACTAGCTTGGCGGTAATAATAGTGACCACATGGACCATATAAAGGTCATCATGGGTCATTTTCATTTACTAACAGTGACCAATTTGGGATACACATTCAAACTCAAGTGACTAATTAAAAGTGTACAAGAGACTTAGGTGGAACATTAGTGAAACTGCATTGCAATTTAAGGACACTGAAAGTTTAAAAAAAAAATAAAAAATAATCCACATTACCTCTATTGCAACACATACAGGTTCTTCCATAGCCACTAATGGCTTACTGCAGATCATTACAGCAGTTGATTTAGTAACATCTTCACAGGTGCTTTTTTCGTCATGTTCTATTATCAAGGTCGATAATGCTTCCTTTTCATCAATCATGAGACACTGCTTTTGAGGACAATCGGAAGTAGATGGTACGATTGCAACACATATAGGCTCATCAATAGCCATTTGTGGATCACTGCAGGTCATTACATCAGTCGATTCACTAACATCTTCACAAGTACTTTTTTCTTCATTTTCTATTAATGTGGTCGATAGCGTTTCCTTTTCATCATTCATTGTGAAACTGTGGTTTTGAGGACCATCGGAGGTAGATGGTACTGTTGCAACATTACCCGAGCTAGTACTGTCAACTTTCATGGCATCATCAACATCTTGAGCCTTTCTGTCAGATTTATTAGATGTAGTTGGCTCATGCAAAACAGATGGGTCCCTTTCATCTTGACCCTTTTCTTTCTGGTGTAACGACACTGGACAACTTTCAATACAAGACTCAGAAATGTCCATTTGAGCTGAAAATTCTATTGTACCATTAGTGTTTTCCATAACTCCAGAAGTATTATTTTGTCCCATGGTGTTCAAGACCATCTCTTTAGGACGAATAACATCAATAGGCTTCTTTGACAGAGAAGTCTTTCTATCAAGACAATAGAATAACATGTACGCCTTCTCCTCAAAAACTGCACTTTCACTTACTTGAATCACCTATTCACATCAGCAAGACATAGAAAATGTTTTTATTCATTATTCATCCTCTGGGTCCCACAGAAACTAAAATACCAAGTGGTTAAAACTTAAAACAAATAAAAGTCTTCTTACCTCATCATCGTCAAGTAAATACCACATGCCAGTAGATGTTCTAATGAAACAGTAATAATGACCAGAATGTGTATTCCGGCCAGCATGAACCAAAACACCATAAAGAGTGTAATTCAAATCATCCTCCTGCAATGTTTTATAAACTATTCCGAATAAGCAAAAACAAAAAAATAAAATCAATGAAGGGGTGGGGGGTTGGTTTGACTTACATATGGACCAGTAACAAAATGTTTCAAGTTCAAAGTAAGAACAAACTGCACTTTCTTGTTGATCTTTACTCCCGGAAAAAAAGAACTAAATCGTTTCAGGTGGATGGTAAGGACGTTGGGGGCCTTGTCAATCGTAAGTTGTTTGAGAGCCTTAACTTTTTGCTTGCACTGTTGACAGTTGTATAGCTCTGCCCCATCATCTAACTCTTCTGTGGCAGTAAAAACTTCAAGCGCCTCATGTATATTCTTCACCCTCAAGATCTCGAGACTTAAATCTAAAAAGGGTTCAAACTTGTCAGAGCAATAGTTACACTGCATGCATTTCACCTGCAAAAAACAATTACATAACAACAGATGGATAAAATAGTCGAATAACCTAACGTAAGCATAAACTTTATACAATCAGGATCGTTCTGTAAAGGGCTAATTGCATAATAAAGAAACTAACTTTGGTTTGATTTCTGTTTTGGGTAACCAACTTCTTTTAGCCCAGAAAAAGCTATAACAAATATCAAAATCTTTGATTTAAGGCAATCACCAAAGATAACCTGTTTTCATGCAATGGGCCATAAAACGATCAGCGGTCAAAAGTTACCTACGTCAGCTACCACATCATCATATTCACCGGCTACTGCATCAGATTACATTAAATCTAAATTTTTAAAAGTTGGTTACCTCATATATTTAAAAGATTTGTAACCTTGATATTTTTTTGGCGGTTGCCTAAAATAAAAATTGAACCAACTTTGCCTACATTTCTATGCAAATGTCCCTCTATCATCTGTTATAATAACAAGTGTCACCTGACTGCGAAGACGACCACCAAATATGTTGTGGACCAAACTTCTTTCAGTTGCAGAAGGCGATTCAGTTGACACTCCGAAAGGCAAACAGCACTTATGCATCGATTCTAACAAATTTACCATGTACTCATGGGCATCTTCTTGTCTATAGTATCGAAAGGACTGAGATACACCTAATATAATGTGTTTAAGGATGTTCAGATCTGAAAAACAAAACTAGTCTCCAAACTTTATGGAGGAATCCTATCGTTAAATGACATCATAGTAGTTTGAAAGGATACGCCGCAAATTTATGACCAGGTCCAAAGGAACTAGAGGTTTCTCTGATGATTCTAGTGCAAGAGCCACATGCTTCTGAATAGCACATAAAGCACAAAATCCCACATTTCGACCTTCACATTATAATTGAAATATATACAAAATGGTTAAGCTAGAGGGAGTTTTGAATCTGAAGGAGACAGACAATGAATGACTTACAGGTAATGAGATGCTTTCCACTTTGTAAATATGCAGCTAATGGTTGAGTATACGTTAGGCATTGCAATACTGAAT
Organism: Pseudognaphalium luteoalbum; assembly: GCA_963422505.1. Taxonomy (NCBI): domain Eukaryota; kingdom Viridiplantae; phylum Streptophyta; class Magnoliopsida; order Asterales; family Asteraceae; genus Pseudognaphalium; species Pseudognaphalium luteoalbum. Next base: position 52,855,168 of record OY730192.1, read on the forward strand.
TAAGAAAACAAGTGTTCCCAAGATTCACCAAACCAGCATTCTGTAGATATGTTTGTTGTGTACAAATTACATATATGTGTTAGTAACACCTCATGAGGTCTTTGTAACATATTTTTGCAAATTAGGTAATCAACTCATAATGGCCGTCTCATAAACCGGCCCGGTACTCCAATTTTATAAATAATTTGATTGTTAGTTTAGAAAAAAAAGTGTGCCTATACAGATTAAGTTAACCATCATACTACATTTGATATTCGGCACAATTAACATATTTCACACAGGCCTCCAAAAAGTCGTAGAACCTGCTCATAAAAGGTGGTAAGAAAATGTGAATATCATAACAATATTGCAACTTTCCTACATGGATTCAAGAAACTTACAATCCTCCAAAAAGAGATGTTCTCTGTATCCAATCCCGAGTCACCACTTTCCGGGTCATATAACTCGACCCGACTGTGATCATTATGGGCATCGTCCGGATTCGAAGGATTGAGAATCTCAAGCTGAAAAGTGCGTGCACCAGCGCCTGAAATACTAGTAAACCCATCGTAAGGTTTCTTTGCAAGATGAAATTCAACTCTTCTAAACGGTGAGTCATTCATCGGCGATGAAGATTCAGATGCGAATTTATCATCATCTTGGGTTGCATGATCATTGGGTTGTACTGTGACAACGTGATTATCGATTAAACTCATTGCGTCGTTCATAGGATCATGAATTGTTTCAATCAAGATTCTGAATAATGCAGTTGAGTATTGAATCAGTGTGTTTATAGATTGGGAATTTGGGAATGTATATGGGGTTTTGTGGTGTTGAAGAATGAGAACGGCAGTAATTTGTTAAACCCTACACGCTACAACGATAAAATATTATTTGCACGAATTCGTCATAGAAATAATAAAGTTTAATTCAACTATCAGATTTTGTATTAACTCCGATCCTTGCTCCCTAAGTAACTATTTATTATTATTTTCGGGGTGATGATATATGCACCATCAAATATTAGTCATACATTAGTGGTCTAAGGCTAATATTTGATGGTGTACAAATCCGCACCTGTATTTACATTTATATTTATGTATTTAAATATTATTACATGTAATAAAAGAAAATAGAATACATGATTACATAGTACATTCCAGAGTACATTTTGAAACTTGGATAAAGGAGTATAATATTTAAAATAATATAATAGTTCTAAAGTTAAAAGATACGTGGAAAAGAAACCCCGATAGTAAAGTTCTATTCAGCATTTACTGTAGAAAATGGAATTCGATATTGTGGTTGATGGTCACAGACTCACAGTTTAAAATTCAGAAAAATTTATAATCAGTACATTGATCCATCCATGTAATGTCTAAAGTTCAAGATAAGCTCAATTAGCGGGCAGGTCCAAGTCACATGCAATTGGGCCTGAAGTAACCCATTGGGCAGGTCCGAGTGTATACAACTATACATGAACATTTATATTGTCAAATTAAGCAGGTCCTAGTGGTTAATCATATCATATTTTTAGTTTAAAGTTAAGGTCTACTTTATAACTTTAATTAACTATATACATATACATACTTATTTATTAGATAATGTTTCAAATAATCATCATCATCATCATAAAGATATAAATGTATTTACAAAGAAGTCCAATTATGTGTTACTCCATTAAAGATTGTAAAGAAATGGTCCCATTAAAGGCGTCACCGAATAAGTGTGAAACGTGGTGTTAGATAGAAATTGTCTTTTTTATTAAATGGTATAATCTTAATGATGTTTATCATTACACCTATATATTTTTAAGAATATATAAGCACAAGCAAACTTTGGTACGTAAGCTACGGGTCTATCTAAAACCATTTTTTAATCCAATGGCAGAGATGTATCATGATGTATATTTCTAGTTCCATTATCATTTTTGTACGAAGTCACACGAGATAGATAAAGGATATTATCCTTTTTTACATCAAGTAGCTTAATTTGGCTAAACCTGTATATAAAAAATTAAAATATAAGTGGCCACTATTCTTTTTCTTTTCTATCATTTTCAAAAAAAAATAATTGAAATGTCACTAATTATGTTAAAGAAAAAAAATTTGTTACGTGATTTTAGATTTCTTGCAATGTAAAATAGAATGAAAAATAAAAGTGAACCACAATAATGTTTGATCGTTTTTCTTCTTTCATAATTAGCTATGATAATGATAATGACTTTTTCACGTTTGAAGCGTTGAAAAACTCATATTTAGTGATACGGAAAGTGAGTTAACTATCATATAATGAAACACTTATAATAACACGATTAAAAAAATACGGAGTAAGAATAATTATTATATAGTCTTGAAATTTTAATCTTAAAAATTGCTAAAAATAAAAGGCTAAGATAAAATATATATGTACTATAGATAGATAGATGAGAACTCGGAAGCACTATATTGCGTGTTAACATTTTAAAGAAAAATCAATTTTTTACCGGAATCAATTAAAGTTAATAGTAAAGTACCCGCGCAATGCGGCAGGATAAATATAACTTTTTAGAAGACATGTCCATTGAGCAACTGAGAAAGGATGAGTAAGGAGTTATTGGCTACAAATGTGTTCATCTCAAACATCGATTATAAAATCTAATCAAAGTTAATAGACATTATTTGACTTATCGCTTATACACTAATTTTTGTAAGAATCGACTTATTTTTGACATCATAATTTTTGTTAAGAATGAGACAACGGAGTGGATGATGATATCGAGAAGTGAATGAATTGTAGAAGTATGTTATATGTCGATATGACTATATTAAGAATTAACTAATTTTTAACATCATAATTTTGTTGTTGTACACCATATATATGTTAAGTATAAATGATCATCTTTTGTGGCCAAATTTATGAACTATATAAATAAATATAACAATACTAATAATGAATAAAATACCATCGTAGTAATTGAGTATTTCCACCATATATCTTGTCAATAACATCAACTAAAATAAATTTAGATATATTATAAGAAATGAAAGAAAAAGAATATAAGCTGATTAATCGTGTGCAACTTTACAATTTAATGCCTAGATAAAACTATCAGCACATTTTCATTTTAAGATTTAGTGCAATATGTTACTATATTTAAAAAGAAAAAAAAAATAAATCAGATATGAATCAGTATAAGTACTTTAATATCTTCTATATGAACTTTTGACCTTTTTATAGAAATATATACCACTAAAATAAACAAAAATTAAAAATTTGAAACAGTGAAACAGTGAAACCCAATGACAGATGAAATAAATATGATGAGAAAATTTGAAAACACTATTCCAAAAGATGATAACAAGCAAAACCGAATGCTTCAAATCATTGTAAGCGGTTTAAACCTGCACAATCACACACACACCAAAAAATTATCTACACTTTTGACCAAAAATTATTAGAATTTTATATTTTTTTAATATGAGATTAATTTAAAATAAACAAAAGGTATATAATATACAACTGAAAGTTGTTTATCACAACTTTTATATGTGATACTTTTAAAGAAGACACTAATTTTTTATAATGTTATCATTATTTTGTAAAAAAAAGGTTTATCTTAAAAGTGAAAATTAAAAGTTCGTTCCTACCGTTCTTACAATAAAAAATGTTCATATTTGTACTTTCCTTATAACCCAACTTTTTCTTCATCTAATTGGATTTGGACCATGACACATATATATTTTGATTTTCAAACCATTTTCTTTGGTATATAACATGCATATTAGTTGTTTGAATTAAATATATATACAAACGTCTATTTCAACATAGTTCGTATTATATCTTTTTTTTTGCTAATACTTAAAATTTAAAATACAAAAATGTACTATATATATACAAATCTTATTATATTAAATTAAATATCGTCAAATAAATGATAAACACTACGGAGCATAATCTTGGGAAACAATTTAAAGTTGACTTAATTAGTATAGAGAATTAATTAGAAAAATCCGTTAAGAGTTTCCTTGTTTCATTATGAGTTGACTTATTGTTTGAAGTTCCATGAATTTAATGCAAGGGGTAAATTGGGAATTTCCGATATCCCTTTTCTCAAATTTTAAGCAAAAAATCCAAATGATTAATAAGGGGTTAAGATTTACATTTTTAGAATCAACAAACTTAAAAGTTACAACATATCTCACTTATGCACATACCCTCTAGTCTCTGATAATATTTCAGCCAATAACCAATTTTACTAATATGTACTATATTACTACTAGGTTTTTAGCCCGTGCGATACACGGTTGCTAAAAAGTGCAATAATATGTTTATTTATAGTAGTATAATGAATTAGTGCCGTTAACTTAAAAGGTGCAATTGTCATTGAGAATTGAAAATAAATAATAAAATAAATCAAACTATATAATAAAGTAATCAAACTACTATAATTAATTGTCAAAATTAATATATGTAGTCAAATAAAGCACAATGTATTGTAGAAAGATAAATACAGAGTAATTAATAAGAATTACATGTATTCGTAAAAAGTTGTAGGTCTTTGAGCCCGTGATTATACGGTAATATATGCAAAACTATTACATATTATGAATTTTTTTAACAATGTCCATATTATAATTGGAAATTATAAATGTCATAGTATACAACAACCTAATCATATGTGAATAAAAACTTCAAAGTTTTTGGGAGTAAAAATATAAGAAACAAATACAACATATTCACAAATGCTAATGTAAAATATTACAATTACAAATGTTATACTACTTTTGTATAAGCAACATATATGAAATAGTTTCTAATATTGTTGTCTCAACTTAACATTTCAATCTACCAATATGTTTAACTCGTAAAAATGTCTACATATAGTTGATCATGAATGAAATTTGATTATTAATTAAATAAACTCAATGAGATAATGACAATGAGACAAAGGGTGTCCTTGACTCTTGTGTTAATCAATGCAAAACATACCTACTCAAAATAAACTTAAACTTGTAAATTTTGGTCAACCTATAAGTTAAGATGTTTAAACATTTAGAAACAAAAGTTAGAAAGGTTAAAACGAAAAAAAATAAAAGTGTGAGAATTAAACTATTATTAACCCTTAGTAAAATGATTTATAGTAATAATAAAATTATTTAAAATGGAATGTCATGTGAGATTTCTAAAATTTAAAGAATAATTTAGGAGTAACTAATATAATAATTAAAAAAATGACACATAAGGAAAAAAAAACTTTGTTTATTATTTTTTTTTTACTTTTATTATTATTATTATTATTATTATTATTATTATTATTATTATTATTATTATTATTATTATTATTATCGGTAGTAGTAGTAACATTATCACATTAAATAAGTTGATATATGAAAAGTCATGTGTCATATTTTAAGATTGAGATTAGTTCAAGAGTTTGTAAATTAATGACATGATGAAATAATTTAAATTTTAAATTTTCATACCACGATTAATAAATAGTATAATATTATGACAATTGATTATGATAATAGTAGATAGTTGCAATATATAAGATATTAGTAAGAAAATGAATTTATTTTTTATGTAGATAAAAATCATTAAATTAAATGTTATGTAAAAATTTAAAGCGCTATTATAATAAAGTATAATAAAATTGAATTACGACTTCTCACAAAATAACATGTATTTTGTTGGGAATTTAAAAAAAATCTTGAAACTTATAAGATGATAATGTTAGAAATTTTAAAGACTTTCAAGGAAAACTAATTTTATAGTGAGACATAATTATGTAGGTTATTTACAAAAGGAAATTTGAGGATGTGACATAACTAAAAAATTATAAAAATATAAGGAAAAACTAAGTTATTTAATGATGTGTCATAATTAGGTAGCATTTAAAAAAAGAAATTTGATGATGTGACACAACTAATTAGTTAGGAAAAATCTTTATTTTATATATATGATATTAAATACCTGATACCTCTAATGGCTCCAAACCAAATGATTTTAAACAAAGGCCATTTAATTTGAATAAAATTAATTTAGTTTGATAATAGTCATACTTATCAAGTGATCGAACATTGACAATTACCAGTTAGCTAAGTTGTTTATATATAGTTCGATTCGATAAACATGATATAATTATAATTATTCAAGATGAAGATGCTTATAAAATAGAAAAGAAAGAAAAACATAAAGTCGGAAAAAAATAGATGATGTAATTGATTAATATTTTATTATTTGGACCAAGTCGAAGTCGTTGTGGTCACGAAGGAAAGTTTCAAAGTCAGATTGGAAGGTAATTAGTTGACGCTGACCAACCACATAAAGTTACAAGTTTGGTAACAACATTACAACAACAGTACTATTTTTTTAAGTATAGATAAAGAAAGAAGAGAACGTTAACGTCCATTTAAAATAATTAAAGTTAAAGATTGTTAGCATAATAGCCCATCTCTTATTAGCCTGTATTTAGTTTGCTAAGTTTAGGTTCGTTGATTAGTATTTAGGATTTGTTAGTTTAGTATCCAAGCACATCTATGTATTCAGTTTTAATAAAACTTTGTAATTGCATTCGATTTATTTAATAAAGTTTTCGTTAGTTTCTACATGGTATCAGAGCTTTAGGTATACAATCTCTTGAGTTAGTCATCCTTCGGTCGTCGACTACATGTTGACTACCCGGGGGGGGGGGGGGGGGGGGGATCCCGTTTCTGTTTGATCTAGTTTGTTTTCTTCGTTGTTTTGTAATCTGTTTCGTTATAATATGCACACTTGTGGGAGAATCGAGATCAACAACTCGTGATCGTTGGATCATCCTAAAATTTGTACTGTAGCTTCTAGACTTAAAGATTTAGGTTTTGACCGTTCGGATTTGTAATCGGAGATTCGAGTCATTGCCAGAAATCTGTCAAAGTTGCTGGAGTTTTCGTTCGTCACTTTCTGCGCAGCTTTAGAAGAATTGGTGTACCGAATTCGTTAGCCGTTAGATCGTCGTGATTTTTGGACTGTAGGTTCATAACACATAGTTACAAGATTTGACCGTTCGAATTTATGATTGGATATGTCGTTTGGGAGATATAAATTGTCGAAGTACTTGTTAATTTGCTACATTTTTTGGATGATGTTTGGTATCGTTTGGTTCGATTTATCAGCTATTGGTTGGTGCTATTACATCCGGAGTATAAGTTTGCTTTGTTTAGTTTCAGTATTTGGTTTCCGCTTAGTTTGTTTTGATTTTGCATTGATACTTATTTGGTTCGACTTCGCATTGGAATAGTTTTGCATTGGATTGACATTGTTTTTGGTTTTGCATTGACATTGGCATTGGTTTTGGCATGGTTTGGTATCGACTTTGCATTGGCTTGGTTTCGGTATCCCTTTGGATATGGTTTTGATTTTGCATTGGAATTAACATTTGGTTTCGTATGGTGGTCGTTGGTTAATGGATTTGACTCTCGACATCAACATCCAAGACTTTACTTCGTTTTGCTTTATTTTCTGTTTTAGTTAGAACTTTTGTTTGACAAACTCTCAATGTATTTAGCATTAGCATTGTGGATTTGAGGGGAGATGTTAGCATAATAGCCTATCTCTTATTGGCCCGCATTTGGTTTGCTAAGTTTAGGTCCGTTGATTAGTATTTAGGGTTTGTTAGTTTTAATATTTAAGCACATCTATGTATTCAGTTTTAATTAAGCTTTGTAATTGCATTCAGTTTGTTTATTAAAGTTTTCGTTAGTTTCTACAAAGATAATCTGTGAATCATAGGGAGACAACTGCATTTTGAGTAAAAAATATGAGGACCGCGATCACATTCGTTAATTTATGTAATCAACAATACAAATTCACAAAATACAGTGTTGGAAATTTAACCACTGATCACATAAATCAATAACTATGATCGCATGCCACTCATTTCGCCTCAAAATAGAATTGATCCTTAGAACATTATCAATATGTCATATAAACATATATTTATAACAACTTAGTAGGTAATTATTATGATTCAAATTGAGAAATTTTGTATGATAATAATTGTTATTTTTTCAAATTGCATGTCATTTTTTCTTCCGTTTGTGTGTTAAATGAAGCATCACACCGTTCGTCTATTGATGTATTCGAATACTTAAATCCTTGGTCAGATTTACAAAATTGAAGATGAAATGTTAATCCATTTATCAATATCATAGTTTATTTATTTATTTTGATTATTTTTCATGTATTAAAATTTTAATACCATGATATTTTAGGATGAAAGAAAACAAAATATACTTTATATATCAGAGAAAACAAAATAATTGGAAATGCTCATTTCTCACTTGGAGTGTAAGATATCTTCAATCAATTAACTTTTTCCTTCTTACTCAAGTGCAAGTACTCCTTCATTTTCAATTTAGGAAAGAAATATTTACAACACAAAAAATAATATTTACACCATAATATAAATATATAAAAACAGACCGTACAAATATATTATAGCACATTTGTATTGTAACACATGCATCAATTTGTGTTGTAAGTATCACCGGTCATAATTAAACCTACCTCTATCTCCATCTATGTATGTAAGTATACATACATGCACATGCGCATATCAATAATTTTATACTTTTATATCCACATTAGTACTTTATTTCTTATAAGGTTGTGATCTTCATTTCACAAAATTTGAATCATGTTTATGTCAGAAATAATATGGATTTGAATTTATGCAACATATATGGACGATATGATATGCCAACAAAGAACAACATGACGTTGACATCGTGGATTTAAGATGAGTTAAAAGTGTAATGGGTAGTCTCGTCATATGTTTAATTGGGATCCTCAATTAGCATATAGGAAGATATTTATCAAGTTATTCATACTATTTTTTTTTTGTTTTCATCAATTACATTTGATAATAATTTATGATATTGGTTCTTGTAAGGAATGGGTTTAGGGAGAGAAACAAATGGGAAGGTGATAAGTGTTCTCCTTCATTTTTCCACATTCTTCATTTCTCTACCATTATCATTTTTATATCAATTTTTTCCTTATTATTAATTTTTTCGGGTTTTTTTTTTTTTTTTTTTGTGTGTGTGCGCATTTTTTAGAGTTCTTGTTATCGTTTTTGTTTGGAGTTTTTTTTTGTATTTTTTAACCTTATTCATGGCTTGTTTATAATTATTTTTGTTTTTTTTCGCGTTTTCAACGTTTTCAACGTTTTTTCTGTTGTTGTTTTACCTCACATTATTATATGTAAATACTATTATATATATAGTATTACAAAAAAAAGAAACATTTATGTGATGCATCATATTCATACCTTGAATAAAATAAATTCTGATATAATAAAGTTATAACTTCAATGAATCGTAAAATTAAAATTATGATGCACCATATTTTATAACTATGATGCACCAAGATTTATACACTAATAACGTTTATCGTATATCTAAAAGCCGGAGCGTCATATTTATAACTATGATGCACCATATTTTATAATTATGATGCACCACTTTTAATTCAATAACAATGTTTTAATATATATTATGAAAGTCAATGCATGATATTTAAACATTTGATGCACCATGTTTTATAACTGTGATAAACCATGTTCTATAACTATGATGCACCACTTTTTTATAATTATGATGCACCATATTCTATAACTAAGATGCAGCAAGATTTATACACTAATGATGTGTCGCACCCCCAAATTATGATGCGGAAGAGGGTCTGTTCGTGGCGCGACTAATCAATAAACAAAGCACATAAGATAAAGTGAACGACTCTATGTACGTCGTTTACAAATACATTGATATTATAAAAGTCTTACATTGTTATAATATAGTTTACAAAAGCTCGTAAGCCAAATGATAGAGATTCTAGGGCATATATAATTATACAAAATATAGAAATGCAAGGAAATCTCCTGATGTCTGTATGCGACTCGAGCTAATGGGCATCCTGAGTGAGCAGACCTACTGCTGCTGTGAACCTGAGAATACACGCTAAAATGGTCAGCTAAAAGCTGGTGAGCTCACAGGTTTAATGATAAAGTGTACTGTATGAACCGCAAGATTTAAGTATGATAATTTGTAATCAAGCAAATTAGTAAATGATAAATGATGTATATAACTGTCATGAGCACATAGTCTGAGCTTAACTGAAGTGTCAGGATCACAATTAAGTGCCTGAGCGAGGGTGCCTCTATGCGTGTGCCTAATCAACACACGTATGAACAAATGATAATGCGTCTGTTTGACCAGTCAGTGCTTGCTGACCCGTACAGGGATTGTCAGTCCCATATGGTACCATACACTAACATTCACGCTACAAAAGTATTACCAAACTATGCTAGAGGACTTAAAACGATTAGAGAAAACAACTCATGCAATCTACAGTGATATTTTGATACTTACGTTCACATGTAAAACAAAACAAGCATGTATTCCCACCCCTGGGTTAAAAACAGTAAAATGAGGGGCTATAAGACTCACATGAGTCTGATGAGATGCTATCAAGCAATAAAGATAGTATACAAGGAAAGATGTCGTCTCCAACGACTGAAACCTGCTAGGCGTCATAGACGCGCAAGGTTATAATAATGATTAGATGTCTTAATAGATCATCCATGCTAGTTGTTCATCCAACTAGTAATGTCCAATGATTTGATTTGATTAGTATGATTGGAAAATAAGTACGGCCCGTTGGTGAGTTTGAATAATAATTCCAAAGTCTTATTATTATGAGGTTAATGTGTTATACTCAAAAAGTATACTTGATGTATTTAGTATTCGTATCGTATAAGTTTTGAAGTATTGTGTTATTCGATACTTAGTGTGGAAATAAGTTATAAGTATTTCATTTTAGGTGACACTATACGGCGTCACTAGATATAAGTTGCGGCAATCAAATGGTTATGCGATACAAGCTTAGTGTTTTCTTGGTTCGGGTTTGTGGTCAAACAGCTTCGGTTTGACCCAAAACTTTTACACAAGTCTTAAAATGTTAAAATAAGTTCATAGAAGTTATCATTATGTTTCTTGGGTGTCTCGAAGTGTCACTTTTATAAAATTACCAAAACAACCCTTAGTTTTATATTTTTCTAGATTTCAACTCGATTGGGCTCTCGACTTGGCTCATTTTTTAGTCCGAATCAAGTTCTACTAAAAATCACACATATTCGTCTTGGTGTCTAGTTTATTACCACATTTTCTTAAGAATTATAGTGTCCTTTAAGGTGGTCAAATAACATTATAACGAAGAGATAGACGAATCGGGTCCAAAACAGTTATAGCTCAAAGATCGGCTTCTACACTTGAATCCGTGAGGATCTGGTCAAAGTGGTAAACACAAAAGTTGTAGCCAACGTCTTAACGGTCATTTTTTGTTTAGATTTCATGAGTTTGTTCCTCCTAGAACTCGAGATATTAACGATTTGGTGTGACGTGTTTTCTGGGGTAGAATCTCTCTATATATATATACACATGAAAAACGTTTTTCGTTATAATTTTTGGACATCATCAAGTTGTATGAACAATATATCATCTATATAAACATAATACAAGTACTTTACGAAAGTGTCGGGATTCTTACAATGATCGTATGGAGAATCCAAAAAGATGGAAACGTAGCTCTCGTTCTCGTGATCGTCTTTGCTTCAATCGACTTTGTGATTCAAGGAGATTTGATGGTGGCTTTTGGTGATGGTGTGGGATGCTTTTAGGGAGAGAGAGGGCAGATATCAGAGAGAGAGAGAGAGGTGGTGCTTGGAGAAAATGAGGTAAAGATGGATGCTAGGTATGTATGTATGAGTTAGTTAAGAACATGATCCACTAAAAGTGTTGGCCGAATTTTTCAAGGTCAAAAAGAGGTGGATTTTTGTTACATTTGTCTCAAATAATTGGTATTATACCCATGTTCGTTTACCAGATCGTTTAAACGTATATTTGATATTATAAATTATACGTACGAGTTAATAATAACGAATGATTTTTGATGTAAATATGTTGAAGTATTAATCAATAATACTTTGAAACATTTATAAAAATGTTTTGGATAATGTATTGATAATGGTTTATGTGATCGTGTTACGATGATTCAATCGGATGACGTTTTTAACTAAACGTTTTTGTTACAATTTATCACACAATGTTTTAAATGAATCTTTTCATTCAAAATGATATATTTTACTAAATAAAATATATTTTGATTTTGTTCCATGATTGGATATGTTTTACATATTTTGATCGCGTATAAATTATTGGTACGATGCGAAATACTGTTAAAATATTATCAAAATAATATACAATAAATAATGAGCTGTATTAAATAATAATTCTATATTACTTACTTGTGTTCACCAACGCCCGTATAAATGAATCGGAATTTGGCCGATTTGAAGATGCACGATTAATTTTAATCGCGTACTATATATTAATCAATATACATATTGATACACACAATTAGCCTAATACGTAGCACTAATTACATGTATTACAAAATGATTAGGAACTAATAACTAGTTCTAATTTGACGGGTGTCACATGATGTTTATTATATATCTAAAATTCGGATCGTTATATTTATAACTATGATGCACCATATTTTATAATTATGATGCACCATGTTTTATAACAATGATGGACCACCATTTAATTCAATAACGATGTTCTATAGTATATTTTGAAAGTCAATACATGATATTCTCAAACAATCGATGCACCATGTTTTATGACTATGATGAACAATGTTTTATAACTATGATGCATCACTTTTTAATTCAATAACAATGTTTTATAGTATATTTTGAAAGTTGATGCACGATATTTTAAATACTCGATTCATCATATTCAGAAAAAATCAGTGTATCATAGTTATAATGTTGTTGAACACAATAATCATTTAGTTTTATTGTATATTGTTTTTTATATTCATGTGCATCGCTATATATAATATCCGATGCATTACAAATTTTAAAATGGTATAAGAAAAAGAAAATAACTAAACAGGAACAAAAGTTAAAAACTAATTTTTAGATTTTTAAAGTGATAATTTTTTATAAAAAAATGTTAACAAATTTTATTTTATTATTTATTTTTTTAACAAAAGTGTTATAAAGGTTTTTACATGTTTAAAAAAAATAATTTTATTTAAGTTTAAATTTTTTTTTTTTATAACAAATTTTTTTAATAAAAATAAATTAAAAGGGAAATAGAAAAAAAAGTGAAGAAATGAAGAAAGAGGAAGAATTAGATAAAAATATGGAGAAATGAAAAGGAGAAGGGAAATGAATAAAAAAGGTGGATAAATGAGGAGACACTTGTCACCTCCTCATTGATTTCTCTCCTTTTCTTCACTTTTACCTCAGGAACTTCACCCATAATTTATTCATCACTAAAACTTTCATTTTTTCCTCCAATTCGCCTCAAAATTTACAAAAACTATTAAAAATTTTGTGTATTATGATGATAGTTACATAAGCTAAATATTGTTGTCTTACATAACATCATCACTACATTTCAACATATGCAAGACGGTTTAAAAACTACTTCATCATCGTCTTTTCAAGACAATAAACTATACTTAATATTGATTTATTGATGTTCAACATTTTTTGTTGTGTCTATATTAAAGTACATACCATATTAAAAACTACATTGTAAAACCAAACTAACCGATTTGTAATTTGGTTTTGTGACACCCGACGATTTAGGGTTATTGATTAACCCTCTAGAAATCCTAATTACGTGTGTTTAGTTTAGTTTTAGGCTAAATACTTGTAATTACTTGTATCTATTTGTATATTTATGTGAATATACGTTTCCGTAATCGATTTATATTACGCTACGTAATTCGTTGTAATTACGCTCACGCAATTTGGTAAAATTGTGCAAAACAACCGGATGGAGTCCGACAGAAAATACGACGTTGGTGAAAACTTTTCTATAAATAACTTAAATCTATTTTAGAAGTTATTTATCATATATCATTATTATTTTAATATAATAATACCCGAAAAACCTAGACGTTTCGATTAAAACGTCTCAAACGCAACGAAAACGCGCAGAACGCGCCCGACAATCGAACGAAATTCAAAATATATTTTTGAATCTAAAATAAAACTAATTAGTGAAAAGCTATTAGTTAATACATCGTGTCTTTAAACGATAATGAAAAACGTCCAAATAAAACGTCACGCGATTTAAAATTCGTACAACGAACGCGCAAATCGAGATCGATAAATTAACGAAACATTTTGATAAATGTTTTTCAAGTATTTAGACCAAATACTTCAAATAAAAATATTGAAACTTAAATCGCTACTTAAAAACGCGTATTAAACGTTTAACACCAAACCGAACGAGTAAACGAACGTAAAACGCAACAAATTAAGCTAGAATTGGAAAATGACCAAAATACCCCTGGTGGGCCCCCCCTAGGCCGGCCCCCTCTCCCATGGCTGCCCACCTTCCACCTCCCATCTCACCCACTCACACTTCATGCAAAATGGAATGATTACACCCCTTTTTCCCATACATGCAAAACCTCCTTCTCTCTTCTCATTTACACTTCACCAAAAACACACAAAACTCTCTCTATCCTCTCTCTAAAAATCTGATACTCCAGCCTCAAAATCATCTAATAACCACCACAAACCACCATCATCCACCCACAACCACCACTCAAACCTTCAAGATTTTTGCAAGGATTGTTAGCTCAAGAACACAAGCATTATCATCTCATCTCATCTTCACCAAATCTTTGTAAGGATACCAACACTTTCTCTCTCTAAAACTGATTTCATATGATTTATTTACATGTTATAAAGTTCATCTAACATTAATATGTCCAAAACCTTGATCAAAATACGTTTTTATAACACCTATATGAACAGGCATGAATCTGTCCAGAAACTTTCTTCACTTACACGAATTTTATAAAATTCTTCCTTTCATGAAAATGGTCGTTTTTATGGGTTAAAATCAAGCTCAAGATGTTATATTTCTAACACCGCAAACCTCATGCCTTTTTGAGCTCGTTTGGTATTTTTAATAATTTAAATGAAAACACATAGACTTTCTGGTACTGAAAGTCAGAAACTTGAACCATATGATTTTGACCATAACTTGAGTTCTACAAATAATTAGAAGATGTATTTTTTTTTAAAAGTTGCGTATTGAAAAGTCCTATAAAAAGTTCTTCTATGGCTCCTTCCAGAAACCTACGGATTTTCTTAGAAATATGAATCTATGCGACTGGCCTGCATGACATTGAAAACTGTGTATGGATTCATCCATAAATTTTATACCTAACAAGATGGACACCATAATTAATGGAAAAATTAAGTTAACCTCTAGACATATGGTAGAACAGCTGGTAAAAATCTTGGACTCTAACTCGGAATATAGCTAGTTAAGAAAAATAGAGAAAGTAAACCGACAAACCGAGAAACATGAACATGGACTGTTTTTGGACTTTTATAAAAACCGAGACTCTTGGTGAACTCCGGCATGAACCGACAACATATTTAGACCTTATAAAATGATATTGGGGTTGGGTGAAAGTTTCGGGTCAAACCAAGTCAGTTTGACCAAGTCAACAAAAGTGGCTTGTTTTCGAAAAACTTACTATATTTGGAAAGTGGTAACAAAAATAGGTTTGGTTGACTTAATTAGTAACTTGGACCAAAAACTAATTTTAGAAAGTTTCCCGAACGAAAACCGATACTTGAAAACACTTGGACTAAAATGTAATTTTTGGACAGACCTTAGTGTCGCATGACCATGCGACACTAACCTTAATGTCGCATGACCTGCGACACTAACCATAGTGTCGCACCCCTCTGTGTCGCTGACCTATCATCAGTGACTTCAAACCTTGCGACACTACCTGCGACACTTGCCTAAGTGTCGCATAACCAACAGTGGAAACTAAAAATACACCAACAGTGGTAACTATGCGACACTACCTGCGACACTTGCCTAAGTGTCGCATAACAAACAGTGGTAACACTTGCGACACTAACAGTGGAAACCTTGCGACACTAACAGTGGCTACCTTGCGACACTCACTGCGACACTTACCCTAGTGTCGTATGACCTGCGACACTGACACTAGTGTCGCAAAAGACAGAATATTTTAAATTATTTTCACTAAGTATTGAACGTAAGTAACAACTTATAACCTCACATGATACATAATGTGACAAAGCATATGATGACACAAACTTGATAATAATGTCTTAGAGAATTATTATTACAAAACTTTCACCAACGGGTCGTACACGTTTTTGATAAACGAACTTGAACTACTATTTGGACATACTAGTTGATGAACTAGCTTTAGGTGGACATAAAACCCCCACCTACCCGATTGGCTTAAGTGGACATTAACCCCCACTTATACAATCGCTATAGATGGTCTTTTGAGACATCTACTTATACAACCTCATACGTTTAGGGCGTTAGGAGGTTGCACACGGGAACGAGAACACACGCTACTTGCTAGTATTTGATATTGCTTGCTACTTGCTTATCTCTGGTGAGTTTCATAGCCCCTTTTTACTGTTTTCACTGGGGTGAGAATACATACAACTGTTTTATAAACTGCTTTATGATCACAAGTACTGGTAGCAACTTTTTCGATACGCATTGCATGAGACCTGAATAATCCACTAAAGTCCTCTACTTATCATAGTCATTAAAACTTGTGCGTGAGTATTATTGGGTGGTACCATCAGGGTTTGACAAACCTCGTCCGGGCTAGTCGCGCTAGCCAACCCACGGGCGCAGTATTACTTGTGAATTAGAAGTGTATCGGATTAGTACACTTACCGGAGGCAAACAACGTTAAGCTTGACTATGAGACTCATGGCAATGGTATACCTATATTGCAGGAAGCAATACGTTTACTTATCGTTTGATAACGATACTTTTTACTTATCATTGATGAATGATACATACTTATGAAATCTTGTGGATCATTTTAGCAACTTATTACATAACAAACCTATGAACTCACCAACTTTATGTTGACCTTTTAGTATGTATTTCTCAGGTAACCCGCCACAGTAGGAAGCTTTTGGAAAGCTTAGCTCGAGTCGCATTGTTTTCAAACATCAAGAGATTAGATTGCATGTAGCTGTATTTTGTAAACTCAGTAATGTATTAGAATTCTCTAAACGGTATATGCGAACTCCGGAATTATTTTGTAAACATTTGAATTATGGTAATGTAATATTTTCAAACGTCTCATATAGAGGTCGTTTGCTTTAATCCTTGTGTTATGATTATTGATTTGGTCGGCGCCCCCGTGACACCACTCACTTCCGCTGCCACGTGTTTTGGGGGTGCGACAGATTGGTATCAGAGCCAAAGGTTATAGCGAACTAGGATTGCATTAGTGACCTAGACTATAACCGTTAGGTTAGTATTCCTTGTTTGGTATGACTGGTTCAGCAATTGCATCATTTGAATTTAATTTAACATAGCCTGATCAACTATGTACAATTAAAGGAGAATTGATGCAAGACCTGAAATGGTTATAGTGAGTGGGAATGCATTAGAAGACTTTGACCGAGGATAGAAACGGGACCAACCCTATACGTGCTTATGTGCTAGGTTATTATATTTCTATATATAACCTTAACCTCTCGTATACTAAACTCCTTGCCACAGAAATGGCAGACTCTTCTAACGTATCGTCAACCGGCTTGAACAACGAAACTCAAACGCGGTCCACTACTAGGGGTACCACACCCTTACCTATTCTTACAACTCCAAACTCTCCCAAACCTCGTTACTACATGACCGGCGAAGCCCGGGTAGTACGAAGACGTCGAGGGAATGCCGGATCAACCCGAGCAAACCCTTACTCAAACTCTAATGCCAACGCCTCAACTAATAACCGCCGTTTGGCATACGCCCGTAGGTGGGACTGGCTCCCTACAACCTTAAACACTTGGAGGTCTGAGGAAGCAATACAGATTCCTGCTGACCCCATGGACATTTCCCCGTACAAACAAGAACCAATACACCATACTGTACCGGTGTTAGCATCCCGACTTCATCGTCACGAAGAAAGGCTCGAAATCCTAGAACGAGATCATTATATAGTAGAAAACTACCTATTGTACCGAAACGATGATCGCATAACACAACTCCTTCAAGAACAGGAAAGCATGAACCGTACTCTGGAAATGATTCATCAACAAGTTATAGATGACAGGAGTGCTACCGACCTCCTACAAGCAAGGTTGGAAGAAAGTGAACAACGTTCACGGGAAGCCGAGGAGTATGCTCGTGCACTCGAGCAGCGACTAACCTTAGCCGAAGAAGGTGCTAGGCAAACAAGCAGACTTGCGGATACTATAAACCGTCTTGTCACCCTAATGTCGCGAGTAAACCTGCGCCAGGACTAGATCTATTCCTTCTATTGTAACCTATATGGGCAGGATGTGCTCAAACTTATTATCCATTATTATGTTTTGTAAACTTTTAAATTCAGACCGGATGTAACATTCCCGGTATCTTTTGTAATCCTTGTGATTGTTGTCCCTTGAAACTCGTACTCTGTATTCAACTTTTCTGTTTAATGAAATCTGGTTATCATTCTGAGTTGTTGTATATTATTTCATTATATGTACACATCTGATATATCATAACCTCGCGCAAACCTCTTATATGTATCATTTCATTGTTATTCAGCATCATGCCTCCAAGACGACATACTTACACCGACACCGAAATCGCTCAAGTCATTGCACAGAGCGTAGCTCAAGTCCTTGCTGCCCAACAAAATCCGGGCGGCGGAGGCGCACCTGCTAACACATCTACTCCAAAACCCTGCACCTATAAGGACTTCTTGAACTGTAAACCCTTGTACTTCAAGGGATCTGAAGGAGCTATCGGTCTAATACGTTGGATCGAAAAGACCGAATCTGTTTTCCGAATCTGCAATTGCGCTGAGGAAGACAAGATTAAATTCTCCACGTGCACCCTTTCTGATGGAGCTCTCACCTGGTGGAATTCTTATGCCCAAACTGTGGGTATTGATACCGCATACCAACTTCCATGGGAAGACTTCAAAACAATGCTCAGGGAAGAGTACTGTCCCCGTGAGCAACTGCAACAACTAGAGGAAGAATTCTGGAAACTTACTGTTCAGGGAAACGACATCACCACCTACACCACTCGATTCCACCAGCTATCTGTCTTATGCCCATCCATGGTGGACCCCGAATACAAACGTATCGAGAGATACATTTGGAGGCTACCAGAATCAATCCAAGGTAACGTCATCTCATCACGGCCCGGGACCATCCAAAGTGCTGTCCGCATGGCACATGAACTCATGGCCCAGATTGTCCGCCGAGGGACAACCACTGAGAAAGCCATCGGGGACAACAAAAGGAAATGGTCCGGCAACAACCACAACCAACATCAACAGCAACCAAACAAAAAGGCCGAGACTGTTAAGGCCTACACCTCTGGTTCAGGGTCGGGGGACAAGAGAGGATACATTGGGAACAAACCTTACTATTCCAAATGTACACGACACCATGATGGCCCTTGTACCTGTACTAAGTGCAAACGACAGGGACACCTAGCCAAAGATTGCAGAACCCCCAACCCAAACACCAACCCTAACACACCAAAGGCTTGTTTCGAGTGCGGCGACACTAGCCACTTCAGAAACAACTGCCCGAAACGCAACAACAACAACAACAAGAACAACAATAACAACAACAACCCTCGCGGTCGAGCTTTTTTCCTCAATGCTGGAGAAGCTCGTCAAGACCCCAACGTTGTCACTGGTATGTTTCTCCTCAACGATTTAACCACTTCTGTATTATTCGATACCGGTGCTGATAAAAGTTTCATATCCGATAAATTCTGTCCACTACTAAACATCACACCCACTGCCTTAGATGCTAAGTTCACCATAGAATTAGCGAATGGCAAACTGATCGAAGCCAATAGTGTGATACCTAATTGCACTTTAAACCTCGCAAACGAACTATTCCCTATAGACCTCATCCCCGTGGAAATCGGAAGCTTCGATATCATCGTAGGCATGGACTGGTTGTCCAAACACCGTGCCGAAATCGTTTGTTTCGAGAAAATCGTACGTATACCTCTCACTACTGGTGGAACCTTGATCATACAGGGGGAGACTGGTAGGCGGAACCTGAATATCATATCCTGTATGAAAACTCAAAAGTACCTGAGGAAAGGGTACTCGGCAATTCTCGCACATGTAACCGAAAAGAAGTCGGCTGAAAAGCGACTTGAGGATGTAACCATCGTCCAAGACTTTCCGGAAGTCTTTCCCGAAGACTTTCCAGGCCTACCCCCGCCTAGACAAGTCGAATTCCAAATTGATCTTGTGCCCGGTGCTGCACCCGTGGCACGAGCCCCATACAGATTAGCCCCATCCGAGTTGCAGGAGTTGTCCACCCAATTACAGGAACTCCTGAACAAGGGATTCATCCGACCGAGTTCTTCACCTTGGGGAGCTCCGGTCCTATTCGTTAAAAAGAAGGACGGATCCTTCAGAATGTGTATCGACTACCGCGACCTGAACAAACTTACCATTAAGAACCGATACCCACTTCCAAGAATTGATGACCTGTTTGACCAACTTCAAGGTTCGAGCTTCTACTCGAAAATCGACCTACGGTCGGGTTATCATCAACTTCGAGTTCGAGACTCCGACATCCCAAAAACAGCTTTCAGAACCCGCTATGGGCATTACGAATTTCAAGTGATGCCTTTTGGCTTAACCAACGCACCGGCTGTATTCATGGACCTTATGAATCGGGTGTGCAAACCCTATCTAGATAAGTTTTTCATCGTGTTCATTGATGACATCTTGATCTACTCTCGCAACGAAACCGAACATGGCCAACACCTGAAAACCATCTTGGAATTACTCAGACACGAGGAGTTATATGCCAAATTCTCCAAGTGTGAGTTCTGGATGCGAACAGTACAATTCCTAGGGCATGTCGTTGACAGTCAAGGGATACGTGTTGATCCAGCCAATATCGAGGCCATTAAGTGCTGGGAAGCACCAACCACACCAACTGAGGTACGACAATTCTTAGGTCTCGCCGGATATTATCGACGATTCATTGAGAATTTCTCCAAGATAGCCTTGCCTTTAACCTCACTGACTCAGAAAGACAAGAAATTTGACTGGACCGATAAACAGGAGTCCGCCTTCCAACTTCTGAAACAGAAACTCTGCAGTGCACCAATCCTGTCCTTACCCGAAGGCACCGATGATTTCGTAGTTTACTGCGATGCCTCGCACCAAGGACTAGGTTGTGTGTTAATGCAACGTGAAAAAGTTATTGCTTACGCCTCTCGACAGCTCAAAACCCACGAAAAGAATTATACCACTCACGACCTCGAACTCGGAGCTGTCGTCTTTGCTCTAAAAATCTGGAGACATTACCTCTATAGCACTAAGTGCACCATCTTCACCGATCACAAAAGTCTCCAACACATATTTGATCAGAAGGATCTCAATATGAGGCAACGTCGCTGGGTTGAGTTGCTTACTGATTATGACTGCGAAATAAAATACCATCCTGGCAAAGCAAACGTTGTTGCTGATGCCCTCAGCCGAAAGGAATGTTCAAAACCACTTCGTGTTCGAGCACTTGGGTTGACCATCCACAATGATCTCATCACTCAAATCCACGCTGCTCAACTTGAAGCACTGAAAAATGAGAACATCAAAAACGAGGCCTTGCGAGGCATGGATAAACAATTCGAAATCAAATCCAACGGAACCCGATACTTCTCCAACCGAATTTGGTTACCAAACTATGGGAACCTGCGAAATTTGGTGATGGATGAAGCTCACAAATCTCGATACTCTATACATCCTGGTTCTGACAAGATGTATCACGACATTAAACAACGGCATTGGTGGCCCAACATGAAAGCTGACATAGCCATCTATGTTGGCAAATGTTTAACATGCGCCAAGGTTAAGGCCGAATACCAGAAACCCTCCGGGTTACTACAACAACCCGAGATACCTCAATGGAAATGGGAAAACATAACCATGGACTTCATTACGAAACTACCGAAAACACCGAGCGGTTGCGATACCATTTGGGTGATCGTCGATCGTCTCACGAAATCTGCCCATTTCCTAGCCATCAAAGAAAACGACAAGATGGAGCGTCTGGCTCGCATCTACCTCAAAGAGGTTGTGGCACGACATGGTATTCCCATTTCAATCATCTCAGATAGAGATAGCCGCTTCACCTCTCGATTCTGGCAAACACTTCAACGAGCCCTCGGTACTCGCCTCGATTTGAGTACTGCTTATCATCCGCAAACCGATGGTCAGAGTGAACGGACCATTCAAACCTTAGAAGACATGCTACGAGCTTGCGTAGTTGACTTCGGAAACACATGGGAAAACCACCTACCTTTGTGTGAATTTTCCTACAACAACAGTTACCACACCAGCATTGATGCTGCACCATTCGAGGCACTTTATGGGAGAAAGTGCCGATCACCCATTTGTTGGACCGAAATCGGCGATAGCCAACTCACTGGTCCTGAAATCATCAATGAAACAACCGAGAAAATCGTGACTATTCAAAACCGGCTGAAAGCCGCACGTGATCGTCAGAAAAGCTATGCTGACGTGAGACGCAAACCACTCGAGTTCCAGGTTGGGGATCGAGTACTCTTAAAAGTATCACCCTGGAAAGGTGTTGTTCGTTTTGGCAAACGCGGCAAACTAAACCCTAGGTACATCGGACCTTTTGAGATTCTTGAAAGAATTGGTCCGGTGGCATATCGACTGCAGCTACCACCGCAACTAAGTAGCGTGCACAACACATTCCACATTTCTAATCTAAAGAAATGTCTGTCTGATGAGACACTTGTAATTCCGCTCGATGAAATCCACATTGATGACAAACTCCATTTCGTCGAGGAACCTATTGAAATCATGGACCGTGAGGTCAAACGCTTGAAACAGAGTCGTATTCCCATCGTTAAAGTCCGGTGGAATTCTAGGCGCGGTCCTGAATTCACTTGGGAACGGGAAGACCAAATACGACTGAAACATCCACATCTATTCTTAGATACCTCACAGACCACAACAGCAAGCTAATTTCGGGATGAAATTCTCCTAACAGGGGGAGAATGTGACACCCGACGATTTAGGGTTATTGATTAACCCTCTAGAAACCCTAATTACGTGTGTTTAGTTTAGTTTTAGGCTAAGTACTTGTAATTACTTGTATCTATTTGTATATTTATGTGAATATACGCTTCCGTAATCGATTTATATTACGCTACGTAATTCGTTGTAATTACGCTCACGCAATTTGGTAAAATTGTGCAAAACAACCGGATGGAGTCCGACAGAAAATACGACGTTGGTGAAAACTTTTCTATAAATAACTTAAATCTATTTTAGAAGTTATTTATCATATATTATTATTATTTTAATATAATAATACCCGAAAAACCTAGACGTTTCGATTAAAACGTCTCAAACGCAACGAAAACGCGCAGAACGCGCCCGACAATCGAACGAAATTTCCTGATTAAGTTTAAAAACAAAATTTTTGATGTGATGTAAGCCTAGCAGCCCTGTACTTTCAAACAAAAAGTATTACTAATACGTAAGTATTTAAAGTTACGTACAAATGTATCGGGACGAACCCGACAGATAAATACCGCAAAAGTTGATGACAGAATATAATTAATAATTCAATTATTAATTACGAGTACTATTGTATCTATTACCTATAGATAAAACAAGTTAAATATACGTTTAACATAAAACGTATTATAAAACGAACAGAAACAATTTTAAAATGCATTCAAAGATCAAGATGAGGAAAATTCAAATTTTCTCATTCATTCGGAAACGTTTGTAACATTACCTCAAAATATGGACGCGAAATTCGATTGAAATTTGGCAACCAACTGAATGATAGCAGTCCAATGCACAAATTTGTACAACAGTCCAAAATAATGAAAACATCATTATTCCGAATTTAAATAGCGAACCAGGAGAGCATCTACAAAATAAAAATATAAAATGTTTACTTTTATATTGCTATAATTATACCCGTACCCGAAATTAACGGGCTAAATATCCCACCAACCTCAATTATTTGAGGAGGCAGTATGATTAACACTGCAGCACCCGTTTGAAAAATCACACTCCTACTTCATCTCTTCTGTGATTTTCTCTCAAACACACACACACACACCCTCACAACACCAAACTTCAAATTGAGCCACTGCTCCTTCTTCTTCCTGGTTCCATCGATCAGTAGCAGCAGAGTAACAGAAGTAATAGAGCAACAAAGACAGAGCCATAATCCTATCACCATCAGCTTATCAACTTCATCATCATCAAAATCCATTGTAAGGAAACACATTTTCTTTGTTTTCTACATCTCAAATTCGTTATATAACATATATACATATCATAATCCATGTATATAACACATAAATTTGATGATTGTTTGAGTTGTTCTTGAGTTGTGTTGTATGGAACCAAACTTGAAATCATAAATCACATATTTGAAAGTTTCTACAAATGTGATATAACATTATATAATGGTGTTAGGATATGGAAATGGTGTAAAAATGAGCTAAAACTCGTAACAAAACACGTATATATATATACATATCGAACACAGACAAGAACAGAGTGCGTGAGGTTGGAGACGAACCAACCCGATCGGTTGGCTTGGGCCAGCCGATCGGATGGTTGCAATGAGCCGAACGGCTCAACTAAATGAGCCGAACGGCTAGTTTAGTTGGGCCGAACGATTGGTGACTTTTACCCGAACGAACGAATGGATTATGATGTGGACTGGAACGAAGCGACTAATGGATTTAATAATTGGAATGGGCCGAACGAAAACGTGTTGGGCCGAGACCCCAGCCGAACGGCTGGACTACCCGAGCCGAACGGCTAGCCGAAGCCGAACGGCTGGGCTACGCTGTGGGCTGGGCTGGGCTGCAGACTGGGCCTTGGTCGCAAGCGGGCCGAATACTCCTTGGGCCTAAGACCTTGAGTTTGGACCGAGAATTGTAAAAACAAATGAGTTAAATTAAATAAACGGGCCATTGGACGAGAACTTGTAATGGGCCAAAAGGATTATGTAATCGGGTTAAGTTATTGAGCCGAAAACAAAACAAATCGGGCCGAGCCTAATAAACTTTCAAACATAAAACGTGACAAGGTTTATTTCACAGAACGAATATTTCTAAACGGAACATTTATAATTCTATATATATATATATACATGTATATATATATATATACATACTTAATAACAAACGACGAATCTATAAATATATATCTATATATATATATTATGTATATACAAATGATGACTTTTCAATAACGATAACATTTATTTATTTATTTATAAACGGAAATAAATACAAAAAGAAGTTTTATAATAAATAAAACTTATATACATTTTAATACGTAAACCACGTGTTTAGAACTTATAAATATATATACATAAACATGTATATATACATACACACGACAAATTTAATGTGTTGAAACTATAACTATCTAATTTTCATGTGTATGCAAAAGGGAACGAAACAACGTTCAAATGTCTATATGACTACATACATGTATATACACTTGACAAGGTATACGACGTGAGAAATATAACAATATTTCAACACAACGTCACCAACAAATTTAACGACTTTAAGAAATCAACAATTTCTTCAAACATACAAACCGTTAACATAAGTTGATTAAACAAATCAAACGTACTTATGTTAATACATTTATTGTATATAGGTTAACACACCTTGGGCTATTACCTGTCGGCTGCTAGCTTTCCTTACCGAGCACATCACAGTGAGTTTACAGCCCCTACTTTTAAATATTTTCTGCTTTTAAACACAGGGGTGTTAAACATAGAAATTGCATGCCAACACATGCAATCAAACTATAAATGCTTTATTGCTTTTATACAACTGTTGATTTGTGATATTACATATTCACTGTTATTTTGGGAATTTAGACAAGGTATCCTAGTACGGACCTAGACTTGGATTGTGTGCATGAAAGACCTCATGACATGCTACTGTAACCATTAGCTAGGTGACTCTAGCCACTAAGTATACAGATAGTACTATTGCCGTGATGACCCTCCTACGGTGGAGCGTATACTTAAATGTCCGTTCAGGCAAACAACATAAGTTCTGGTTGTGGATTGGTTATAGGGTTAGGTCGCGTTACTTTAACCTGCGAGGTTTAGCTCACCTTTCAGGGGATCACAGTCTAAGCAAATTCCCACATACTTTTAGGAAGAACGAATCCTACAACTGTTAAAGACCGGAAAACATACCGGTAACCTATTTTACACTGGCATACAACCAGTAACATATTTTGGGATGACATCCCACGTATAACAATACTTTAGGGTGACAACCCTACATAACTTGTATTTTATAAATGAATAACAAATCATTTGTACAAGCTTGGTTTAACTAACCACATACATATACAAACCTGTAAATTCACTCAACATATTTGTTGACGACTTTCTCTATGTTTTTCAGGAAATTAGCTGGGTAAGTAATCGCATGCATTCAGGATGGACAACCCTGGACTAATTAGGATGCCACATACTGTTGGGACCGCTTTTGGGGATTTCATTCGTATAACTGCAGACATTGCGGTCATACTTATGAAATCTTATTTTAAACTTACGTATTATTGTTAAAACTAAAATGTTTTAAACTCCACTACTACTGTACGACTTACATAGTCGTACTACTTTTATAACAAATGTTTGAACTGGCATCCTTATCTATTATGTTGTGCAATAACCATATGCTCTGAGTATGTATGTATCTGTTGGTTGAAAATACTGTTCGCAGCCCCGCCACGTCATTTAAGCTTCCGCAAACTAATCACAACTAATTGTAATTACCGTTTGGAGGGGTGCGACAGTATACTATTATTAACTCCGGTCTGACCTTCCTACCCAACCGGTCCGACCGGTTCAACCAGAAATTACCACTTTTCCGGGGCGACTAAAATCCTGTGTTTTAAAACATTGCTTTGTATAGTTGTTACTATAACACCCCTTATTTACAACCATTTTTATAATAATAAATTATACATACGACAATTTGGAAGCGCAGATCAAAATATACATTATTTATTTACATTACATATTATGTATACGTATAAAATCATAATAAATTAATTAGGTGTTATATAATTTCAAAATACCATGTAGACTCATTCAAAATAATTATAAGAGTAAACACCTGGTCAAATATTTCATTCAAACAAAGCTTCTTGTCCAGCCCGTTATATCAAAATCATAACCTGCAAGAAGTGGGGTGGTAGGGTTAGCATAAAGCTAAGTGAGTGAATAAATAATCAACAGTCCAACTTAGCATAACAACTCTGTTATTAGCAAGGTATAGTAAACACATAATTTCCATGTTTACAGCCAAAGCATCATAAACACAGAAATATCAACCCAAGAGGATCAGGTGTTCTTAGAGAAACCTTCATCCAAGAACACTTAAAACAATTGCAGGTCAATACAGAAGTTAACCAGTTATTTGTTGTTATCTTCACTGGACACAGGTTCCTATTAACTATGTATACAAGGAACCCCTGGCCATCCCAACAATAGCAACAAAGCTCAACCAGTTTTGACTTCCAAATCACATAGTGCCCAATGGCTATATATCACATAATCACATAATCCATAACCATCATGGCATCATGTCAGACTAAACAGTCTATAAATGATAACAATACATTTACCCGTTGTAACCAAACTTGTTACAACTAAATCATACTGAGGATTACAAATCTACTCAATGTTACCTCAGCCGCTATCTCAGAAGTCTAATATTACCGAGTCTTCTTCGTGTCCGAGAATATAAATAAATAATGAATTACTAACTCGTCTGATAACTTAATTCAAGTACATAACTTCAACTAATAACTACTACATAGTTAAATCACCTCATAGCTCATTTCAACAGTATAACATCAACTAATAATGATGTCCAAGTTATTAGCATTCATTCAAACTAGTTTCACAAGTAATCATTTTCATTAATCTAGCTCACAATTCGCTAACTTCATCAACTTTTAAACTTCAATCTCTTATCAACTCATTAACCTATTTAGATTCAAATCAAGTTCATAGATTCATCTACTTGAATACATTACTTATTCAAATTATATCTTCAACTATTTGATTACATTTAACTCATCACTTTAAAATATTTCCACTTTAATATAATCATTAACTACTCAAGTACACTTATCTTTTGATAGTCATAAACAATTCAATTATAGATTCTAACATTTGTTCATAACAGGCTACAACTCATGGTTCCACTTTTAAACATATAACAAAGTTAGGCTAAAATATAAACGAAAACAGTTTCTGAAAAATGCCAAATCGCGCCGCGTTTAACCTACAATCGCGACGTGACCAAATAGATTTTGCGTCATGAAATCCCCCTTTTCGCGTCGCGATTCCAAAGCTCGGTACAAAAAGAAGATAGAATCCAGAGGTTGAATTCCAAAATTGGAACTGAATTTGATTTTTTGTTCTTGGTTGAGTCGCAAGCCACATGGACGAATTTTATGTTTTCTGTTTTTGGAAATGAGGGGTATAACCATTTAGGGAAAGGTTTTTTAAATATTGGTCGGCCCACACTTAAATCGACTCTTTATTTGTTTAATTTTAATCCTCTTCTAAACCTATTGTCTGGAATCTATAAACCATTTACGATTCCATCAATTTTATTTTACCGTCAACTGTATAAAGTTAAAACAATCAATAATTTCCTAACACGTTCGTCACTTTTTTTTTGCCTTTTTTTTCTTTTCTTGTATGTAAAACTAAAGGTAAATTGTTAAATTTGGACTCAAAATTTAAAGTGGCAGAGTCACTGATGGCAGGGGTTCATCAGTTTTAGTCAGTTTTGTAAAATTGGTGCAGACGTGGCACGTCGATTTCAATCAGTTTCACTCTCCCATTGGGAGTGGTCTAAGACCGTATTATTGGTTATTTCCCAAACATTACAATGTTTACACTTACACAATATATAGAGACAAGATGGGCTAACAATGGGCCGAGTACATGGATCGATTATATACAAACTAGATACAATATACTAACGTATATATATACATATACTAACATCCCCCCGCAGTTTTATCGGGAGGAGCAATCCGGACGTTCAAACTGGATCGAAAATCAGTGAATAAAGACGTCAGAAGCCCTTTTGTGAAGATATCTACATACTGGGAACGTGAGGGAACGTGGAAAACCTGAATGTGACCCAGAGCTACCTGGTCGCGAACAAAGTGAATATCGATCTCAATGTGCTTTGTTCGTTGGTGCTGAACAGGGTTGGAGGTCATGTACACAGAACTAATGTTATCGCAGTATACAATCGTGGCTTTAGCTGGAGAATTGTGGAGCTCTCTGAGAAGATTACATAGCCAACACGTTTCAGCAACAACGTTGGCTATACCTCAATATTCGGCCTCTGCACTTGATCTCGAGATAACCTGTTGACGCTTCGAAGACCATGAAAGAAGATTATCGCCGAGAAAAACATAGTAACCAGATGTAGATCGACGTGTGGTGGGGCGCCCGCCCCAATCAGCGTCTGAATATGCAACGAGGCCGTCTGTGGATGATACATGAATCTGAAGACCATGATCAAGTGTGCCACGAATGTAGCGCAGAATACGCTTCAGAGCTAGAAAGTGCGGCTCACGCAGATCATGAATGAACAAACAAATCTGCTGAACGGCATATGATATATCAGGCCGTGTGAATGTAAGATACTGAAGTGCTCCTGCAAGGCTTCTATATAAAGTAGGATAAGTAACTGGAGGACCAGTGGCATCTAACTTTGACTGAGTGTCAGGTGGAGTACGGCAAGGGTTACACTGCATCATGTTAGCACGCTTTAATATGTCTATATCATACTTCTGCTGAGATAGGAACATGCCAGTAGAGTTGCGAGTGGCTAAGATACCCAGAAAATAGTTAAGTGCCCCCAAATCAGTCATGGAGAACTCTCGGCTTAGCTGACCAATAATAGTGTGTAAGAGTGAGGTGGATGATGTTGTGAGAATAATGTCATCTACATACAAAAGAAGGTAAGCAGTTGAGGAACCCTGTTGAAATACGAAAAGGGATGAATCAGAGCGACTGCGCACAAAACCATGTCGCTGAACAAAATCAGCAAACCGCTGATACCAAGCGCGAGGGGCCTGTTTCAGGCCGTATAGAGAGCGCTGGAGGCGACATACATAGTCTGGAAACCGAGAGTCACAGTATCCTGGAGGTTGATGCATATACACAGTATCCTGTAAATCACCATGGAGAAAGGCATTCTTCACGTCAAGATGATGAATAGGCCAGTGACGTGAGACTGCCAAACTCAAAACGGTGCGGATGGTGGCCGGTTTAACGACCGGACTAAACGTCTCATCGCAATTAATACCAATCTGCTGACTCTTACCATTGGCAACCAGTCTAGCTTTATAGCGATCCAGAGAACCATCAGCATGAAACTTCTGCTTAAACAACCACATAGAACGGACCACGTTAGCCCTAGGAGGACGTGGAACAAGTACCCAAGTACCATTAGAAATAAGAGCATGATATTCCTCATCCATGGCTTTGTGCCAGTGAGGATCCTTAAGAGCCTGTAAATATGACCGGGGCATTGATGAAGGGGTAGTGGTAGTGTGTAAGTTAAGGCGAGTGACGGGTTTAGTAATGCCGTGTTTGCCATGGGTCATCATAGGGTGTGAGGGAGGCGGGGGAGGTGTGGGGGAGGGAGTGGTGGCTGGGGTGTTGGTAGGTGAACTGATAGGTGTAGGCGGATCACTCTGTGATTGATGGTCAACGTCAGATGACAGCACTGGGGAGGTAGGCTGGAAAGCTGGATGGAAGGACGGAGAAAGAGAGTCAAGAAAGTCATAATATGGAGGCTATGTGGGAGTAACTGAACCAAAAGGAAAGACAGTTTCATCAAAGACAACATGATGTGAGATGATGATTTTACGAGTGGAAAGGTCGAGGCAGCGGAAACCATGATGGTCTGATGGATATCCAAGAAAGATACATGGTGTGGAACGTGGTGCAAGTTTACGAGGGGTGGTGAGATGAGGAAAACACAAGCAACCAAAAACACATAGATGGCTATAGGTGGGGTGTTGTTTGAATAGTCGGAAATGAGGAGTGTCATTTTGAATTGCCGATGAGGGTAGTATGTTTAGAAGGTGGGTGGACATATGGAGGGCTTCTGCCCAATACGTGGGTGGAAGTCGGGCATGGAACAGAAGAGTGTCGATAGTATTATTTATGGTGCGGAGCATACGTTCAGATTTTCCATTTTGTTGAGAGGTGTGTGGGCATGAAAATCGAAAACGAATGCCGTGTTTGGCAAAGAAGTCATGAAAAGCGGTGTTATCGTATTCGCCACCGTTGTCACATTGAAAAGATTTTATTGTGCACTTAAATTGATTTTGGACATATGCTGAAAAATGTAAGAATTTTTCAAACACATCGGATTTATGTCGTAGCGGGTAAACCCACAAATAATGAGTGAAATTGTCCAGAAAAATAACATAATATTTCAATCCACTCAAGCTAGGAACAGGGGAAGTCCAAATGTCAGAATGAATAATATCAAAAGGAGAACATACACTAGAATCAGAAGTACTAAACGGAAGTCGAACGTGTTTTCCAAGTTGACATGGATGGCACATGACACGTGACTTTTCCTTGTTACAAGGAATAAACTGACGAGAAATTAAGTGTTTAAGGGCATGGTCACCGGGATGACCAAGCCGTTGATGCCATAGAGATGAGCTTGAAGTAGTAAAGACTTGAGTGGTGGACGAGGTAACAGGATATAAAGGGCCGGTGCTATCACATCGGATCAGAGGTTGACGGGTGCAATAATCTTTTACAATAAAACCAAAAGCATCAAAGTCAATAGAGCATTGATTATCAGTTGTAAATTGATGAACAAATATAAGGTTTTTAATAATTTTAGGAGTAATAAGTACGTTGTTTAGGTGAAGTGGGCGATATGGGTTTGAAAGGTCAGTGTGTCCAGTGGCCGTTACATGAATTGAGGAACCATCACCAACAAAAATAGAATGAGTATCATGATTATTAGAAATGGACTTAAGTATACTTACATCCGAATGAACGTG
The DNA here is from genome assembly GCA_963422505.1 of Pseudognaphalium luteoalbum. Classification (NCBI taxonomy): domain Eukaryota; kingdom Viridiplantae; phylum Streptophyta; class Magnoliopsida; order Asterales; family Asteraceae; genus Pseudognaphalium; species Pseudognaphalium luteoalbum. The sequence goes on from OY730192.1 coordinate 52,887,388, forward strand.
ATCTGTAGCACCAGTATCCATGATCCAATTAGAATTATTGGGCTCCTGCAAATTCATAGTGTTAAATAAATAAGAAAGATTAGTGGGTTGTTCACTATTTTTAGCCCAACCACACAGATTTGTGGGTTGTCCAAAACCAAGTAAAGGCCCAAAATTTGATCCAGCAATGAAAGAGGAGGCTTATGTGACACCCGACGATTTAGGGTTACTGATTAACCTACTAGAAACCCTAATTACGTGTGTTTAGTTTAGTATTAGGCTAAATACTTGTAATTACTTGTAACTATTTGTATATTTATGTGAATATACACTCCCGTAATTGATTTATATTACGCTACGCAATTTGGTGAAATTGTGCAAAACAACCGGACGCAGTCCGACACTGTATAAATACGACGTTGGTGAAAATATTTCTATAAATAACTTAAATCTATTTTTAGAAGTTATTTATCATATATTATTATTTTAATATAATAATACACGAAAAACCTTGACGTTTCGATTAAAACGTCTCAAACGCAACGAAAACGCGCAAACTGAACCCGACAACTAAACGAAACCCTAATTAATATTTCAACAACTCAATTTAAGTATTTTAATAATACTTCAATGAAAAATAATCCCATTTATGCCGTTAATTTAAACGACTCAAAATAACGTTACGCGATTAAACCCCCGTACAACGAACACGCAAATCGAGATCACTAAATTAACGAATCATTTTTATAAATTTTTTTCAAGTATTTAGAATGAATACTTCAAGTGAAAATATTGAAATTTAAATTGTTACTTAAAAACGCGTATTAAACGTGTAAGTCCCTAGTTCTAGGATCGATAACTTCGTTATCTGTAGTATTAAGGTGCGGAATTCCTTAATACGATGTTATCTTACTAACAACGAATAAGTTCACGTTTCGGTTAACTAATTACTTTGCTTTAAATGAATAAACGTCAATGCCTAGTCGTTAGGTTTATTCTTATTTCTCTGGAATTTGAATTCGCAGGTTACAATTGGAATAGCAAAAGTCTAATTGAATTGTTAATGAAAAGTTAATGATTTTCTCAACAAAAATCATTTATATAAGTCGTCTCAACTTGCAGCCTTTGGGCCTGCGAGTTGACTCGACTCGCTACGCAGCCCAAGCCCATAATAAACTCAACTCGTTTGTCACCTGTTGAATTCTGCTTTGCGAGTTCAGATCTCACCTCGCTTCGCAAAGCCTTGCGACTTGAGATCTCGACTCGCAACAAACGTATATATTAAAAACAAAATTTTGTCTATCTTTAAAAACAAAATATTCATTTACAAATCTAAACTAATACACAAACATAATAATAATTACACCAGTCCTATTTCAAGCTAGATCTGTTGTCACAATCTATGTCTCAACAGACTCCCCCTTGACAATAGCTCTAGCGTCTTTATCTTCACGTTTTTCTTTAGTCTTTATTTGTAAATTTTACTTCCTGCATATATCTTCATCTTGATACAAGTCTTAACCATCATTTGATAATCTCGAGCTAAATCACCCCATGCTTCTGTCGTCAAGATTCTATTTTTATGTAACTTTAACAAATCCTTCTTCGACATATTCATTAGGTGTCTATGGTCATAAACTTTAAAAATCTCATGCTCACCACTTTCAACCTCGTCATCTGCTTCAACCATGACAGCTTCTCCAGTTTCTGAATCCACATACCAACATTTCATATTTCCCAAAATATCTTGTGGCATTGTCTTCAAAGGAATCTGTTGTATACACTTAACAGACGGATAAACCTTCTTTCTTCTTCTTCTTCCTGTCCTTTGACTTCTTTCTGCCAATTTAATAGTCTTTCCTTTTCTTGGCTTAATCTTTTCAAACTTATTAGCTTTAACCTCAGTCTTGATTATATGTTCAACATATCTTCCAACAAAATCATCACTTGGGTTATTCAAAGGTAATCGAGCCAAATCTCGAATCTCAAATCTAGGCAAAGAACTAAACACTGCAAGCTTTCGCTCAAAATATTGAACTCCGTCAAATCTTTTAATTGCAAAAAGCTTCAGGTCCGAGTCAATGTACCAACCAATAATCCCTCTACGTGGTACACGTTTTCCTGTTATATCTACTTCTGAAACTCCAATTTTCTTTCTTTGTTTTGGAAGTTTCCTAAGCACAACAGCTGGATTATTTGCAGGAATAAGAACTTCATCTTCTGTATCAGTTGAGTCGTCGATCTCTTCATCTACATCGACAACCATTGGACCTTCATCATTTTCAATAACAACCTCTGTCCTAGATGGGCTCACATGGTGTTCATCAACATTAGCATCTAGATCTACTCCCATATCTTGCTCAATCTCAGAAACAGCAGTCCAATCTTCAGGTGGCTGAAATTCTCCCTCTTCAAGATCATAATCAATCTCTTCATCTATCTCATCCAAAATATCATTTTCTGAATCTGATAGATCTAGAATTTCCATTCCTAGAGAAAACAAACAAACACAAATAAATTAATAATTTAAATTCTCTTATTGATTTCCCTGAATCAATCTAAGAATTCCAATATTAATCCTTTTGTGTAATAAACGCGAAATATATAACTTATAAATCTTTCATTGATTACCCTGAATCAACGTAAGATTTCCTAAGTCTTATATCAAACACTTAACAAATATTAATTAAATTTAAACTCTAATGTACTGTGAATAATCACCAAATATTTAAGTTTACAATTAACTAACTTATATATTTTCAAGACTTAATTAAACTGTTATATAATAAAACTTAACTTTCAATTATATCTTTAAATTATATATCATTTGTCTAGTTAAAAATCATACATATTTAACTTGTTAGTTATAAAAACTCTCAAGTCTAAAATGTCTAACTTAAAATAAACTTTGACCGCTGAAATAAATCAGGACACGCCGCTCGACTTCTCAATGAGTCGGAAGACTTTCGATCACTAATTTATTTAACTTTTCAGAATCAAATAATTTAAACAATTTCTAATATATTTTACTTGTAATAATAATCTCAAGTCGAATATATTAACCAAACTATTAAGTTACAATTATTCAGTTATAATTATAAATTATAATTATAATTCAACTAAATTCTAAGTACAAATATCTACACAAGTCTAAGCTATCTTACCAGCTTCACTTGTACCCGCAGCACTTGTACCAATACCATCACCACTTACAATAACACCCGCAGACTCCCCTTGAATAATAGCTTGCTCACCAGTCTTTGAAGGACCAGTCGGCTCACCATCTTTCTGAGCGTTGGGAACATCATCTTTTTCATCTCTTTGCTTCTTTGCTAACTCATCCTCTTTGCAAGCTTCTTGATATATCAATATCTCCCCCTGAGCAGACTGTCCTGAATGCACTCTCAACACCAAATGTTCTAAGTGTTCAAGTTTCAGTCGCTGGGCAGTAAAATCAGCAAACAAAGTATCATGAGTCTTCAACAGAGTCAAATGTGATTCACTGATATGAACCATCTGTTGAGCAAGAGAAATGTTCTCAGCCAACAACCCTGGAATCTTGGATGTACTCTGTTCCAATTCCTTGACTCTTGACTCTAAGGATGTAATCCTTTCAGCATCAGTCGTCGGAATGACAGAAATTGTTGATGGTCCAGGCGGTGTCACCGAAGCAAGATAAGACTCATGAGTAAGTGGTGGAATAGTGATATCGCGTAAAAAGCCACGTTTTTACCACCGATCTCTCTCTCATTCTGGAGCAATATTTAGCACTTGGACTCAAATAATGCAAAAATCATTGATAAAATGCTAAGAAGATCAAAACAAGGTTGCACGAGAAAAATCAGGCAAAAAGGCCGAAAAACGAAGATTTCACGCACGTTTGAAGATTCAAGACATCAGAACGAGGATTCAAGACAAAAGAGACCATCACCAACATCTATCTGACCCAAGATGTTCGTTTTCAAATTACGAATCCAACAGAAGAAAAATCAACTTAAACGGACGAAGAACGAAGATTCTACGCACTCCGAAATATCCAAACGATTTGTACGACACATCTAAAGTTCGGAGACATATTTTTGGGATTTCTTTTCATCAAAAGCTTCGTTTTTGAATTACAAATCCAACGCAAAAAGAATCAACGCAAACGGACGCGTAATGAAGAAAACACGCACGAATCGAGGAACGCAGCAACCGGCAGCAGACTGGTGCCACTGGCAGCCAGCCGCCGCCGCCGGCTGGCAGCCAGCCGCCGGCTGCTGCCCGTCACCCGCACGGATTGCGCTTTTTGGTACTTCTTCGTACCTGGTGCTAGACCTTTTCCTACTTTTCGTACCTGGTGCCACTACCTTTTTCGCCTTTTGTACCTGGTGCCACTACCTTTTCCACCTTTTGCTAATGTGTACTTCCTTTGGCTAAAATGCACCAAAACTCCTCTATAAATAGAGGCATGGGCTCATTTGAAAACACACACATTAGAACTTGGAAACACCAAGTAACACTCAAAAATACCAACATATTTGTATTTTCTTTTCTTTTATTCTTCCTAGTTAATTAGGCTAGCTAATTAACTAGCTAAGGAAGATTTGTACGGAGGTGCTCCGGGACGCATATTTTAGCTACGAGTTATTGTACTTCTTTCCAGGTGTCAATCTATCTTTCATATTTAATATGTTTGTCCTTTCTTTAATAAATTTAAATATGTATGCTAGAATTGCCATGATTAGCTAAATAACTCAATTGTCTGCTATGATAGTCGTTTAGAAAAGTATTAAATATGTGACTATGTGGTATGTTTTGAGATTGCGGATGGTTTATATTATAAATGGATATAGGAATTAAATCTTTATCGTTTATCTGCCCAACTCATGTTATGACTAAAACTTTATCCAAAAATGAACGTAGCTAACTCATAGGATACAGGTCACTTAGTTATACTATGTTAGATTGAATCATTGAGCTCAGCATGGCCGGTGTTCTCTAGACCACAACAGGATCCAAGAGACACGGAACATGGGAGTAGAGGTAGATTAAGATTAAATTCATGTAGATGATATTTTTGAGATAACTTTCGAAATATCCTCAACTTAGATGATACTTTTGCATGCTTAAATTAAACTGTCGCTTTGATCGTCTTATTGCATGTTCTTGTTTGATTGTTGCCTTAGGATCATCATAATAGTAAAATTTAAATGGCATTAATCCTCGTGAAGTAATATGACGGCCCCTATTCGACTGTTCTTTGATATAGTACTGGAAACGCTTACGGCGGAGTACAAATGTATGGAAGTCAGAACGACCGAAGGTAGTTGTATTATGAATCGAATAGCAAACGTATTATCTAGGTCTCCATTTGTAACACAAATCATCCCTGTCTTGTAATATCCCCAAGTAATGATGATAACTCGTACGAATAAGTGATGACATATTATCTGACCGTTTAGACCAGTTAACCCAACCTATTCCGGTGAGGATAACCCTCGTTCATAAGATTGTTTATTCAACAAACTATGCCATGATTCGGGCATCTCTGACGACCGAGATTGGGGAATAGGATTCGAGGTTAACTGTTGGGTAATGTGGGTGTACATTTGAGAGAACTTTCGGTGTGCACTTTAATATATTGTGCAATCCCCGTGACATTCTATTTGCCTGATTGTGGACACCTCCGCGTCAGTCCGATGGAAGGATTGCAGAATAGCTCACATCAACTTACGAAATTATCCTCATTAGAACTTTCCATATTTAACCACTGCTAAACCACGTCATAGTAGACAATCGTTTTAATTGCTGAACACCCGAAGTAACCTCCACCTTTTATTTTAAATTTAGTTTAAATTAGGATAAGAAAACCCAAAACCAAAACCAACTCTTTCAATCCCAGCTAAACGCATAAAAGTTTCTAAACCCCTAGTTTCAATTTGTCGTGCTTTGAAGAACGATCCTAGGTCATACTTGCCCTGTGCTAACCCTTTTAGCATAGTAAGTAACCCTAGGCCCCAGCCTTATAAATAAAAAACACCCGCCGTTGCGCTGCGTCGCCGTCAGGAACTCCAGCGACCGGTACGCAGCGCAACAAATAGCTTGAGATAACGCTTCCTTGAGAAGACTAGCTGCAAATCTACTAGATTTATTGTTTGGGAACTGTGCATCATGTACAAGTTCTGCAACTCCCTCCTCAATAGTCTTGGAGACCATTTCTGGTTTCACTGACTCAAGCAGCTTCTCAGCCTGTAAAGTTAGATACAATTCAAGAAGTAATTGTTACAGATAACTCTGTCTCAATCTCTAATTAAATATTTATAATACTCGTAGTACTAAACGTTTATCTCATACCTCAGATGGTACAAATACTGGTTCAGTAACCACCGGTATCATCGTCTCTACTTGCGATGTATCTCGAGAAACTGTCATAGAATTAACTGTCTCAGTTGAACTCCTGATAAACAACAAGTTAAGATAATCTAACTCTAAGTAAAACATACCATCCTAAATGGTCAACATCCTTGAACGCTTACGGCGTTGAGAAATAAGAGATATATCCTCTTCCTTAGGACCCTCATCAATAATACTGAAGTCTGGGTCGACTTCCTTACCTTCCTCTTCTCCTTCAATGCTGGATCTGGAATCATCCTAGATCGATATCTAATATAACCATCATCTGGAGGTGGAGAAAGAGTACTATCATCATCATCTGAAGCCGATTCACCATCACGGCCTCCAGATGGACCAACATCAGAATCCTAAATATTAAATATATTAAACATTTATGATTAGCTAGAAGCTCTATCATACAAGTTCTATATATTTTTAAGATTAATCTGATAATTACCTTAGAAGGTAAACCCTCAGATCCATCAAGCTGTCCCTGCTCACCCTCAGATCGAGTGACCTCTGGGTCTGCAGTCTCAGCTCCCTGTTCATAATGATATTTATGTTTTATAATCAGAAATATTATCTAATTAACTAAATATCTATAACATTTGCATTATATAATAATATTATAATAATAATGTAACAACTAAGTACCTATATTACTATATAATTATAAAATTACCTCAGGTGGTGCAACATAACTATCAATATCCCGTAGCAAGGTATCAGTAGCATCATCAAGCTCAACCAACACCTCCTGTATCACCTGGGCAGCAACATCTGGGTTCAACTGTTCCCCAGCATGTCCAGGTTGTTCCAACACATCCTCAATGAGCTCTTGTGGATCTTCAGCATGAACCACATCAGCTATCGGGTCTGGAACAGCAACATCAGCACCAACATCTAGCCAACCATTGTTCGGTGGCGTCACATAGGCAGGATCGACAAGAAAACCAAAAAGCTCTCTCTCCTCAGGCTTCACTACCCCTTCCTTCCTCACTGTCTGCAAAAACATAGCATTGTACCCTCTGAGCCCAATAGTATCTACACGTAAATGTGGGCCAGGAATAACAAGCTCCGACAGACGAGCGCGAATGATCAGCATACAAAAATGAGGATAAACCAGAAACCGTGATCTAACAGAACCCGAAATCTGCCTAACCAACTCGCCAAAAATATAATCACAAAAACTGTATGGTTTATTATAAACCAGGGACAGCACAGCTGATACAAGGGCAGAGCTCAACTCATCGAAGCCTCCCTTCTTTGGTGCAAAAACCGTGACAATAACGTGCCACAAAATACTCCACTGTCCAATAACCAGAGGTTTTTGGAACTGTCGTCCTCGTCTATCTCCCGTATATCCCATACGACCTATATCTCCCTCAATAAAATCACTAGGGTACTCAGTCGGACCATCTTCTTGGTCTACTGTCCCCAGTTGTAAAATCTGATGTAGTTCAGATGCAGAGAAAACAACCGGTCTCTGATTGACCGTTGTACATATCACCGGTGGATTGACGGTCTGATCATACTGAATATCTGTCCAAAAATCATTCAGTATAGTCTGAGACATCTGAGGAGACTCTGTAATCGTATACCTAATGCGTAAATGTGCAAAAAACATCAGCACTTGAGCAACTTGATGTGCTCCGCGTGCCGAAAGATCAAGATCAACAAGAATGTTGTGACCTTTATCAAATTGTCTCGCCATATCTATAGAAACACAAATGACAAAACAATTAACGCACGTTAAGCAATTTTAAACTATAATGTATTATGAATTAAAATTCATCAAACATCTTAGCTTAAATTTATATAACTTGTTACTTTACAGTCTCAAGTCGTATATAATAATATAACTTATTACTAAACAGTCATAAGTTAAGAATATATATACATATATATATATATATAAAACTTATAATTAATGTAAAACCAAAGTCTTATATATATACATATAAAGATACATATGTCATTACGTAATAATATAAAGTTCGTACGTCTAAACATATTATAATAAACTTTTAAAATCATAATGTCTTGTACGTTCAAATAAAAGTAGCGTATTACATTAAAAGTTTAAATTGCAAATTACATTTTATTTTTACAAGTTATGTTCAACTCGCAAAAAGCAAAACTGAACTCGCAACTCGATTCGCAACCTTGTCAACTCGCTAACCAAGTCAATCCGCAACTCGACTAGCAAGTCGATTCGCTAATCAACTCGGTCCGCAAGTCAACAAGTCAACAAACATAGTCGACTCGCATGGTCAAAAAGTCAAAAGAGCATTGTCGACTCGCATGGTCAACAAGTCAGAATCTCAACTCGCTAAAGTAAATCTGCGAGTTGAGTCTGTGTTCAATTCGCAAAGAGAAATCTGCGGATCGAGAGCAATCTCAACTCGCTAATTGTGGCTCTGCGAATTGAAGTTGTGGTCAACTCGCAACATGAACTAGTGTTGCGAGTTGAATTCAAAATCGATTAAATTCTCAAAGTTATTAAGATCTATCGATTGGTTTACGTTCATTAAGGTTCGTTTAACATTAATCCATAAGATTCGAGTTAAATAACATCTTTAATCTACGTTAATCGTTTAAACCTTAAAACGAAACCCTAGATACATAAAAACGTCGATTTCGTGTAATTTAAACGGTGAAATCCATTGTCTTATACCTCAAAATTATCGCAAGACAAAGCTGTATAGAAACTACGGATCAAAATCTCGTCCTTGTAACTTGTAAAATCGAAATCAAACAAAACACTGTTTTCGTCTCGTTTCGCACTAAGTCAACTCGCAAGTTTAAGTGAACTCGCAGAATAGAAGTGGGTTCGGTGGAAGATTTGACTCGGTTGACCACCCTTTTATACTTTAACTCGATTCGCAAGGTGAATGTCAACTCGCAGAACTGGACTCGCTTCGCAGCGTTGACTAGTGAAACTTGCAAGTTTAAATAAAAATGCAAATTAAGTACTAAGTAGAAATGTAAACCCATTCACAATTATATAGTTAACTCTGTAACTATGTAGCCTAAACATTTTAAAGAAAATGTTTTTGCTTAATTTTTCTTCAATGATAATCTTCTTACATATATTAACCGACTAAACCCGTGATACAGTTAGTCTTGTATAAAGAAAAATCTCGAGCTAAAATTATTTACCTATATACCTTATAGTCTTAAGTATATAGACAAGTCTAAAATATACTCCCTCCGTCTCAATTTTATTGTCCCCAGACAAAAAACACGCAGTTTAAGAAAAACATCATTATTTCTCATACTTTTTGGTAACAAGACAATTTTACCCTTTACTTTTTACCTACCTTTTTGTCTTACATATATAAATTAGGGGCAAAAATGAACTTTATCTTATTATTCTTTTCTATTTATGGAAGTGGACAATTAAATTGGGACATCCCAAAAAGGAATAGTGGACAATAGATATGGGACGGAGGGAGTATATAAGTTATAATAGAAAAATTAACCGCTGATATAAAATTAGGACACGCTGCTCGACTACATGTGAGTCGGAAGACTTTCGATTAACATTCCACGTAACCTATATAGTATTTTTCAGTTGTCAACACACGTTTGTTCAACATAAATATCCAGTATAATTCAATTCCAAAGGGTAATACATTGAATACGATAAAATAAAATAAATATTCCATTAATCATTAAACATAAATATAAAATAAGAAATAAGAATTTAAGAGAACTAACATCATATGAAAGCAAACAAAATTAAAAATAAAAATGCTTAAAATTTGAACTGCTTAAGGATCATATTAGGAAGAATAAACCATTTATATTAGATTTTAATAAGAGCAAGACGATTGTTAGTATGCATACCTCATGAAATTCATATAAATACAATAAAATCACAACTTAACCCATAATTTAACTCATATTTATAACATTATATCTTATTTACCTTTATCCACGAGACATAACTTTGATATTAAAATAACTTTTTATATATTTAGAACCAATTATTCACAAAAAGTGAATGTTCCAATGTCTTAAACAGTTCAAGACGATTACCGGTATTATGATCCACATAAACAAATTAGACATAGACTTCTGAGCAAACCTGTTATCATTAATGTGAACAATATCTAAAGTTTTCTGTTATATAATGTACTGAAGAACTTAAGTAAAACACATAACACTGCATCTTTTAATTTCAAGGTAGAGGTTACTAAATGATGTATCTTTTCGAAACATATAACATACACTTGAATTAAGATTTTGACAAATATCAAACATCTTTTAAAGATACTAGTGGTTCCAGATCTGTACTCACGTACAACAGAGGATCCCTTAGTATAATTAAAATAAGTTTGAGACTATTGGCAAAACTAAAGGCAACAGGTCTGTACTCACGTACAACAGAGTTATCTGTTAGTTTCACTAATAACCATATTTTCTTAACTATTTGTCATCTGTAGATAAATGCAAGATAACAGTGTATGGCAGTACCATCATTCATCAATTAAGACATATGTCATACAGTATATAACAGTTCACATAAAATATGACACACAAAATTAAAATTTTTAAACGCTCATAAATCTAAGAATAATTTGTCTACCAGTATATCATATAATGAAGCTGAATAGACTCTAGTTATTCTTATCAGTTATGTAAAGGGCACGAGTTATTATCAGTCGATATAGGTGTATAATCAGATAAATATAAGTAAACTCCTAGGTAAGTATGCAATTCTAATGAAACTTATAGGAATCTACTAACACATCATTCTAAGCACTTAGATTTATTATTCTCAAGCTCATTCTCCTAATGTACTATCATTTCCCAAGTTTTTACAGCTAAAACTTAAAGCTTTTTCTAAAAGAACTGCGGTTGTTCTTTTATTAGAGGCGATTCCCTTAGGTAACAAGCAAATGAATGTCATAAGCCCCCCTTTTTTTATTTTTTTATTTATTAAAGCATAAAACTTACTACTAACTATTACAGAAATACCCTTGGAAGACTAATCACTATGGATTTCTCATTCCGTTAAGTTGAACCAACGTCTCAAATCGAGCTCTGTCGAACGCCTTGGTGTATAAGTCTGCTAAGTTATCCAGAGATGGAACCTTAACTAACTTTATCAAATTCTTCTCAGCACAGTCCCTAATAAAATGATGTCGAATATTAATGTGCTTAGTTTTACTGTGCTTCACCGGATTGTTGGTGATCGACATTGTTGATTCGTTATCAATCATCATAGGAGTATTGGTTATATTTAACCCATAATCCCGCAGTTGCTGTTGGATCCAAAGAACTTGAGAACAACAGCTGCCAGCTGCAACATACTCAGCTTCACATGTAGAAATGGCTACTGAGCTTTGCTTCTTGCACTACCAAGATACTAATCTACCTCCTAAGAATTGACATCCTCCGGTTGTAGATTTCCTATTCTGATTGCATCCTCCATAATCCGAATCAGTATAAGCTATGAGATCTAAGTCTCCATCAATCGGATACGAAAGTCCCAGCTTCGGTTTGCCTTTGAGGTAACGAATGATCCGTTTAACAGCTTGCATGTGTGACACTTTCGGATTTGCCTGATATCTTGCGCATATACAAACAGCAAACATAATGTCAGGCCTAGAGGCAGTAAGATACATTAGTGATCCGATCATGGCTCTATAAAGAGTTGGATCCACATCGGTATCACTCGATGTATTTGGTCCAAGGTTGTGATTTACTGGAATTGGAGTATTATAGACCTTACTTTCATCCATCTTAAAGTGTTCCAATAGCTCATATGTATATTTAGATTGATGAATAAAGAATCCATCCTTTTTTTGATCAACTTGCAATCCTAAGAAGAAGTTTAACTCTCCCATTGCAGACATCTCAAACCTTTTTCTCATGACTTTCTCAAACTCTTGACACATCTTTTCATCGGAAGATCCAAAGATAATGTGATCAACATATACTTGTACAAGTAGAAAGTCATTCTTGTTCCATTTTACAAAAAGTGTACTATCAATTGATCCTTTTGTAAATCCATTCTCAAGTAGATACGTTGATAGTGTTCCATACCATGCCTTAGGTGCCTGATGTAATCCATATAGAGCCTTATTCAAGCGATATACTCTATCTGGATAGTCAGAATCAGTAAACCCTGGCGGTTGTGAAACATACACCAATTCTTCAACTTTGCCATACAAAAAGGCACTCTTAACATCTAACTGATAAACTTTGATACCTTTAAAAGAGGCAAATGCTAAGAATACTCTAATTGCTTCTAGCCTAGCAACTGGTGCAAACACTTTGTTGTAATCTATTCCTTCTTGTTGATTAAACCCTTGAACCACTAGACGAGCTTTATTGCGAGTAATGACTCCCCGGTCATCTCTCTTACACTTAAATACCCATCTAGTTCCAATTGGATATTCTCCCTTCGGAAGGTCAACCAACTCCCATACTTGTAATTTTGAGAACTGTTGCAGTTCTTCTTGCATAGCTTCAACCCACGAGCTTTCTTTGAGAGCCATTTGCACATTTTTAGGCTCAACTTGTGAGATAAAGCATGAATATAGACATTGATTAGGAATCCCTGTCTCTTTCATAGCAGTATACAAGCTTTCTAAATTTTCAGATGTACTAGCTTTAGATTGAGTCATAGTTTGAACAGGAGTATTAATATCACCGATGATGTTTTCAACGGGATGATTCTTACTCGTTCTTGTAACCGGTATAGGGTTAACTATTAACTCATCTCCTAAGTTAGTACCAATCTCTTCTAATGAAGGCATTTCTTCTGAACTAGATGAAGATAACCTTAAATGATTCAAAGAAGTAAGTACATCATCAAACGTTGTTTGAAGATCCTCCTCAGAATCTTCTGTTTCTTGATACTTATCCTTTGAAGGTTGTTGTGACCCACTTGAAGAAGCTTCATTTGAGTCATCTGTTGTCCTGATTCCAGATTTCGTAACACTCGATGTTGAAGACGGACCATTGTCCAAGTCTTCATGAAATAAGTGCTAAGAGATCTCTGAATCACTGACAAAGTCACTTATGGGAACTTTAAATGACTGAAAGAGATCTGAATAGTCAAATTTCCAATCTAATCCCTTATGTACAGCAGGTACATAGCTCGTAACCTCATTGTTATAAATGATTTCCAGTCGTCCCATGACTTTATTGAAAACTCTTTTATTAGGCGAATTGGGCACATAACCTAGGAAAAATCCTTCGTCAGCCTTTTCACCAAATTTAGCTTGATTTCCTGTTTTCAATATTGTACATGCAACTCCAAAGGGTTCAAATCCCTTCAGATTAGGTTTCTTATTGTTCAATAATTCGTAACATGTCTTGTTACGCTTTTTGACCGTAAGAACCCTATTTAGAACATGACATGATGTATTCACCGCTTCTGCCCAAAAGATGACCGGAAGCTTTGAATCTGCAAGCATTGTTCTAGCAGCTTCAATCAATGTTCGATTTTTCCTTTCAGCAACACCATTCTATTGAGGCTCATATGGTGCACTGAATTGATGTTGTATCCCTTTGCTTAAGCAATAGATATTCAATGTTGAGTTCTTGAACTCTGTTCCATTATCACTACAAATACGCTTAACTCTTGTGTTATAGATATTCTCTACTAGATCAAAGAACTCCATTAGAATTCTTGGAGTTTCATCCTTAGATCCCAAAAAGAATACCCATGAGAATCTAGAGTATTCATCTGTGATAACTAAACAGTACCACTTGTCACCTAGACTTCTCTTGATTATTGGGCCAAAGAGGTCCATGTGTAGTAGTTCAAATGGCGAGGAGATTGTGTTTTCAGTCTTAGACCTGTGTGGTTTCTTGTGTTGCTTTCCTTTTAGGCAAGGAACACACTTGTCTTCAGACTCGAAACGTTTCTGTGGTACACCTAGAACTAATATATTCTTGGTAATAAAATTCATTTTTCTAAAGTTCAGATGTGCCATTCTCCTGTGCCATTAAAGTGCATCTGCTTCTGAGGCCTTGGATAGTAAGCATGTCGACACCATTGAAGAATTAGAAACACCCATGTTTATAGCATAGATGTCCTTCTTCCTTGGTGCCCTCATCAATATCCATTCTTCAGGAATTGTGAAGCCTGGCTTCAGAACTAAAGCCTCCTTTTCATTGAAATGAACTGGATGACCTTTATTGCAGACTTGGGAAACACTCACTAAGTTATGAGTTAGTTCTTCAACATAATTCACATCCTCTAGAGTCAAAGTTCCATTTGAAACTTTTCCTTTCCTGGTAATTACTCCTCCTTTGTCTCCTGCAAAATTTACTTTTTTCTTGAAACCTTCTTTGAAGTCCTTCAGTAGACTTCGTTCACCAGTCATGTGTCTTGAGCATCCACTGTCTACATACCACCAGCTGTCCTTGTTCACAGTCTGCTCCTACACATAACAAGTTGTACACAGTTAGTTTTCAAGAGGGACCCAAGCCATTACGGTCTTGGTTTGTCCCTGATCATCTACAATCTGAACCTCCTTAAAGTAACCATAACTATTCCCATCGGGAGTCTTGATAACTTTCACAGGAGTTTGAGATTGTTGATGATCTGTAGTCTTAGGCCTATGAGGAGAGTGAGTAGAAAACCTCCTAGGCACAAACTTAGTTCCCTGTGCACTCGAAGTAGAACCATTTTCAAACTGACTATGGTTTCTACTTGGGGTCCTAAACCTCGAAGGTGTCTTATCTCTTGGCTTATTGAAAGTATTTTCGTTTAGAGTATAAGGCCTTTTAGGTTTAGGTGGAGAGACACTATGATTACCATCTCTTTTTAGAATGTTTACAGGTTTGCTTCTGATAAGCATCAAATAGATACTATATTTTATATTATTTATCCCTATATTTGTATACATTTTATGCATTTATATGATTTTAGATACTTATTTTGTTAATATTTGCAGAAATGTATTTTAATTAAAGATTGAAGAAAGAAGAACGAAAATAAGACCGAAACTGAAGAGATTAAAGCAATTGAAGGAAAGAAGATCTAAACCTTAAAGAAATGAAGACTAAAATGATAATATTAAAGATTTGGGCCAAGAAAACAAGTGAATCCGCTTAAAGAAGAAAAAGAAGCCCAATTTGAAGCCCAAGCCGATTTTGGAATATTCTGGAAATTAAGTCCAACCGGCGGTTGGATTGCCCAACCGGCGGTTGGGGCTAAAGGTTCATGGCGGTGGAGAAAGCGCAGAGTTGGAGTAATACTCAATTAACTCCAACCGGCGGTTGGAGGTTCCAACCGGCGGTTGAAGGGTCGGCCAAGATTAGTATAAATAGGGGCTTAGTTTTGATTAAACGATATACGATTCTTAGAATTAAAAGTCGAATATTAAGGTTTAAGGTCGACTTTAGGTGCGAATTTGGAGGCTAAGGAGCTAGGGTTTGAAGGTTTTCAACCTTAGGAAGAGCTAGTTCGTCAATTGGTTCAGTTTCTTTATCCTTGTAGCTTCACTAACCTTTTGGGTTACTATGGATATTGTTTATTTGAATTAATTGCTTATTAGATTTTCATTATGAATGTTTAAATGTATGTTTACTATGTTTATTATATGAATTATATGTTTATGTTGGAACTATATTATTGAATATTGTTATGCAAGAATTATGTGTTATATTATGTTAATAATCATAATTAACTGATTTATAAATAAACTCACTAACCTTTTGGGTTTTTAAATTAAGTGATTATGTTTTATTAGATGTTAAGTAGCATTATGATTCAACCGACCCTGGAATTGCATCAATAATATGTTGATAGATCTTAATAAATAGTGATACTTTACATAACCTTTGACTGTATTGCTATATGAGAATTGTCATAACCTTTGAGGTTTTCTACATTAGTAAATCACAATAATAATAACCAACACGCAAATAGACATAAGTTGATATAATAAGTGTAGTAAATAATAGTTTAAATAGTTATAATCTTCTATCCAATTTAGTATTCTTAAGTTGTTCCTTTAAACTTATCTAGTAAAGAATTGGTATCAAATATATATATGTTCGATCGGAACTAAAACATCTCCCCTATCTTATATATTATTGTATATTATTGTTTATAATTGTGAATTTGAATATTAATTGTAATAATTGTAATTAGGATAAATAAATAGTTAGTTATAGATTAAATCACGTTCCCTGTGTTCAAATCTGGACTTACTTATAAAACTATATTCTATGATCAGGATAACACTTGCCTGAATTGTGTGATAGTATTATTTAGTATTTCCTTAAATAAACTTGTGATTATAATTGCCTATACTTAGCACACATCAAGTTTTTGGCGCCGCTGCCCGGGAGCGGTGTATTTAATTTAAACTAACTATTTTCCCCGTAAAATAATTTTATTTCTAATGCTTTGCAAAATCAATACGAAATATCGGCTCACCCATTGAAAGTACTAACAAAAACAAAGGTATAAGGAGAGTTCAGCCCTACCTCATTGATTTATCATATAAGAGGTAAGGTGCTTCTCGAAAGAAATAGGTTTTCAATACGCTTCGCGCTGACGTGTTTCTCCGCTTTTGTGTACAATCAATGGAGCTACCGAGATCTATTGACTAGTTTGGTATAAGAAATTTAACAAATTAATTTTAACTTTAATTAACAACTAACTTGCATTACTAACAAATAGGAAAAGTTGGGTTGGGAATAGCTTTTCGAATATTTAATTTTGAATGTGTTTTATTATTAATTTTCGAAATTCATATACATCAACTTGATTATTTCTAAAATATTACTAACATTTACTTTTGAATTTATGGTGCTACTAAAATTCTGTTCTTCTTTACAGATTGATGTATGACCCAGACACTTCATCCAGATCCTCTCAGTCCATTTGACGAACCAGAACGAGAATTTCATTCGAGAAAAAGATTATCATACGCACCACCAAATTCACCAGAACACGAACTTTCACCATAAGAAGACAAATTAGTTTTTCATAACAATTTAGCCAAAACAGCTGAATACGGTTATTATTCCGATCCAGAGTCGGGTGAGGATAAAATACCTTCTAGGCAACCTACGATATATCCAAGTGATTCTGAACCAGAGCACGAAATACAACCAATTATGGCAGACATAGCTGACATGACGCTTGAAGATTACACGATTCAAACTCGTGGAGATCCGAGACCGGGAGTGGTTAGGCCTGCCATAGCCAGAGAAGTAGAATTTGAGTTAAAGGGGCAATTTTTGAAAGAATTACGTGAAAATCCTTTCAGAGGAGAGGATAAAGAAGAAGACGATGCCAGAATGCGTAATCACGAAGCCTCGATCAAACAAATTGAGAGCCCAGTTCATCAAATTGCTAAAGCATTGCAGGAGAGATTTCCAGGAACATTGCCAGGATTTACTGAAACAAATCCAAAGGAACAAGCTAACGCAGTAATTACTAGAAGTGGTAAGAATGTTGACTCTCCTATTATAGCTAATAAAAATGTTGAATCTAAGCAGGTTGAAAAGGAAACAATTGATGAAGACATATAAGCAAACAAAAAGGAGAATGGAGAAAATAAAGTTAAAGAAGTCATCAAAGACTATACACCCCCACCTCCATATCCAGCTGCTCTTAGGAAAGACAAAGAAGATGAACAATACCACAAATTTCTGGAAAACCTGAAACAAATTCATATTAACATTCCTTTTGTTGAAGCTATAGCTCAGATGCCAAAATATGCAAAGTATCTTAAGGAGCTTCTGACAAACAAAAATAAACTGGATAATGTGACGAAGGTGACAATGAATGCAAGATGCTCAGCAATAATGCAGAATAAATTACCTCCGAAAGTCAAAGATCCAGGGAGTATTACTATACCTTGCAAAATTGGTGAAATGACTATTGAAAATCCATTGGCAGATTTAGGAGCTAGTATTTCATTAATGCCATATACACTTTTTATGCAATTAGGATTAGGAGAACCAAAACCTATTCGTATGTGTATCGAATTAGCTGACCGATCTGTTCAATATCCTAGGGGAATAATTGAAAATGTTTTGATTAAAGTTGATAAATTTGTTTTTCCATGTGATTTTGTAATTTTAGATATGGTAGAAGACCCTAAAGTCCCTATTATATTAGGAAGACCATTTTTAGCAACCACACATGCCCTAATAGACGTTTTTGATAGAAAGATTACCATGAGATTAGGAGATGATAAAATTGTTTTTGATGTTAATAAATCTATGAAATTTCCTGATTATGTTGATGATTCTTGTTACTATTTGAATGATTATGAGTATCTAGATAATCCTTCTTTTCAAGATTTTATAGAAAAAGATCAAACAGATACTGGAATTCTTACAGAATGGACTCAAGAATTTGACACTGAGAAAGATTTGGCAGAATTTGACAAACTATTAGAAGAAGATGAAGATTCAGAAGTGACTGTTGTTCTTCAACAACATACTAAAGCTGAATCATCACAACCAGTTGCTAAAATTCTCAACCAAGAATTATTACCAAATTCAATCGACAAGATTCCTTATCTGAAGGAAGAGATCTTCGAGTTCAAAACATCTATTGAAGAACCACCACAATTGGAACTTAAAGAGCTACCAGCGCATCTAGAATATGCTTATCTACAAGGTACATCCGATTTAACAGTTATCATATCTTCTAAACTATCAACTGCAGAAAAAGATCGCTTAGTGCAGGTTCTTAAACAACATAAAAAGGCAATAGCATGGAAGATCACGGATATCAAGGGAATCAGTCCTACTTACTGCACTCATAAAATCTTAATGGAAACGGATTTTAAGCCAGTTGTTCAACCATTAAGAAGATTGAATCCAAATGTGAAAGACATCGTCAGGAAAGAAATCATTAAACTATTAGATTCAGGATTAATCTATCCTATTTCAGACAGTCCATGGGTAAGTCCAATACATGTCGTACCAAAGAAAGGTGGAATGATAGTGGTACCTAATGAGAAAAACGAATTAATACCCACAAGGACGGTAACAGGATGGAGAGTTTGTATTGATTATCGGAAATTGAATGATGCCACTAGAAAAGATCATTTTCCATTACCATTTATTGATCAAATGATAGAAAGATTAGCAGGAAAAGAATTCTATTATTTTCTGGATGGATTTTCAGGATATTTTCAAATACCCATTGCAGCTGAAGATCAAGATAAAACAACATTCACTTGTCCGTTTGGTACTTTTGCTTATAGAAGAATGCCGTTTGGTTTATGTAATGCGCCAGCTATATTTCAACGTTGCATGATCGCGATATTTCATGATATGGTGGAAGATTTCATGGAAATATTTATGGATGATTTCTCGGTATTTGAGGATTCATTTGATGCTTGTTTAGAAAATTTAAAAAGGATGTTGCAAAGATGTGAAGGTGCAAATCTAGTTCTTAATTGGGAAAAATGTCATTTTATGGTTCGAGAAGGGATTGTTTTAGGACATAAAATATCAAAGATAGGAATTGAGGTGGATAAAGCAAAGATTGAGGTTATTTCAAAATTACCTTATCCTACTAATGTAAAGGGAATAAGGAGTTTTCTAGGTCATGCCGGATTTTATAGAAGATTTATAAAAGATTTTTCAAAGATTACGATAACATTGAATCATTTGCTGGAAAAAGATGCAAAGTTTGAGTTTACAGATGAATGCAAACAGTCGTTTGATGCCTTAAAGGAAAAGTTGATATCTGCTCTGGTAATGATTAGTCCAGACTGGAATTTACCTTTTGAATTAATGTGTGATGCTAGTGATTATGCAGTAGGAGCTGTTTTGGGACAGAAAATTGATAACAAGTTTAAGCCAATCTATTATGCCAGTAAGACATTAACAGATGCTCAGGAAAATTATACAACTACGGAAAAGGAACTTTTGGCAGTAGTTTTTGCATTCGATAAGTTTCGTTCTTATCTTGTTTTAACTAAAACTGTGGTTTATACTTACCATTCTGCATTGAAGTATTTGTTTAATAAGCAGGATGCGCGCCCTCGTTTATTGCGATGGATTCTTTTATTGCAGGAATTTGATATTGAAATTAAAGACAAGAAAGGAGCTGAAAATGTCGCAGCTGATCATTTGTCAAGGTTGGAAAATCCGGAATTAGAAATATTAGATGAAGAGGAAATTCAAGATACATTTCCTGATGAGAAGTTGATGACGGCACAAGAAATAATGAATATACCTTGGTTTGCAAATTATGGAAATTATTTGGTTACTAAGATTTTACCAAGGATGGATTACCAAAAGAGGAAAAAATTCTTTTCTGATTTAAAGTATTATTTTTGGGAAGACCCATTTCTTTTCAGGTATTGTGCAGATGGTATAATTAGACGTTGTTTACATGGTGAAGAAGCTCAACAAATTATAAAGTGTAACACCCACTTTATGGGTCCAGTATTTTACTAGTATTTCTTGACTTGAAATGGTTAATTGAAAAGTTAGAAAATATTGTAAATTGGTAATTGAAAATAAATGGGTAAAAGAGTCAAATAATTTATTGTGGTTAATAAATTATTAACTGTTTTAATTTAATTCAGTTGACGGTAAAATAAAATAATATTTCCCCACAAATGGTTTTTAAGTTCCAGACAATGATAAGTACGGGGAATGAAAATTAACCATTTACATAATATACTCCATATGTGGAGTCGGTTTATAATTAAACTTATCATATGCATACGTACGTACGGATATACATACATATGTACAAAACATACAAACATGAAGAAATCTTAAATTGGAGCTTTAGAAATCGAATTTAAGCTTGAAGATCATGGATTATCATCTCCTAATCCTTCTATTCAACTTGTAAGTTTTAATTTCATGAAATATGAACCCTAGAATTTGGGGTTTTGATGTTCTTGACCTTAAATCCGAAATTAGGGTTTCAAATGATTAAATTGATGTTAGTTAAGCTTCAATAACATGTAGTCATCATTCCATCATCATGATAACATGTTGAAATTGCTAATTCTTGATTTTCATGTAAACCCTTGGGTTTTGGGTAATTCTATGAATTAGGACGAATTTCATGGAATTAAAGCTTGTATTAGTGATATGATTACTAGATATTGCTTAATCCATGATTATAGGTAAAGCCTTAACATAGAAATGAAGCATTTGATATTTGTTTATGAAGAAAGTTAGGGGTTTGAGTGATTATTCATGAATAATGGTTTTAAAGCTTGGAATAATGATGTATACATTGATAAGTGTTGATTAATGATGATGATAACCATTATTTAAGTTAAAAGTTATGAAGTGATTGAGTGTTCTTGAAAGTTATATAGATTATGATGATTTGATGAGTTATATAATGAAATTGGTATTGGTTACTAATTAGAACACTTGATCGAGTTAAATACCATGTTGTTTACATTGTAGTATTATGTTGTAAATACTAAAGATAATAGTGATTAGTAATTATGAAGATTTTAGTTACTAAATGTGTTAACATATTGATAATTGTGGTGATCGTGCTAACTCATGTGAATTGAGTAATTTAGATTTATTGGCATAAATCTATTGATACGATGTTATGTTCATATTAAAACAAGTGACTAACTTGTATATTCTATTGTATTCTCAGATTTCGAGAAGACTCAGTGACATTAGACTACTGAGTGGACAACTGAGGTGTCGGTGAGTGGATCTTAATCCTCAGTGTAATTTAGTTGTAACAGGTTTGGTTACAACGGGTAATCGTATTATTACTGCTTTTGGTTTGCCATGATTAATTTGGTTTAATAGTAATAATACTGTTGATAGACTGGTTAGCCTGATATGTTGACTTGACTGAATATGTGAATATGTGATCACTTGATAGTTGGCCTTCGGGCATCAGTATTGAGGTCAACTTGTTGGTTGGTTGGGCTTGGTTACTATTGATGACGACAGGAATTTCCTTGTACTTATCGTTAATAGGAAATTAGGTCGTATGAGATTAGTACCAAGCTATCGGTCTATTCTGTATTGGCCATACAGATTGTTGGGTAAGTGTTCTGGGAGAATCCCCGGGTATTATGATATCTCCAGAACCACCGATCCTCATTGATATGTTGTGTATTGAGATGTTATCTCATTGATATTATGTGTTTACTGTTGGTATTCTTGACTGAAGGTTTCCCCAAGAACCATCGATCTATTGTGATGTTATTTGTTTACGATGATTTGCTGTAAACAAAGTTGTTATGCTAAGTTAGGCTGTAGGTTATGTATTCCCTCACTTAGCGTTATGCTAACCCCACCACCCCACTTCTTGCAGGTTATGGTTTTGATATAACGGGATTGTCAAGAAGTTGTTCGGGACGGAATGTTTGACCAAGCCTTCTCTGATATTTGATTATACAAATCAATGTTATTTAGTGGTTTGGAAGTAACACCCATGTTAATAAACTATGTTTTAAATTTATTGAAATTGAAATGTAACTTGATATTGTTTAAAGTTGGACTAACGCTTCCGGATTTATTATATTTAAAGGTTTTAAATGGAGGGGTGTTACATAAAGCATTGTCATGAAGGACCAGTTGGAGGTCATAATGGACCAAGTTACACGGCAAGAAAAATATTTGATGCAGGATTTTATTGGCCGACGATTTTTAAAGATACGTATGCTTTTGTTAGGAATTGTGATTCATGTCAGAGAGCTGGAAATATTTCTAAAAAAGATGAGATGCCACAGACTAATATACAGGTTTGTGAGATATTTGATATCTGGGGTATTGATTTCATGGGACCGTTTCCTATAAGTCATGGTAATAAGTATATATTAGTTGTTGTGGATTATGTTTCCAAGTGGGCAGAAGCGAAGGCATTACCTACAAATGATGCTAGAGTTGTGGTAAAATTTCTTAAACAGTTATTTGCAAGATTTGAAACTCCTAAAGCCTTAATTAGTGATCGAGGTACTCATTTTTGTAATACTCAATTGGAAAAAGTATTAAAAAGCTATGGAGTTAGTTACAGGATTGCTACACCTTATCATCTACAAACAAGTGGACAGGTTGAAAATACAAATCGAGCGCTAAAACGTATCTTGGAACGTTCTGTTGGATCAAACAGAAAAGAGTGGTCAGAGAAATTAGATGATGCACTTTGGGAATATAGGACCGCATTTAAAACACCTACAGGTTGTACTCCTTATAGGTTAATTTATGGGAAAGCTTGTCATTTACCAGTGGAAATAGAACACAAAACATATTGGGCACTTCGAGAATGCAACATGGATACCGATGAGGTTGGTAGGCATCGCTTTTTACAGTTACATGAGTTAGATGAGCTTCGTTGGAATGCTTATGAGAATTCAAGGCTTTATAAAGAAAGAACGAAGAAATGGCATGATGCGCGACTTCGGGGAAATAAAGACTTTGTTGCTGGAGAACGTGTGCTTTTATATAATTCTCGTATTCATTTATTTCCAGGTAAATTAAGATCAAGATAGAGCAGACCATATGTGATTCACCAAGTTCATGCTAATGGAAGTGTGGATTTAATAGCATTCGATGGAAATATTTTTAAGGTCAATGGACATCGTTTAAAGAAATATTATGAAGGAACTGTGGAGCATTTTTCAGATATATCTTTGGAAGTATAGGTTACAGGATTTGATCGAACTTACCGACATTTAAACAAAAGTGCTTCTCAGGAGACAACCTGTGTTTTTTTTTATATGTTATGATTTTTATTTTCTTTTCAGGACTGAACTTTGTGGGTATGTTCACTGGAAACCCTCACGAGACTATAACTCGTCCACTCGGGATACCGAGGGGTTTAAAGGCTTATTGCATATGCTAAATGCAATCGTGCTTAACTACGAAAGTGTGGATGTTGTATATTATTTTTCAAAAGATCAAGAAATCAACCAAACAGAGTTTTTACTTAGCCGATGATGAATTTTCAGTCAGGGGAGTTTTTTTTTTGTTCTATTTTTCTTTTCTTTACTCACTTTTGTTTATCATTTTTATACAATGAGGGCATTGTATAATTTAAGTGTGGGGATAGGGTTCGTAAGAAAAAGAATTTCTTTAATTAATTATTTAAGTTTCAATTGTTCTTAATTTTTAATAAAATTTTAAGTGTATAACTGAGTATTTATTAGTTAGAATACTTTTGTTAAAAAATTGTTTTGTATTTAAAAGTTTAGACTTTAATATGGATTAACTGTTTTGTATATATAAGCTATTTAATAATAAGTGATATATAGTTACATGATATGATGTTCTAATAGGCAATCTATATGGAGATTTCTGAATTTTAAGAAATTAATAAAATAACTTGTTTATTATTTTATGGTACATAATATGATGTATGACATAAAAGTCTTAATTCTTAGATTTATCATGCGATAATTTTATATATCTTCATATTTATATAAAAACATTTGGGAGTCTACTAATTGTTTCCTCTGTTGTACGTAAGTACAAACCTGGTTTCTAATTAGTATTCTTAAATAAAGTAGAAGAAAGAAAAAATTCTGAAAAAAAATATATAAATAAATAAAAATCAAACTATGTAGCTTTGTTGTACGGCTGTACAGACCTGTCACCGCTGGTTTGATTTAAAAAATTTACTTTACCTGAATCAAGTTATGTCGATTTGTTGCATGTAATTGCAGACCTGTCACCAATGTCTTGATTCTTAAAAATAGATTTTATATACTTATTTAGAATATAAAAGTAAATTGCATGATTAAGTTTAGGAGTATATCATATATGAAAATCATAAGTAATATACATTAGTAATCATTCATGAGCTATATATTGCACGAATAATAATAATTTTTATTTATACATTATAGTTATCCATGTTAATTAAATTGTTTAAATTTTTAAGTTATAAAACAGGTTTTTAATTTTCGTATTCTGATTTTTGAATATTAAGTTGATGCTTATATTTTATTCAGTATTCTACTTGAGGACAAGCAGAACTTAAGTGTGGGGATATTTGATAAGCATCAAATAGATACTATATTTTATATTATTTATCCCTATATTTGTATATATTTTATGCATTTATATGATTTTAGATACTTATTTTGTTAATATTTGCAGAAATGTATTTTAATTAAAGATTGAAGAAAGAAGAACGAAAATAAGACCGAAACTGAAGAGATTAAAGCAATTGAAGGAAAGAAGATCTAAACCTTAAAGAAATGAAGACTAAAATGATAATATTAAAGATTTGGGCCAAGAAAACAAGTGAATCCGCTTAAAGAAGAAAAAGAAGCCCAATTTGAAGCCCAAGCCGATTTTGGAATATTCTGGAAATTAAGTCCAACCGGCGGTTGGATTGCCCAACCGGCGGTTGGGGCTAAAGGTTCATGGCGGTGAAGAAAGCGCAGAGTTGGAGTAATACTCAATTAACTCCAACCGGCGGTTGGAGGTTCCAACCGGCGGTTGAAGGGTCGGCCAAGATTAGTATAAATAGGGGCTTAGTTTTGATTAAACGATATACGATTCTTAGAATTAAAAGTCGAATATTAAGGTTTAAGGTCGACTTTAGGTGCGAATTTGGAGGCTAAGGAGCTAGGGTTTGAAGGTTTTCAACCTTAGGAAGAGCTAGTTCGTCAATTGGTTCAGTTTCTTTATCCTTGTAGCTTCACTAACCTTTTGGGTTACTATGTATATTGTTTATTTGAATTAATTGCTTATTAGATTTTCATTATGAATGTTTAAATGTATGTTTACTATGTTTATTATATGAATTATATGTTTATGTTGGAACTATATTATTGAATATTGTTATGCAAGAATTATGTGTTATATTATGTTAATAATCATAATTAACTGATTTATAAATAAACTCACTAACCTTTTGGGTTTTTAAATTAAGTGATTATGTTTTATTAGATGTTAAGTAGCATTATGATTCAACCGACCCTGGAATTGCATCAATAATATGTTGATAGATCTTAATAAATAGTGATACTTTACATAACCTTTGACTGTATTGCTATATGAGAATTGTCATAACATTTGAGGTTTTCTACATTAGTAAATCACAATAATAATAACCAACACGCAAATAGACATAAGTTGATATAATAAGTGTAGTAAATAATAGTTTAAATAGTTATAATCTTCTATCCAATTTAGTATTCTTAAGTTGTTCCTTTAAACTTATCTATTAAAGAATTGGTATCAAATATATATATGTTCGATCGGAACTAAAACATCTCCCCTATCTTATATATTATTGTATATTATTGTTTATAATTGTGAATTTGAATATTAATTGTAATAATTGTAATTAGGATAAATAAATAGTTAGTTATAGATTAAATCACGTACCCTGTGTTCGAATCTGGACTTACTTATAAAACTATATTCTATGATCAGGATAACACTTGCCTGAATTGTGTGATAGTATTATTTAGTATTTCCTTAAATAAACTTGTGATTATAATTGCCTATACTTAGCACACATCAGCTTCCTAATCCCGGTTTGGAGCCTAACCTGTCTACAATTGAACTAGAAGTGGTCGGTGTCTTTTCAGTATTCACTAATGGATGTGATGCTTCCAACTTCTTATTTGGACAATAAGAAGCTACATGTCCTTTTGATGACACTTGAAGCAGGACATCTGTTTTCGTGACTTACTAACTTTTGCATCCGATGTCGGTGTCTTAGGCACTAAAGGTTCAACTACATGTTCTTTATTAACCACTTCATCAGTCTTAGTATCATTAATTACTCCACCCGGTACAAAATGTACTTTAGTGTGAGGAATTCTCTTACTATCATCAGATGAAGGATTCTTAATAACATTCTTCTATGCCTCTGACTGATCAGGTTTAGCTACTGGTTCTACAGAACATACTTCAGTCATCTCAGTATCTTCTGGAAGCCTAGTGTAATTTGAATTGAAAGGAGGAGGTGTCTCATTATAACCTACTCCTGACTTATCCTTTACACTTCATTGAGCATCTAGCATCTTGTCCATCTCAGTGGTTCTATAATTTTCTATCTTTCGATTTTGCTCAACTAGCTTTAATTTACAGTCAACTAACTCTTTCTCCTTATTAGCAATTGTCTGATTTAAGTCTTTTAGGTTCATATAGAGACCATCTATGATGACAGCTTTTTCATTAATGGTATCTCTAAGTGCAATCCTATCAGAAGCATCAGACTTAAATTTATCTTTTAAGTCCTGTTTATCATCACTTAACCTACGCACATCAATCTTAGCTAGTTCAAGTTCATATCTAACAGTCTTATTAGATTCAGTCAATATGCTAACTTGAGAAGACAATTTTTTGTTTGATACGATTAAAACACTAACCTGTGACTGTAAATCAGTAACTAAATAAGAGACATCAGCAAGAGTAAGAATATCAATACATACCCTTTTCTTGTCTATTTGGATTTCAGCCATGCGTGCTACAAAGTCTTCAGGATTCATATTTTCAGTTGAATCCATGTACAACACGTCTTCATCACTTGCTTTCATTTCAACCTTAGGCACCTTTACATCACACTCTGCATCAGTAGGCATGTAGGATGTAGACTCATTAATCTCAGCCATGAAAGCTTCCTCAGATTGAGTTTTCCATTCATAAGAGCCATCCAACTGTTTTACAACCAAGGCTTTGGAAGCAAGAGTGCTTCCCGAACCTTGTTTTCCATTGTCAGCTTCTACCTTTGGTCTTTGGCATTCCCGAGCAAAGTGTCCATAACCTTGACAGTTAAAACACTTGATCTTGGTCTTCTCAAACCCTGATCGATTGCCAACTACCTTTCTACCAGTTTTCTTCAAGAAATTCTTTACTCTTCTAGACAACATGGCAAGTTGATCCTGAAGTTCGATTTCTTCAAGATACTCAGGGTCTATCTGATCATAATCTTCCTCAAACATAATTGGATCATTGATTTTACCCTGAATGTAGTTTTCATAAGAAGCTACAAAGGAAGCAAGAACAGATAATTGTTGTTCAGCAGATTTCACACTCATAGGCATCTTTTGATGCTCCTGAGGTGACTTCTCAGTTGGTTTACTCTTTTCTTCACTACCAGATGAGGTAACAAGACACAGATCATCAGTAATCATTTCACAGCATTACCAACAAATAAAGCAGTGGTCGAGTTCGAGGAAGTAGTAGAGATAGAAGATTTTCCGTGATATAGTCCCGGATCCTGAGCCTGATCAGAATCAGTATCTCTAGTCTTCTTGGTGAAATCATAACCTCTGAGCTTATCAATTGCCTGCTCTAAGGTCATGGTTGCATACCTCTCATCATTGTCTTTAAGTATTATGCCATGCATTTCCCACTTAGACGGTAAACCCTCAATAAACTTGTCGGTTTTCTCAGTCTCGGTAGTTACAATCTCATGGTCATCTAGCTCACTCAGCAAATGGTAGTATCTTGTGGTATAAACATCAAGATCTTCTCCTTTTAAAGCTTTGAACACAGTAAATTGCTTTTTCAGGAGATTCCTCTTGCCTGCTTTAACTTGTGGACTACCTTCACACCTCTTCTCAAGAGCTGTCCACAAAGTTCTAGCAGTATGGAAGGACTTCAGTTGATGATTAAGTTCCTTAGAAAGACTCATCTTAATTGAAAAATGAGCCTTGTTCTCAACCTCAAATTCCTTCTTTTGTGCTTCACTCATCTGTTGATAAGTGAGAACCACAATAGCATTCTCAACAGTTTGTGTAGGTGCCGTGTATCCATTCTTGATACACATCCAGATAGATAGATCATGGAATCTACAGTAAGATTCAAACCTATCCCTCCAGCTATAATAATCCTCAACTCTTAACAATTTAGGTGGAACATTAGATTTTCCAATCTCGTGTTCCATCTCAATCATTTTGCTAAGGTCAGACATCGTGAAGTTTAAAATTAAACTATATTTGCAAATTCAGAAAAAGAAAATCTCGACTCGCAGAAACTCAGTTCAACTCACAATCTCAGCTCGACTTGCAGAATCTCGGTTCGCAAGTCTCAGTTCGGATCGCAGTGATGTCAACTCGCAAGTGATCTCTGTTCGCAGGAGAACTCGGTTTGCAGAGTATTTCGATTCAAAACTAAGTTCGACTCGCAAAATGTTGACTCGCAGAATGTCGACTCGCAAGTTCAACTCGGTAAGCAGACTTATCTGAAACCCTAATCTCGACTCGCAAAACGGCTGAAAAATGCGAAAACAATTTTTTTTGGTATTTTTACGATTGAAACTGGAAATTTCGACCGTAAACAAACCCTAAATCGTCCAGAGAGTGATTTTAATCGTTTTTACACACTAATGCACGTCAAAACAATCCTAAATCACACACGATTAACCCGAAAACTTCGAACTACCTTCGTTATCTAGCCCGAAAGCTCTGATACGAATTGTAAGTCCCTAGTTCTAGGATCGATAACTTCGTTATCTATAGTATTAAGGTGCGGAATTCCTTAATACGATGTTATCTTACTAACAACGAATAAGTTCGCGTTTCGATTAACTAATTACTTTGCTTTAAACGAATAAACGTCAAAGCCTAGTCGTTAGGTTTATTCTTATTTCTCTGGAAATTGAATTCGCAGGTTACAAATGGAATAGCAAAAGTCTAATTGAATTGTTAATGAAAAGTTAATAATTTTCTCAACAAAAATCATTTATATAAGTCGTCTCAACTCGCAGCCTTTGGGCCTGCGAGTTGACTCGACTCGCTACGCAGCCCAAGCCCATAATAAACTTAACTCGTTTGTCACCTGCTGAATTCTGATTTGCGAGTTCAGATCTCACCTCGCTTCGCAAAGACTTGCGACTTGAGATCTCGACTCGCAACAAACGTATATATTAAAAAAAAAATTCGTCTATCTTTAAAAACAAAATATTCATTTACAAATCTAAACTAATACACAAACATAATAATAATTACACCAGTCCTATTTTAAGCTAGATCTGTTGTCACAATCTATGTCTCAACAAAACGTTTAACACCAAAATAAACACCAAAACACACACGAAAATGAACACCGCGCGAAGCATAAATCGGTGAAATAATAAAATGACTAAAATACCCTTGTGAGGGCCCCCCTTGGCCGGCCACCCCCCCCCCCCCCTTGCTGCCCATTCCCCTCCCCTCTTGCTTCTTTGACTACACCACCTCAAACCCCCCTCCACTCACATTCCATGCATTCTCTCCATTTCACAGTCTAACTCACCCTCTCATTTTCTCTCTTTCCTCTCACACATTCTCTCTCAAAAATCCAGAGAAAATCAGCATTACCACCACCCTAACACCACCCACAACCACCATTAAACACCACCAAGTTAAAAGAAGGAATCACAAGAAAGAAGCTAGGATCAACACCATCATCATCCTCTCTTGTTCTTCTTCATCATTCTTTGTGAGAATCACTAACCCCTTCACTTATTTCACTTTCATGTTACTGATTTACATGTTATAAAACTCATCTAACAAAATTATGTCCAAATATAAGCTTAAAATACGTTTTTATAAATTTATATACAAAGATACATAATCTGTCCAGAAAATCACAGCACACTAAAAACGTCATATCTTGAGTTCTAGGAAGAGTTAGAAGATGCATTTTTTAAAAAAAAAAATTTGCGTATTGAAAAGATCTACAACTTTCGTGTTTTACACTTTTTCCAGAAACGCACAAGTTTTTCTCTACTGGCCGATTGGTGGGACTGGTCTGGGTGAAAACAGAATCTGGGCTATGCATGGCTATTTATTTTGTTTCTCTATGAAAATGGGACTTAAAATTCTTAGGAAACATATGTTAGATACTAGATACATAGAAGATCAGTTGGTAAAATTTGGTGAGACTTGACTTGGACCAGAAATTGGTAAAACACATGGTGAAATAAACCGACAAAAAGTCGAAAATGTGAAATCTTGAAGATTTGGGATTTTTATAAGAATCGACACTTTTGGTGAATTTGGACATGAACCGACAGTATATTTGGACTTTATAAACTGATATTTGGGTTGGGTAAAAGTTTCGGGTCAAACCGAGCAAGTTTGACCAAGTCAACAAAAGTGGCTCGATTTCTAAAAACTTACTATATTTGGAAAATGATAACAAAAATGGGTTTGGGTGACTTAGTTAGTAACTTGGACCAAAAACTAAACTTAGAAAGTTTCCCGAATGAAAAACCGACACTTAGAACACTTGGATTAAAAATTAGAAATCTGATCAGGCACAAGTGCCGCCTAACCAGCGACACTTACCCAAGTGACGCCTAATCTAGCGTCACTTACCCTTAGTGCCGCCCAATTATTCAAATTACTTATTTAGCGTCACTTGACCCAGTGCCGCCTGAACCAAGTGTCGCCTATAGCGACACTACCCCAAGTGACGCTGCCAATTTTAAAAATCACATTTAAGGTCACTTAACCTAGTGCCGCTAACCAACTGAGTGTCGCCTATAGCGACACTTACTTGAGTGACGCATAGAGTGTCGCCCCTAAGTGACACCTATAACAGAAACTTCAAAACTAGTTTCACACTAAGTGTCGAACTCACACAACTTCAATACTTGTATGCGATACAACACACAAAACATATACTTGAAAAGTATACAATGAAACAACATATAATAATATTGGTATAAGATTATTATTACAAACTTTCGCCAACGGGTCGTACACGTTTTTGATAAACAAACTTGAACAACTTATTTGGACATACTAGTTGATGAACTAGCTTTAGGTGGACATAAAACCTCCACCTACCCGATTGGCTTAAGTGGACATTAACCCCCACTTATAAAATCGCTATAGATGGTCTTTTGAGACATCTACTTATACAACCTCATACGTTTAGGGCGTTAGGAGGTTGCACACGGGAACGAGAACACCCACTACTTGCTAATATTTGATATTGCTTGCTATCTGCTTATCTCTGGTGAGTTTCATAGCCCCTTTTTACTGTTTTTCACTGGGGTGAGAATACATACAACTATTTTATAAACTGCTTTATGATAACAAGCACTGGAAACAACTTTTTTTGTACGGATTGCATGAGACCTGAATAATCCACTAAAGTCCTCTACCCATCATAGTCATTAAAATTTGTGCGTGAGTATTATTGGATAGATCTATCAGGGTTTGACAAACCTCGTCCGGGCTAGTCACGCTAGCCAACCCACGGGCGCAATATTACTTGTGATTTAGAAGTGTATCAGATTAGTACACTTACCGGAGGCAAACAACGTTAAGCTTGTCTATGAGACTCATGCAAATGGTATACTTATATTGCTGTATGCAATACTTTTACTTGTCGTTGGCTAACGATACTTTTACTTATCATTGAGGAATGATGCAAACTTGTGAAATCTTGTGGATCATATTAGCAACTGATTACTTAACAAACCTATGAACTCACCAACTTTATGTTGACCTTTTAGTATGTATTTCTCAGGTAACCCGTCGCAGTAGGAAGCTTTGGAAAGCTTAGCTCGAGTCGCATTGTTTTCAAACAACAAGAGATTAGATTGCATGTAGCTGTATTTTGTAGATTCGGTAATGTATTAGAAATCTCTAAACGGTTTATGCGAACTCCAGATTTATTTTGTAAATATTTGAATTATGGTAATGTAATATTTTCAAACGTCTCATATAGAGGTCGTTTTCTTTGATCTTTGTGTTGTGATATTTGATTTGGTCGGCGCCCCCGTGACACCTCCCACTTCCGCTACCACGTGTTTTCGAGGTGCGACAGCTTGGTGGGCTAGTTATGTCAGCTGGGCATGTTGGGAGATGCTAGCTGGGAAAACAGATGCATGTTGGGCTCGTTGTAGATCTCCTTGCATCCCACTCTATAGTGTGTGACCCCAAATAGTTTGTCCAACATTTTGTGAAGCCGGTGTATACATGAATTGCGATTGGTGGCTGTTCTGAACTCTTGGTGGTGGTGAGATATAAACTCATCCATATTGGCCTGTGGGTGGTTAGCGTCGATTGTTCCGGTGACCACCACCACGGCTATTGGTGCCACGCCCAAAACCGCGATTGTTGTTTACGAAGGAAGTGCCCGTGGTCATGGTGTTGCACGACCTAAAATTGTTAGGCGTATTATTTAAAAGAATAAGAAATAAGGACAATGAATATTGGTTTGGTGTGAAGACGTAAAGAAAGAAAACTATGAAATAAAATATATGGAATTAAGATGGTGGCCGTAAGTTGGGATGGGAGAGTGGCCAGTGGTGTGTAACAAGGTGGACGGGGGAGTCTAAGAAATTATTGGAAGGTTTTCAATAATTGTGGAAAGTCAAAGAAGATTATAGGAAAGTGTGGAGAGATTAGAGAGATTTTTGGAATGGGATAGGAAACAATTTTGAGGGATTCTCTGATACCATATCATTGGTTATTTCCCATACATTACAATGTTTACACATACAATATACAGAGACAAGATGGGCTAACAATGGGCTGAGTACATGGATCGATTATATACAAACTAGATACACTATACTCACGTATACATATACATATACTAACAGACCGTTCCTAATTGTTAAATTGGTGCAGACGTCACGTCGATTTCAATCAGTTTCACTCTCCCATTGGGAGTGGTCTAAGCCCGTTCCTAATGGTTCATCGTCCGTTTGAAGTGACGGAGCCGACGCTGATGGCACGGCTCCATCGGTTTAGTTCGTCGATTTTGCACGTCACGTTTGTCACTTTTTTCCTTGCTTTTTCTTTTCATTCTGAATGTGTATAACTAAAAGAATGGGTTATTAAAAAATTATAAAAATTGCACCATAAAAATCAATTTTTTTCCCTCTTCGAGTAGAAATGTGACAAGGTATGGTTTCGACGATTTTTTAGAATCCCCTAAAAATGGTATGCCAAACACACCCAAGGTCTTGTACATTTTTGTCATTTTACATTGATAATCTTCAACGTCAGTTAGTTTGTTAAACACTTACAAAACAAAAAATCTTCAGGTTCAGCTCTAGATAAAAACTTCAACTTCAAGTTTCCAACTCCATCCCCACACACACATTGGCTATTTATAAATTAAAAAACAACAAAAGCTGATAAAAAGTGTTGGACACTACAAGACACATTGAAATCATGACCAACAACGCGCCACACACGATCTTTCTATTTTTAACTATATGATATTGATAATGATAATGATCACGTACGTATTAATAATTTAAAATTCAAAACGAAATATATTTTAATAATAATTATCGGTTGTTTGAGTTTCTAATTATGTTCTCGAACATATCGAACCCAATACTTTAGTTTGATAAAACGATAAGGCATCTACAAATGTTTGGTAAAAAAGGTTTATATACTATAATGAACAAGCATTAGTTACTTAATTCATACTCATTAATAAAGTATATTTTCAGCACACCAATCATGTAGCTGATTAAAATATTTTCCTATTAAGAAATTCAAATTCAAATGGAATTTTTGTAATAAATAAATGTATTTAATGATGCAATAAGTGATAATGAAGTTTCACCATCACGCACGGACATATAAATTTTACACATACGCATCCTCTCATATGACCAAAAGATAACAAAAATTAGGTGATACACATGACTAGATTTTACATGGTATAAAAAATGTTTAATAATGATTTTGTTATACTAAGGATTTCTTTATTTATAATGACAACCATTAAAGCTCAATAAAGATGATATACACGCATACACGTGTTGTACTTTGTAGTTGTATGTTAGTATGATTGAAAACTCATTTAGTCTCACGAATTTATTGATTTATTCGAGTTAGGTTATTAAACGAGTTAATACATTAAATAATATACAACGTCTTATCTTATAACTAATGTGACAATCCAATTAACAAAACAAATTTATCACTTAATTATGCATTTTATGCCAATAACTTTATTATTATTTTAATCCTTAGATGTATTAGCAACACATAAATGGTAATTTAGGACTTGGCTGTACATATGTGCCACATCACCATAATTTACTAAGGACTTGCAACCCTATTATTAGTGTATATATAATATATCTATATATATATATGTAATGTATATATAGACATACTTTACGAGATATACATTTATTGACAACACTTTTGTTTTATACGTACCAAACTTTATGGAAATTAAAAAAAAAAAAAAATCAAAGACACATCTAACCAAGGACATAATTGAGGAACCAAAGACTTGAATGTGTGTCTTGGTGGTAAAGATAAGCTAGGATGCTATCGGGTGTCAATGAGCGGATCATAGAAAGAGCTCCTAGGTTACGAAAGCCTCAGAGTTAAAAGTTTATATTTAGTGAGAAAAAATAATTTTACTCTTCGATGTTCGTCCGGAATTTGATATGGAATTTTTTTTTTACATGATGTTGGTATTCGTTAAGTTAACTAATATTAATTAAAACTTCATATGACAATAATTAATATAAAAAGATATGATAATCTCACCTTTGCTCATTAGAAAGTTATCTAATTCTTACAATTTGAATCATATTTTCATTTTACTTTATACTTTGCATCATAATTATATCAAGTAAACCAGTGTTCTGCCTAAGGGTACCCGAACCCGAATAATATGTATTCAAAGTTTGTTTAGCCATTTGAATAATCCGAATTCGAATAGCCCGAGTCTTATTTGAATCTAATTTTAAATAAATATTTTAGAAGTCGAGTAACCCGAATAACCACAAAACTTATTGAATATACAAAATAATTATATACATGTTATTTATGATTTATATGAATATATTTATATTTAATAGACATGCAAGTTACTTATTTACTTATGATGATTCATCTATTAGTGTCATTTTGTAAACTTTAAGTTTTATTCAAGATGTGAAAATTCAAGATATTATTTTATTCAAGTGTAAATGAATTACGGGAGCCCGAATAACCTATTTTAAATCGGGTTACTAACTTGACTTTAATAACGTGCATAAATTAACCTACATCGCCTTTTTGCCTAGTCGTACGTTGAGGAGATGATAAATTACTTATAAGGTGCCAGGGTCAATATTGGAAATAAGAAGATATGAAATCCATACAAAAAGAAAAAAAAGGAAAATGAAAATAAAAACAGAGTCAAATTCATTTCAAATTGTATATATTCAACCCAATCCTCAAAATTCTCCTAATTCTCTCTACCAAATACTCCATATTCAAAAACCCACACCTTAAATCTTTCTTTAATCAATACCCAAATCCCAATTTCACATAATTTTCATCAATTTCTCAAAATTAAATCACTCCCGTTCCTTGGTTGGTCAACTTGAAGAATGATCAAAAGCTTTGACTTTTTCGCTACAAATTCAGGTTTTTATTGAGTTTTTTGTGTTGAATTCGTAGATATTAATCCATGGCAATTCAAAAAGACAGGGTGAAGTTGAATGTTGGTGGTAAGATCTTTGAAACAACCTCTACAACCTTAGCAATCGCCGGCCGTGAATCCTATTTCGGAGCTATGTTTGATGAAAGTTGGAACCTTCAATTAAATCCCGCCGGCGAACACTTTATTGATCGGAACCCAGATTGTTTCTCAATCCTATTAGATTTACTAAGAACAGGGGAGCTTTACATTCCACCAAACATACCGGATAAATTGGTGTATCGAGAAGCCCTGTTTTACGGTCTCATGGACCATGTTCGATCGGCGAAATGGGGCCCATTTGATGGGAACCGCCTCCAGCCGTCGAAATCTGTCACAGGACGCGCACCAGGTGACGGCACGGCGATCCGCGCGTCGCCTGATGGCGGCTGTTGTGTGGCCCATGGAAGTATGGTCCACATTTATGATTGGATGTTTGAACAACACCCTCCAATCAACCTTGATTACCAACGGGTCAATGACGCGGGCTGGGTTGGCCCGGTTGACCCAACCGGGCTGGTGATCAGCACGTGTGAACGGCTCGGGCGAGGTCAGGGAGGCATGGGCTTGTTTAATTCAACAACCGGAGAATTGAAGTATAAGTTTAATGTGACACATGAAGGTGTGGATAAAAGTTATACGGCGGGTGCCTTGTGTTTTAACGATAGTGGTAACTTGTTTTCGAGTTGTAAAGGGCGGAGTAACGAATATGGGATTGGTGTGTGGGATCAGAATACGGGTCAACAAGTCGATTTCTTTTACGAGCCACCCGGGTGGTCACTTGGAGATGCTGATAAACTTCAATGGTTAAATGGGTCTAATTGTTTGTTAGTAGCCACTTTGTTTCCTAGGAAAGATAATTGCTACATTAGTTTGCTAGATTTCAGGTCAAAGTCAATGGTTTGGTCTTGGTCCGACATGTGGTCTCCGGCGAATAGTGATGATCGACGTGTCAGAGACGCGATTGGTATGGAAGAAAATAGTTCGATATGTGTGGTTAACGAGTTTGAGGATTTAGGGTTCATGGACTTGAGGCGTGACTCGGGTTCAGTGAGGTGGAGCTCACGAAGTCGATTAATGAAGGGGAAAATGCCTGATGAGCCTTGTTACCCGAAACTAGCATTACACGAAGGCCAATTGTTTTCATCGATGAACGATTGTATCTCAGTGTTCTGTGGGTCCGATTGGGTCTTGACGTCGAGGCTTAGAAGGAGTTTTGGTGGCTCGATTTGTGATTTTTCGATAGGAGGCGATCGGCTTTTCGCTCTTCATAGTGAAGAAAATGTGTTTGATATATGGGAAACTCCCCCTCCTCCCATTGTGTGACCTTGTGATATTGATCTGTTATGGTCACAATTTGTTGCATCATTTTAGCATGTTTAGGTACTAGTTGCTAATCATAGAGAATTACATGACTAAGTTACATTATCAGTAGAGTATATGATATGATCATGTTTATGTTTTCATTGTTTTTGTCTTAGTTACTTTTTCTAGAGCTGAGATACTTGTAACCAAAAGCATTTGCTTTAATGAGTTGCACATCGTGCATTTAGACTTGTGCATTGCAATGGATGTTTGTAGTAAAGGTGGAATATGTTCTTTTTTTGTAGCTTATCCAATTTCTTTTTGACCATTCACTTTTGCAAAGGGATTCTTAGCCATGTGGTTGTTTAACTGACTCCAGAACCAACTCTGCTTGCATTGGTGGCTGGCGCCTGCTTGCATTGATAATTTTACATATGGGTTCTGTCAGTTTTTCACCCCTTATAACAAGGTGACACACTTATTACAGTATGGGGACATTTAGGGATTTCTACATTGATGAAAATGGTACAATAATTATAGAAAATCTGTACATTGTGCAATGTTCACTTGTATCTCTTGTTCTAACAAAAAGACAACCTTACCATTCTGTCAATTATTTTGCTTAGGTTAGTAATAGAAAAGGTATTCGAGTTGCATTGATCGATTATACGGTACATGTGGTCAAGCACATTGAATGTCATTTGACATTAGATTTCGCTCTGATAATACTTACTCTACGACATAACATACAAACGATGATGGAAATTGTCAATGTTTTAGCTCACTCGATCTGTTTCATACAAGTAGTTGCAACTGCTACTGCTGAAACATTTTGAAATTGTTCCATGGAATATAGCTCATAGCTTTTTGCTTTTGAAATGGTTACTACTTTTTCTTGAACTAGAACATTTAGCTATGTTGTTACAATCACTTGTAGGTTGTGCTTTGAAACTTGTACATGTGCTATAAAAAAGAGAGGCAACCTTTACATGTGCTCCAAGATTTAAAAATGGGTGTTTTGAAACTCTAGAACACAAATGCTTTTATGAAAAACAATCCCTTTTCCCAAACTCTAAAATTCCCAAATCCAAATAGCTTGTATCTTATGCCTTAAAACTTGTTCAGTGGTCCAAAAAAGGAGGCTAGCCTTTAGGATCATGTGCTTCAGAAATTTAAGAATCTTGGGTTGCTCTAACCACTAAAACCTCCACAGCAGATGGAGTAAAACACTCTTATGACACAACACACAACACACCATCAAAATCCTGACCCTTGTCTTGTTTCACTTGAATCTGGGACAATATTATAATGTCACAAGTCCTCCTGTCTCTGTAAATAAAACTAAGCATATAAAAACAATGTAATAAAGGTACAGAATTGCCTTGTTTGACCAAATTGTAATAAAAATAGTACTAGTAACGGGATCAACGCGGACAAACATCAATAATTAACAAGTAAGAATGACTAATCTGTTTCGGGTTAGCTAATCGATGGTCATTATTCAGTAAGATATATACGTGTATGTGGTCATATGGGTTATATTTTAAGGTATAAAGGTTATAGTTCCAACAACTATTGCCAGAAACCTGAGCTTTCATGAATTAATAAACAAGAACGTTGCAGGCAGTCTTGCATTAGTAAAACTAAAACTCTATTTCGGATCATAAATTATAAGGCCGGTTGGTTGATCCAATTCATGTACAGACAAAAGGAGAGATAGCTAATTTATTTTCTTTTATACGATATGATATAATATATATAATATAATTAATATAATGAAATGAAGGAATAAACTTGCACTGATAACGGATGTGAACTACCAAGAAACTTCTTTCAAAGGGAAAGAATATAATTCTATCAATTAACTAATAAAAACGAGTATATATCATTAATTATATTATATTGATTTTCTACAGTACTGTGATAATGTTCTGTTAGCTTAACATAGATCAAAGTAAACTAATGTTAGCCAGTCGGCTGTCTACACCTGTGTCACTTTTTGTTGCTGTTAACGGTCCAATATTTGTAAATTATGTCTTAATATGTGGTGAGATATAACAAACATAATACATCAGGAGCCAAAAATCATACTTCTTGAGTTCTGCTGTAGAGATATATGTAGGCTGCCCTGCAGCATGCAGCATAATGAGTAGGATACAATATCATGACGTAGGAACTCTACGATGTCCTGTAAAAGTGAAAGGATACCTCACATTTGTAAATTGTTATTACTTATAAACGGGTTTCATAGTTTATAAAATCTCTTAAAACATAATTTTTAAGAGGTTTACAATGACCACACATTTCAATGTAGACCGTGCTCCCCTGCTGCATAGCAAGTGACATTATATCAGATTACATATATGGAGGAGTTCCTTATATTTTCCGTCGTATACCCCCATCTCTTTCCTGCTATACAAATTTATACACTCTTATAGTCTTATTGTTGTGATGACCAAGTTCAAATTAGTACACCAACTTTAAGTGAAAATGAAGGAACTAACAGATTTCTGTCATGTGTTACTTTATGCTCTCCCCTTCACA
This sequence comes from Pseudognaphalium luteoalbum, assembly GCA_963422505.1. Lineage (NCBI taxonomy): Eukaryota > Viridiplantae > Streptophyta > Magnoliopsida > Asterales > Asteraceae > Pseudognaphalium > Pseudognaphalium luteoalbum. The sequence continues at coordinate 52,927,900 of OY730192.1, forward strand.
TTTTTAAAAATTAAATATCTCACAAACGGTAAGTCGAAAAATCATGAAAATTGCACCATAAAATTCTATGTTTTCTCCTCTTCGATTTGCCGTCTCTCAAGGCATACTTTCGACAACTTTTTTCCTTCCATTTTTTGGTGGGTTTTACAAATTGGTAACGCATGTGATAGTGATTGGTTGTACATTTAATTTGTGGTTAAGGTTAGGGTTTAGGGTTAGGGTTTATTAGGGTTTAGGGTTAGGGTTTAGTAGGGTTTAGGGTTAGGGTTTAGTAGGGTTTAGGGTTTAGTAGGGTTCAAGGTTTAAGGTTTAGAATGATTCAGGGCTTAGAATTTTGTAAAGCCTTTAGGGTTTTGGGTTAGGGTTTAGGGTTTGAGGTTTCTCCCCGAAACCTAAACCTCAAACCCTAAACCCTAAACGCAACACTTTAACACATGTGTTAGTAAATGTGAAACCCACCAAAAAAATATTAAAAAAAATCGTCGAAAGTATGTCTTGAGAGACGGCAAATCGAAGAGGAGAAAACGACGAATTTAATGGTGCAATTTTCATAATTTTTCGATTTTTCGTTTGTGAGATAATTGATGTTAGGGGTAAATGAGTTTTGTACATGTTAAACATTCTCTTTGTACACATGACTTGATATCATTGGTTCCCTCATTCTCACACAAATTTCTATTCTCATTTGAACCCACCTTTGTTGTGATATCTAAAACTTTAAGTTTAGGTGAATTAGCAGTCTCAATTTTTCTTGAGATCTTAAATAACTTGTGTATCCATAATCTACTGGTAGGAAAAGAAATTTAAAGAGTTGGTATATATGCGGTACAACAATTTGCTTACATTCATAGTTTTTGTGCTATGTTTTTCATTTGCGAAAAATGGTCAAGAAGCCAAAAGGCAAGTGTCTCAGTGTACATTAGAAGTATTCGATGAAAACGGTCAATGTTAAACAAATAATTGTAAAATTGGATGGACCACTTACCCCAACCATTAAATTTTGAGACAATAAAGTCATTGACTTCTCAATATGCAGTTTTTTGGATTGTATCAAGTTAGTGGATCATGATATTTTAATTTGATGAACGCAGTGTCAAACATGGGACGGATAATCTTTTTCCGCGAACCCTATCATAACGTAAACTGCAACACTCCCACATGATGTCACCTTCCATATGCCAATTTATACCAATTCTAAATTTTTCCTGCAAAGCATAGCAAAGATAAGGAGAACAAATTGATGTAGTGCAAGATTATGATAAATAGTTTAAACCTGTTGATTTTTATGAATATCAAGAAAAACTTTTTCAAGCACGTTGATTCACCAAGAATGCCATGGATGGGTATGCTTTGATTCACAAAATTAGAACCTTGATTCACAAAATTGGAAGCAAAATCGAAATTCTTGAAAATTAAAAACTGAATTGTTTACAATGCTTCATCAACCCTAAATAACATCAGGAAGTTTAAATGGGCCTAAAAACATAATGGGCCGGCCCAAAAGCAAAAAACAAAAGTCCGAATACAACCGAAAAAACATAAAATGGGTCATATCTCTCATTTGGAGCCGTTTTTGGGCCTGAAGGGTGGCAAGATAATGTTTAAGAACAATCAACAAATATTTCATTTTTCAAGAGAGAAGTATTTTTCACAATAATGTGAAAATGTTTTATTTGTCTACTACTACCCTTATTATCTTTGGTTATGTTCTTTTAACATCTAAGTTAATGCTACTAATCTATCTTCAAATGTTGAAGAAGCAGTCAAGACTCGAGGACGAGTTGCTTTTAACCCGGGGAGAATGATGCGGAAATGGTCACAAGAAACAAACAACCAATTAAAGATCTTTGATGAGCTTGGAAACAAATTCATCTATGTTATTTCAACTATAAATTCGTACTACGAGGGGGATATTTCTAGAACCAAACAACATGTTATGGTAGTTATGTAACACCCTCAAATTTACTGTTGCGCGGAAGCAAGCTTTGAGTGTTACTAATCAATAATCAAGCACCAAAGTAAAGCAAACGACATCTATATGCAACGTCGTACAATAGTACAAAAGTATTACATTGTTGAATCATAATAACAAGCTTCGAGTTCGAAAATGATTTCCTAGAGATTCTACTACATAACCGATATACAAAAAGTAATGCAAAAGAATCTCCATAAGTTTGTATGCATGCGACTCGAGCTATCAGTCCTAAGTGTGGTGCAGTGCTACTGCTGTAATGTACCTGAGATAAATGCTAAAAAGTGTCAACCAAAAAGGTTGGTGAATCTCACAGGTTTAGTATAGTAATCCTTTATGAACCACAAGTAAAGTACCAGTAATGCCTTCGAGCATAAAAAGTAAATCAGTAAATCAGTAGGTCAACACAATTACCATGAGCTCACAAGCTGAAGCTTAACAGTGTAGTGTGAATGGTACAGTCAAGTACAGCATCACGTACCCTCGTGAGTGCTATTTAGACACTCATATGTAACAAGTACTAATATGCCTGTTTCTACGGTGTAATCTGTGGCAGCGCTACTACCCCAGGCAGGGATTGTCAGTCCCAAATGGATCTATTTAGTAGTAATCGCGCTTAAGTCCATAACTAACAACTTATGATAGGAGGATTTCAGTGGATAAAAAGTAACTCATGTAATGTATGTAAAAGTAGTGTGTAGCAGTTCAGTACTTGTGTTCATAGGTAAAATGGTAGCAAATATCTCACCCCAAGTAGAAAACAGTAAAAACGGGGCTGTAAGACTCACCTGAGTCAAGCAAGTATGATACTTTCGTGTAAGCGAATAAGTATCCCGGATGTAAGTCCGTAGTGTCGGATGTAATTCCGTAGTGTGGTTCTCCGAACCCTGCAACCTTCTGGCGTCCGAAACGCACAAGGTCGTAAGCAAGTAAGTAAGTTGGTGTCACGAAGGATCACCCATGCTAGTTGTCCACTCAACTAGGAAATGTCCAATTATTTGTTTGTACTTTTGTAATTATTTTGTAAATAAGTGATCCCGTTGGTGACGGAGGTGTAATAATAATTCAAATATTATTATTATGTAATTCATTGTGCTTGTATATCTTGTAAAGCATATACAATAGTTGGTTATTTGTAATGTGACGTGTAACCGTCGTTTGGATGTAAGTCCGTGCGAGTGTAAGCTCGTCTTATAAACAATTGGTTCGAGTGTAAGCTCGTGGTAAAGTGGGTGTAACCCCATCCAAGTGTATGTGTAATCTCATATGTAGTTTTGAGTGTAATCTCGTATGTATAGTTATTGTCTCGAGTGTAAGCTCGTATGTGTTCAAGTTGTAGCGTATACTTCCAAAAGCATATGTGTATCATGTAAGTGAAGTGTCGTATAAGGTATATTGGTTGTATGCATTCAATACTTAGTGTAAAAAGTATTTTAAAATTTCCATTTCGTGCGACAATATGTAACCCGACAATGTCATTCACGGACACTGTTCATGCGACAATCGCATGCTCGGACCACTGTTCATACGACAATATATTCACGGAGTTTTGTTCATACGACAATAGTATTCACGGAATACTATTCATGCGACAATGATGATGGTATTGTCGTAGGTTTGAAGTTTTTCCGATTTCGTTTAAGTATTCGTTTTCGTTTACTAGGTCGAACGGGTTTGGTTTGATTTCGAGTGTTATCAAGTCCGAAATTATGCATCCGAGTCTCACCCTAAAGTCCGAGAGTCAACCCTCAGTCCGACAGTCAACGAAAGTCAATTTTTACTGTTCATTCGTCAATATTTTCACGGAGTTACTGTTCATCCGACAATGTATGCACGGATTTACTGTTCATCCGACAATGTATTCACGGATTCTTTGTAATTTTTATTTAAAATAGTAAACATTATCGAATAGTTCTGAAATTTTTACACAAAGTTCCCACATATGTTATGTACTTCCTGTAAATTTTTTATGACTTTTAAAGGTTTTTGATATTTTATAAAAATTCACAAAGTGTCAGTGTTCAGTTTAATCCGAGATTAGACCACTTCTCACAAATCTAATTTTCTGGAGAAATGGGTGTATTTATGGAATGAGCCAAAGAAGAACTTTTTGTATATAACAAAATTACTAAGATTTAACAAGTGGTATCACACGTTTTTGAAGTCTAGAACTCGAGATATGGTCTCGAGAAGTAGGCGGTTTTCACTGCTCGCCGGAATAGTAAACCTATGTTACCGGAGAAAAATATTTTCGAGAAGTAAACGGAGTCAAGAAGTCATGAGACTAATTTTGTTGGAAAGATAACTTCTTGTACTACATTTTAGGCTTAATAAACGTCTATTTTGATGTTGTAATGATTTTTATAAAATTCATGGAAATGGGTACAAAATCTGGACAGGAAGGTTAACTTCCTGTTTTCGAGTTTTAATTTGTGTTTCGACTTATCTTTTGGACATTAACTAGTTGAATAAGCTACATAACATGTTAATACATATTTTATAAGAAAAATAAAAGAGTTTTGAAGTCTCACAATGGTGTATGAAGAAACGGAGACGGTAGAAGTGTTGTACACGCGTAGGCGGTCGTTTTGGTGTCTTCGGCTTCGCTTTTCCTTCAAGAATGAGGTGGTGGCCAATGGTGGATCGTGGTGGTGTGTGGTGGTGACTGGAAATCGTGTGAGAGGGAGAAGGGAAGAGAAGGAGTGTAGGTGGAAGTGTGTGAAAAGAGAAATGAGATGGAGTGGGTTGAAGTGGGGGTATGGGATGGTTTGGAGTATGTTTTAAGCAAACAAAGGGAGTATGGTTCTCCCTATTTGGCTGCAAATTTCGTGGGTGGGGCCTACTAAATGGGTGTGTACATCATTTCCTCGAATTTGCACTCTGGGCGGTGTCCGTTTACCCGTTCGTTTTGCGTTTTAATTGACCGTATAACGTTTTATTCAACACGTTTTGTTAACAATTTAAAACACGATATTTTTACTTGAAGTATTTTATTAAAATACTTAATAATGTGATATAAGACATAATTTGACTTTATTTCATCCGTCGGGCGCGTTTCGCGCGCTTTCGTCGCGTACCGAGTGTTTTATACGATACTTAATACGTGTAATATATTCTCACAATATATTAGGGTAAATAATGTTTGTTTGGATAGTTCCACATTATTTTTAACAGTTTGTCAACGTCCATATTTTCATTATCGGATATCCATCCGGTTCATAATTGTACGATTTAAACAAATCATGTAAACGTGTATGTAATTACACAGAAGTCATGTATATTTAGATTAACATAAACTAAATACACATAATTACCAGTAGTTTAGGCACTAATTACAGTCCTAAATTAGCGGGTGTCACAAGTTAGTACCATAATTGTTTTTTAATGTTTTCTTTAATTTTCTGTAAGACTTTTGATTAGCATTAGACTTTTCATATTTCATGAGACTTTTCGTATTTCGTGAGTTATTAGCTTCTTTATCTTGCAACCTATATAAAGGCTTCCATATGTAATAGAAAGGGATATATGATGAGTTTTGAGTTTTATGAAATTGAATTTTTCTCTCAAATTGGGTTGATCATTTGAGTTGAAATTTTGCCTAATTGCGGTATTCTTGGTGAATCAACGTTAATTAGAAGAGATTATTCTTGGGTATTCTTAGAATCAACAAGTTTAATTTGTTATCTTATTGCGGTATCTTATTTAATTTGTGTTATCTTATTTCACCCTACATCTTGGTATCAGAGCCAAAAATCCTGTTAGAAAGAGATATAGTTATGCTTATGATGAAATCAAAGTTTCTCTCAATTTTGTGTTAACAATTGAGTTGAATTTATTCTCCCCGCGGTATTCTTGTAAATCAACGTGTGTTGGAAAATCCTAACCGCGGTATTCTTTGTGAATCAACGCTTGTTAGAAGAGATTATTCTTGGGTATTCTAAGAATCAACAAGTTTAATTTGTGTTACGTTTTACACCCTACATCAGTTGGTATCAGAGCTGAAATTCCTGTTAGAAATGGTAATCTATGATGTTTATGAAGAGCTAGAGAAACCCGATGAACGTGAGATTTTGTTTATAAACAGAATTCTCGATGGTAAATTTGGGTTTTCTAGTTTTGAAGAAATGGAAGACATATATCTTACGAGTTGCAATAACAAAAATGACAATTGTGATTTCATTAACAATAGAGTAACATGTAAAAATGTTATTTCATTGAATATCTTTGATAAGTTATCATTTGAAGAGGAAGACTACACACATCATCATAATCAATCTTTTCTTAGCAAAGAAAAAGATTTTAACGGTGCCACGAAGATATTGATTGTTTCATCTTTATTGAAACGTTGTTATGAACCTTCAAAGTGGCAAGATAATGTTAAGAACAATCAACAAACATTTCATTTTTCAAGAGAGAGAAGTATTTTTCACAATAATGTGAAAATGTTTTATTTGTCTACTACTACCCTTATTATCTTTGGTTATGTTCTTTTAACATCTAAGTTGTTAATGCTACTAATGTATTTCCAAATGTTGAAGAAGCAGTCAAGACTCGAGGACGAGTTGCTTTTAACCCGGGGAGAATGATGCGGAAATGGTCACAAGACACAAACAACCAATTAAAGATTTTTGATGAGCTTGGAAACAAATTCATCTATGTTATTTCAACTATAAATTCGTACTACGAGGGGGATATTTCTAGAACCAAACAGCATGTTATGGTAGTTAGTACCATAATTGTTTTTTAATGTTTTCTTTAATTTTTTGTAAGACTTTTGATTAGCATTAGACTTTTCATATTTCATGAGACTTTTCGTATTTCGTGAGTTATTAGCTTCTTTATCTTGCAACCTATATAAAGGCTTCCATATGTAATAGAAATGGATATATGATGAGTTTTGAGTTTTATGAAATTGAATTTTTCTCTCAAATTGGGTTGATCATTTGAGTTGAAATTTTGCCTAATTGCGGTATTCTTGGTGAATCAACGTTAATTAGAAGAGATTATTCTTGGGTATTCTTAGAATCACCAAGTTTAATTTGTGTTATCTTATTTCACCCTACATCAAGCAACCACACCACGTTACAGTATAATGAAGATAATGATTGTTTAATTTGACATTCCTAACCATGTTGGAATTGCAAGTTTTGGGTTCCATTCATCATGTAATTAAGGATCACACCCAAAGTCATCAGGAACCCAAGTGCCTTTTCAGCTGAAGGCCATTCTGTAAGAACATTCCTCCTTAACACATACTGTAAGTACCTCAAGTGCAAAGATACAGATGTCACTGGTGACATTATCGGTAACATACCATGGGGGTCTTCTTATGAACAATTCTGCAGGTCCTCGTTTTCAAGAGTGAAATGATTTCTATATATTAAAAGAGCAGCCAAAATGAAAGACAGAAGGTGACAACCACCAAGTTCACAGTGCATTAGCAGTACATTTCGTAGTCCAAGTGCGATCCAGCTTTTGTTGGATTCAAAAAAATGGTAGATCATCTCCATTGAGAGCAATGTGCAGGTAGGCAGCCTTCAATTCATATCCTGGCAAACATCCCGCTTTCTTTATTACCCTCCTGAAAACTATGTATCATGATTTCAAGGTTCATGGTAACTGTCCTTTAACAGACGACATATATATGTACTAATTATTAAAATTATTATTATATTATGTTTCTCACGTATGCTCTATAATCTTCTCGTTCACAAGAAAAGCTTCTCTTAATACGCAAGTTGATTCTTACGTAGTGATGTACTGCCATGGTCTGAAACCGTAGTTTTAGACTAATAGACATGTTGCATAATCATAACACAAAGCTTCTAACACCAAAGGGCAATAACAAAAGGGCAAAACTGGAACTCTTTCAAATCATTTTCATGAGATTTTGAAACAAAATATGCATGCAAAACGCAAATCTTTGAAGCCACAAATTGGTGCAACTACACAAACAATCAAAGGCCACACGCTATTGTTAGAATATTTCACAACCAAAACCTCATTTATTCACCAGGCAAACTATAATTATATAATTATATACAACATTTATTTTTATTTTCACACATAAATGATAAATCCACAACGTAAATATATCTTTTTTACAGAATTTGGAAAATTTATCAATATTGTTTCTAGGGTTCGATATCAGTGAATTTCAATGGATTTGTTACGTAATTTGTTGCAGAAGCCTCCAGAGGGACTTGTTTGGATCTTTGAACGTGGTAATGATTTAATTCTTAATTATTCGAGTAATTAGTTTTATATCCGTGCTTATGTATTATGGTTTCTAAACCAAAATCATTTTATCATTAGCTCGCTTGTAAATAGGTTTTAGATGCTCTAATTAATAGTTGTGTTACTGAACTTTATTATATACATTTTATATGGTGTTTTTAGAGCATTAATCCCAATAATTTTATAGGCCACGCTCTTGTATATCATGTTAGGAATGTGAAAATTAATCTGAACAGAAGAAAACGAGTTAGTTGGATCTTCTTGTCTGAAATCGAGACTCGATTGCATTGGATCGCGATCCTGGAGTCGGCCAGAAAGGCTGTTTTCTTGTTCTACAAGTTGTAACCCCATGTAATTGTCACCCTTGAGCCACGAATCAATAAGATAAAAGTCTTTGGTTTGACCCCATGGATTAAACTAGTCTCCAAGATCGGATATAACCATGTACCATCTGTGTGTTGTATTGCTCGTATTTGTATTTATGTATCTTGATTGCTTGTATTGCTAGATTAGTGATGTGATTATCCGTTTATTGTTTATTGTTGTGGGTATGTGTTCGTGATTACACACGTAGTTTGGGTTCGCTACAAATTCACAGTGTTCATTATGTAGTACAATAGTGTGGATATATACATATATATACTCAAGAAGAAAAATGATTAGAACTTTGTTTTAGTTTTGATATATGATATATGATACGATGATGTGTCGATTGGTGTGCAGTCTTTGACTGCTGTTTCACAACCGAAGGTTGGGAACAATTAGAAGATTATACAGCTCATATAGGCAACATAACAAATCATTTAATGGAGACATACCCTGAATCTTATCATATATCTGAAGCAGAAAAATCTGGTGCAGATGCTAGGTGTGTTTTTCTTCCTTTGTTTTTCATTTTTTCACGTAGGAGAATGACGTCACCAACCAACCAATCTCATCATTTTATTTTATTTTTTAATGTAGGTCTGCTCCATATCCTCTACCACCTATAAATAAGGGGCGTGCTCTGTCTAGCACAACCGGCTGTGGAAACTCAACCAGCAAAGATAACGAAGCCATTTCATTGGAGTAAGCTTGATAAAACAACACAAGGAAGCTTGTGGGCTGAAGCAGAAACATCCGGTGCAGATGCTAGGTGTGTTAATTTCCTTTCTCTTTTCATGTGTGGCCATATTTCTTTTTTTCGTGAAGATCTCATTTTTCTTATAGCTGATGTGCATCAGGCCAGACATTGATTTTCCAGAACTTGAAAGTCTCTTCTCAGTGAATACACGCTCCGATAAGGCCACAAAAGTAAGAGCTCAAGCAGCTAAACCATACAAAAGTGCAACTGGTAGAATAGTTTCCTTATATGTGTGCAATAAACGTATCTTTAAGTACCTTTTGGCTATTCTGATAAATGAGGTTGATGATTACTTTAGTCCTTGTTCAATATTTGATAACTGCATTATATTTTAAACATCTAGTATATGTTGGTTATTTCTTTATTCACACCTATATAGCAGATTGAGCGCTGGCGGGCATACCACTGTGAGATCATGCTTTCAAAGTTGAAGATACCATTACATGAATTGATGGTAAGCTCAGAACAATTTGCATTTTACTGCTCTATAAACACAATCATTGATCAACTTAAAAAAAGGTGATAGTATTTCTATTGTACTTTCATGTTTTATCCAGATTACCCTTATTCTTCTGGTAAAAGTTTACTAAACAGAAACCTTTCAGCCCATATTATTTCATTTTTTGTTCTATGTAGAATTCGTCGATGAGATTAATAAATATGAACATAATAAGCGTACGCTGACAGATTAATGGTAATATTAATAGTAACCTGCTAAACATAAGGTTCTCATAAGTTGTCATGAAGTAGTTCATAATTTGTGTTCATGAGAGCCAATGCAATCTCAGTAAAAAAACTCTAGAAAGTTGTGAAATTATTACCTTGTGAATTAAATCCTAGTTTGGGCTGTTTAATACATGCTTTTAATTCTTTAGTTGTGAACTGTAACAGGAAATCGTCCTTAATTTGGATGTTACAGCAATGGATCTTGAGCAAGTGGATAATCTTATAAAGTACTGTCCTACCAAAGAGGAGATGGAACAAATTAAGGTGTAATGTTGGTTGAGATGTTTAACATTATCATTTGGACCTTTTCTGCCAATAACCACTTTATTATTGATGCTATATATCTTACATTTTTTTTTCGAAGTTTGTCGTCAGCTATAAGATTATTCCACAGCTTTTGATCATAGTATAACTAGCAGTTCTTATGCTTAGGGGTATAAAGGAGAGAAGGAGGAATTGGGAAAATGTGAACTGGTACGTGATTAATTACCATTCTGCACCAATATGGTATGAGTCATTTATGAGTAGTCAATCATATGGAATTAATTCCGATTTCTTGTAACAGTTCTTCATGGAGTTGATGAAAGTTCCACGTTCAGAAGCTAAACTAAGAGTATTCTCATATAATTCTCTCCCTAGGAAATGCGTTGAACCAGGGAACTGCAAGAGGTGGGTTATCAATCGACCTTTTAGTTATACGCCCTTGAGTTGTTAAATTTATTTATTTTGAATTACTTTGTTTTGATTTTAGGTGGTGCTGTTGGTTTCAGATTGGATAGCCTCCTGAAACTTACCGAAACACGTGCCAAGAACAACAAAATGACTCTGATGAATTATCTCTGTAAGGTATTACTTCTTATTACAATGAAAGCCATAGAATGTATCATTTTAAGTGGATAAGTCATTGTTTTACTTTTTCTCATCTTACCTCTGGTGGATCTCTTAGGTACTTGCAGACAAACTACCCGAACTCCTTGATTTCTCCAAGGAACTTGGCAGTTTGGAAGCTGCAACAAAGGTAAACTTGTCCCAAATTAGCAACAAAAAGTTATAAAGTTATGGCAGTTTTGTGAATGTTGATCGAATTGACAATTTCATTCCAGATCCAACTCAATATCTTGGCAAGAGAGATGAATGCTGTTACGACTGGTCTGCAGAAAGTAATCCTGGAAATGAAAATGTGTAAAAAAGATGGAAATGTGTCTAAACATTTCCGGAAGGTACACGTGTAACTAACTAATATAGCCATCGATTTATATTTTGATAACACAAAGATGATTTAATTGACAGCATAACAATACTCATCATATACTGAAACATTAACTTTTGGTTTTTAATGTCGGTCTCTGAAAAAGTTTATTTCTTCTGCGGAAAGTGAAGTAAAGTCTGTAACCTTGCTGTATGCAGGGTTGGTATTTCTCAAGATCAATCAAGATATTAAGGCTAATTTTAGTCGCCGAATTTGATTGTAAGTTTGTGTTTCTATAGGGTAAAAGTGTCGATGCTTTGGTTAATTACTTTGGGGAAGATCCTTGCCGTTGCCCATATGGACAAGGTATTCATAATAAATGTTGAAATTTTAAATTCGTTTCTGACTTCTGTAAGCTAAAATTCCATTTTATGATAGTTGTAATTAGTAATCGTCGAAAACGCCAAAGAGTTAAATATGTTATATGTACAGAAACTAATCCATTTCATGATATTCTTTTCAGTTGTTTCAACGTTGTATACATTTGTGAATATGTTTAATCAAGCCCATGATGAAAACTGCAAGCAAATAGAGGCAGAGAGAAAGAAGGCACAGAAGGAAGCAGGAAGCTGAACAAGGAAAAATAAAAAAAAACACAAGCCGATAAAGAGTCACGAAGAATAAAGAATCCCTATAATTAAGGAGTCGGAGCTAATACGAAATACCAATACAGAGTGAAAATTAATAACAAAATTGAGCATTAGCAGACTTTTTTTTCTTGAGATCTTGAATAACTTTGTATCCATCCTCCACTGCTAGGCAAAGAACTTGAAGAGTTGGTATTATGTGGTACAACAATTTGCTTACATTCATAGTTTGTGCGAGATATCTGTTTTTCATTCACGGAAACGGTCAAGACAATAGGCAAGTGCCTGTGAGTACATTAGAAGTATTCGATGAAAATGGTCATATTAACCAAATAATTGCAATACTGTATGGATCACTTACCCCATCCGGTCATATTTTGAGGCAGCAAAGTCACAAACTTCTCAGCATGTAGTTTTATGGATTATAGTAGAATTTATAAAGGGAAAATGATTGGTTGGCCTAAAACTGAAGCCTAATTATAGACCTGAAAATGTGATTGATATATGTGAAAAATCGATTGAATGATATTAGGAGATAGAAATAATTCAATCATTGAAAAAGTAGGTATACGTAATTAGTCCTAAATAGCATTACTTTTTATAAAGTTTGCGGATCATGATATTTGGGTTGATGAATGCAGTCTCAAACATGGCACGAAACAAAATTTCTCCACGTCCCATATTGTCATGTAAGCTGCAACAATCCCACATATATGATGTCACCTTCTATATATCAATTTTACTTTGGCCTGCAAAGCATAGCAAACATTGGGAGAACAAATCAACTGTCCAAAAGCAAGCACACAACATACGACACAACGATGTAAAGATAAAACATCTTATTAGATTGTCTAATCTGACATTCTTAAACAACCTATAGGTTGTGAAGATACAAGTCACCGGCTATATCGGTTAAGTTTTAAAATCTGACACAATTTTTATGTACGTGGTTAAAAAATGATAAGGTGGATTTTTGTGTGTGTGTTATAATACATATCAAATATTACGTGTACATTTAAAATAACATATATTTAATTTAATTTCACACACAATATACACCACATCGTTACCAAATTTTAAATCTAACCAAACCTGATGAAACCCCCTAAAAGATTATATTATTGTGTTCTTTAAAAACCACTAGCAAAAAAATTGAAATAAATAACTACAACAACAAGTACAACATAAGCATTTTAAAAAAATCGATTGGTAAATAATGCAAACAAATCGGTTACTAACAGACTACATTATTCACATAAGAACAAAACATAAACGTTAGTATCCAACATGGTAATAAAATGAGTATATTACCAATTTTAAGATAAAATGGAATAATGTTACCAATTTATAGCTTTTAACTTAAAACAATAGCATAATCATAAAAGGATTAAGTTTCTAACACTGAAGGCAAATATATACAATTATGCACGTGTAATTTCAGAGTAATTAATAGACTACCGTAACTTTTCGGGATATTTGAATCAACTCACTTTTTTTAGTTGAATAAATACTAGATTTAACAACCGCAACAACACGAGCGACTCTATATTTTTTATACATAGATGTTTTTAAAGTTTGTATTAATTTAAGTTTTTAGATATTAAATTCATTTTGTTATCTTTAAAGATAAAGTTATATATCAATTCTTATCGTATACGAAGTATATGTTTTGTGTTAATATAAAAATACATTTGAGAAGATTGTTTTATTTATTTTGTATTATAGATCATAGATTGAATGTTGTATGTAAAATATAATTTTAAAATAGGGATAGGTTATTGTAGGAACACTTCTTATCGTAAGAACCGTAGGAACGACTTTTTTTATTTTTAAATTCAACATATATACACATTAAAAAAAAGTATGCCAAAATTATTAACATTTTATCCTTTTTTAATATTTATCGATTAACAAAATAAAAATATATATGATACACAAATTAAAATTGTGTATCACGGCCTTTTATTTCTGAGACTGTGATACACACTAAATTTTTTATGATGTGTATCACATATTTTATTAAAAACTAAGAGCACACAATTCTAAGAATTTTGATATAAAACTTTTATCAAAAATATAATTTAGTCTTAAGGTTTAAAGTGAAAAAAGTCGTTCCTTCGGTTCCTACAATAAGAAGTGTTCCTACTTGAACCTTCTCCTTTTTACATATGCTTTAAGTTGTAAGTATTTTTGTTTCTTATTGTGGTTGCATGATTCTTCAAGTTTTATTACTACCTCCGTCTCAAAATTATAGTCCATATTTCCTTTTTGGGATGTCCTAAAATAATTGTCCACTTCTCATTTCAACCAATAAGAAGAGAGTTTAGTGGTTGCAGATTCTATTTGAGTAGTTGAAAACTGTTGTGGTCCCACTTTTATTAAACTATGTGCATTTTATTAGTGGATAATAATTTTAAAACGGGGGAGTAATAGTTATACTAATAACATTTCTTATTGTTTCAAAGAACCGAGGTAACATGGACTACGATATTTATTTAAGTATATCAATAGTTGTATGAAATAAAATTAATAATTAATCTTATCGGAACTTAAGAGAAAAATGATTTATTATATTTTATAATAATAGTACTATTTTTCTAATATTTATCTTATTAAAATATTCTCAATTTATCTTATTAAAATATTCTCAACGTACATTTCATAAGTTTATGTATTTAGAATTAAATGACAATTACATTTTTCATGTTACATAGTCGTTGCCGAAAACAGAACAAAATATTTCATGTTACATAGTCGTTGACTTTTTTACAAATTTTCTTAACTAACCATACAGTACACAAATTGCATACACACACACACCGGGAACCACAGGACTTGCGACCCGATAAAGTTTTACAACCCATACTTATATTGGATCCCATAATCTCGTCCATAGGCAACTACATCAAGTTTTACACGTCCATACCTCTGTCTATTTCAAAACTTTCTCGTTAGGTTTGATCATAAAACCATAAAACGTCAGCAGAATGATTGATTAGTGATTATGTGACAACTCTCCAATTTAGGTACTGATTAACATTTAAGCATGTGCATTCTTACGCTAATTTCCTGATTAAGTTTAAAACAAAACTTAATGATGTGATGTAAGCCTAGCAGCCCAATACTTTTAAACAAAAAGTATTACCAATACGTAAGTATTTAAAGGTTACGTACAAATGTGTCGAGAAGAAACCGACAGATAAATACCACAAAAGTTGGTGACACAACAAAATTAATAATTCGATTATTAATTACGAATACTATTGTATCTATAACATATAGATAGAACGAGTAAAATATACGTTTAACATAAAACGTATTATAAAACGAACAGAAACAATTTTAAAATGCATTCAGAGATCAAGATGAGAAAAATTCAAATTTTCTCATTCATTTGGAAACATTTGTAACATTACCTCAAAATATGAACCCGAAATTCGACTGAAATTTGGCACTCAATTAAAATGTTAGCAGTCCAACGCAGAAATTATACAACAGTCAAAAATAATGAAAATATCATTATTCCGAACTTAAATAACGAACCAGGAGAGCATCTACAAAATAAAAATATAAAATGTTTACTTTTATATTGCTAAAATTATACCCGTACCCGAAACTAACGGGCTTAAAATACCCAACTAACTCCAATAATTGGGAGACCACAGACTGTGATCTCCCATACTCGACTCATTATACTGCTACTTCTTTCCTTTCCTGATCATTTGATCAACACATATCAACACACACATCAACTATCCTCACACATCAACTTCCTTTTCTTCTTCCTTGTTAAACACCAAGTAGCAGCAGTAGATCAGCAGGGGTAGTAGAGCAACAAAGATAGAGCCATAACATCATCATCTCCTTCGCATCATCTTCATCATCCTCAAAGATCCATTGTAAGGAAACACCTTTTTCTTTGTTTTCTACATCTCAAATACATTATATAACAAATGTATATATCTAAATCTGTGTATATATCATCAAAACTTGAAGATTTGAAATGATTGTTCTTGAAATGGATTATATGGGACCAAACTTTGAATCACAAATCATAAATGTGAAACTTGATGTAATGTGATATAACATAATATAATGTGAGGTTATAATACTGGAAATGGTGTGATAATGAGCTAAAACTCGTAACAAACAATATATATATACGTACATATGAACACAGACAGAAACAGAGTGCAAGCGACAGGGACGAACCAACCCGATCGGTTGGCTTGGGCCAGCCGATCGGCTGGCTATGATGAGCCGAACGGCTCAACAAACTGAGCCGAACGGCTGGTTTGTTTGAGCCGATCGGTTTGTGATCTTTGACCCGAACGGATGATGTGGACTGGACCAAAACGAATAATGGACTAATTAATTTGGACTGGATCGAGTGACAGACGGGGTTTGGGCCGAGACCCCAGCCGAACGGCTGGACCACCCGAGCCGAACGGCTAGCCCAGGTCAAACTGCTGGGCTACGCTGTGGGCTGGGCCAGGGACTGGGCTTTGGTCGCAAATTGGGCCGAGTACTCCTTGGGCCTAAGATATTGATTTGGACTGAAACTTTTAAAAACAAACAAGTTAAATTAAACTAACGGGCTAGTGGGCCAAAACTTATAAATGGGCCCAACTGATCATGTAATCGGGTTAAGTTATTGGGCCGAAAACAAAACAAACCGGGCTGCGCCCAATAAACTTCCAAAACTTTCCAAGCATAAAACGTGACCCGATTTATTTAACGAAACGTTTATGATACTATATATATATATATATATATATATATATATATATATATATATATATATATATATATATGTACATATATGGACTACACGTTTAACAAACGTATGATTTAATAATATACAACAAGTATATTTGCATAAGGCAACATATATATAACAAGTATATGTACAAAGGGAACAAAACGACATCCAATTATATATGCGACTACATACTAAATATACACTTGACAAAGTATATTGTGTAAGGAAATAATGACAATATTTCAACACAACGTCACCAAACAAATGTAACGACTTACATCATTAAGAAATCAACAATTTCTTCAAACAAATAAACCGTTAACATAAGTTGATTAAACAAATCAAACGTACTTATGTTAATACATTTATTGTATATAGGTTAACACACCTTGGGCTATTACCGTCAGCTGCTAGCTTTCATTTCCGAGCACATCACAGTGAGTTTACAACCCCTACTTTTAAATGTTTTCTGCTTTTAAACACAGGGGTGTTAAACATAGAAATTGCATGCAACACATGCAATCAAACTATAAATGCTTTATTGCTTTTATACAAATGTTGACATGTGATATTACATATTCACTATTATTTTGGGAATTTAGACAAGGTATCCTAGTACGGACCTAGACTTGGAATGTGTGCATGAAAGACCTCATGACATACTACTGTAACCATTAGCTAGGTGACTCTAGCCACTGAGTATACGGATAGTACTATTGCCGTGACGACCCTCCTACGGTGGAGCGTATACTTAAACGTCCGTTCAGGCAAACAACATAAGTTCTGGTTGTGGTTTGGTTATAGGGTTAGGTCGCGTTACTTTAACCTGCAAGGTTTAGCTCACCTTTCAGGGGATCACAGTCTAAGTAAAATTCCCACATACTTTTAGGAAGAACGAATCCTACAACTGTTAGACACCGGAAAACATACCGGTAACTTAATTTACACTGGTGAACAACCAGTAACATATTTCGGGACGACATCCCACGTATAACAATACTTTAGAGTAACAACTCTACATAACTTGTATTTATAAATGAATAACAAATCATTTATACAAACTTGGTTTAACAAACCACATACACATATAAACCTGTAAATTCACTCAACATATTTGTTGACGACTTTCTCTATGTTTTTCAGGAAATTAGCTGGGTAAGAAATCGCATGCATTCAGGATGGACAACCCTGGACCTATTAGGATGCCACATATTGTCGGGACCGCTTTTGGGGATTTCATTTGTATAACTGCAGACATTGCGGTCATACTTATGAAATCTTATTTTAACCTTATGTATTTTTGATTTAAAACTAAAATGTTTTGAACGTCACTACTACTGTTACGACTTACATAGTCGTACTACTTTTGTAACAAATGTTTGAATTGGCATCCTTAACTATTATGTTGTGCAATAACCATATGCTCTGAGTGTGTATGTAACGGTTGGTTGAAATAACTGTTCGCAGCCCCGCCACGTCATTAAAGCTTCCGCAAACTAAACATAACTAATGGTAATTACCGTTTGGCGGGGTGTGACAGATTACCCATGATAAATCTCCCAAGTGCTCATGCCACGTGATGAGAATGAAGCAATATGATCGCCATCAACACCAATTACATCGCTTTGATCTTCAGGGTTGTCGACTATACCATAAAGCGATCGAAAGAGCAATTTTCATCATTAACGCAAACCCTGTTTTGACAAATTAGATAGCTTACCCATATTGTCACCTCTAGCATAAATATGTCATTAAAGGATTTACCACCAATTTTTCCTCAAACATAAATATATCAGATCATCATTATTCAAATCTAAACGAAATAGCTAAAAAACTCAACCCGATATAAAGATATCAAAATAAAGTTGATTAATAACTCACATCATGCTTTCAAGCTTAAGCATAACATACTTATATCTTGAAAGAAATCATGTCATGAAAACCAGTATTAATCAAAATAAATTTGAATATGAGAGGCTGGATTTTTCTATAAACTGAAAACAAAAATACAATGCTCAAAAACCAAATCAAAATTCCAATTCGATTATGTGTTTTGGGCTTAATTACATATGCTACATATATCAAAGTACGATTGAGAAAAAGCAAGTTCAAAAGGAAGATATTGAAAAGCAAAGAATAACCTTACTACCGTTATTATCCTCTTGAGACCGCTTCTTCACCAGATCATATATATTTGTTTCTTATATTTGCAGAAGTAGAATACTCGTATAAAAAAGCATAGAATATGCATATGGTGAAACAAACACAAACTTAATATTTACATGATATAAGTGCATTCTAGATAGTATAGATTAGATCAAACCTTTAACTAAAAAATCAACAATGTTTCAAAGGGAGAACATGCCAAATTTATTGTTATTATATATAGCTTAATAAGTTGTCCTTAAAAATATATAAGATCAGAAAAAAAGACAAACTTTACATTGATAATTTTATATAAAGGTAGTAACTTTGCAAAGAATTCAAAAGTAACTTAAACAAACTCACAAAATTTATTAAGACAACTTCTTGGTTGCTGCAAGTCCTGTTTGTACAAAAAGATTAAGAATCCTGAACATGAATATGCAATTAAACAATAGGAGGAGAGGCAATAATGTTTCTAAATTCTTATATCAAAATACCTTGCAATTTGGGGAACTAAAGGATTTTTTGTTGGGTTGTTTGGTGGTGTTTGAAGAATTGGTGTGACTGAAGATGCCGGCAGCTGTACTTCATTGATGATCGATGATGAATTGAGATTTTAGGTTTATTTTAAAATATGTTTTTAATCAATCAAAAGATTAAAGGAATAAAACCGATACACACAATGTAGAGGGGGAAAAAAAGAAGATTTGATTAAAAGAATAGAAGAAGAAAGTCACAAAATAAGATCTAACCTTTAAATCTTCGATAGTAATGAAGGAATATTGTTCCTTCCTTCCTTCTAGGTTGAGTTAAAACCCTAACACCAAAAACTCTTGTTGTCCTCCTCATCTCCACGGGCGCTATAGGGTTTCTTTTTATTATGCTTGATTTGATTTAAAAAATATAAAGTATTGTATATCATTATCATTATCATAAATAAAAATAAAATATGGCCGATTTTTTTTATTAGTTTAATATTATTGATTTAATTAATTGAATATTTATTATATTGTTAGCCGGTGATGGAAGTTTTTTAAGTATCCTTTCCCTATTTATTTGCAATTTAATTTAATATAATTTCCGTATTTTTATGATTTTTATTATTAATATTAATTATTTAATATTAATATGTATATATATATATATATATATATTTATAATATTTAGCGGCTTTAGGGGTGGTAATCGTAACTATTAACGTTTAATCTTGATCATCGGATCAATTTGAGAAAATCCAATTAAAGGTCAGGATTACCCCCATTCTATTTTGCTTTAAGTATAGTTTATTATTTATAGATAGATAACTTTTTGAGTGTATATCCAAGAATTTAATCGCCATTATCTAATTCATTCACAGTCAAAAGCTCATTGATTCACCTCAGATTATATACATACAACTTTTAATGTCATTTTCTCAAACTCATAACATGAATGTACCTGTTAAACAGAGATTCGATTGGAGGATTTATCAATATTGTTTATAGGGTTTCAATATCAGTGAATTGCCATGCATTGTTACGTAATTTGTTGAAAAAACCTCCCGACAGGCTTGTGTGGATCTTCGAACGAATTTACGGTAATCATACAAATATATAATCCGTAATTGAGTTATTAGTTTATTATGCGTGTTTATGTAGTATGCTTTTTTACGTCATTCTTTTATAATTAGCTCACATTGTAAATACATAATAGAATAGATGCTATTCGTGTTATTGAGCCATGATCCTGTTGTGTTTTTTTTTTAATAGATTGTTCATGATGTGTGTACATTAGTGTGAATATATATCATTATCATTATCATTTCATTACTATATAAATAAGAAGCATCAATTCAATCTCAAGAGGACACATCATCTTCTTTAAAGATGACATATGTCCACTACTTTTTTTATTTATTTATAATCTTTCACATTTATATCCTAATGTCTAATCCTAATCTAAACATTACAAACAAAACTTCACCACCTTCAAAAGAGGTCAAATAGTCTTCACACATCATCACTTTAGTAAACATACTTTACATTAACATCTTAAAACTAATCCTAATTTGAACATCATAAACAACATTATAAACAACACTTTAAAACATCAAAAAGATGATAAACAATTACTCCATATTATTAATATTCTTAATACATCATTGGTTTAATTAGAAAATATACTTTACATGTATATCTTTAAACTTAATCCCAATATTACATGATGAAATTCATCACTTTTAAAAAATGATAAATGAATATTATTAGTCTTCTTAACTCATTATTAGTTTAGGATATATACTTTAAACAAAATTATTATTAGTTATCAAAGAAAATTTTATGACCATTAATACATGATATCTATCTCTATACATAATGAATTTCATAATACAAATATACCTTAATATTCGAAGAACTTGCTTTTCTTTGTCTTAATATTGTCTTCTGTACTATACTCCCTCCGTCCCAAAAAGAATTGTCACATAACAAAAAATACACAGTTTAATAAAAACAAAATCATTACTGTTTTCTCTTTCTTACTTTTTGAAGAATGACAGTTTTAACCTTAACCAATTAATTACTACTTTTTTTAAAGTTTGTAATAATAATTTTAAATAAGGGTAATATAGTAATCACGATCAAACTTCCTTGTCTATTTTTGGTAGTAGACAATTAATTTAGGATAACCTAAAGTCTTATGCTCTAAAAAAGAGACACATCGACATTGCTTATGTTGCCAAGTGTCTACAATTAATCATCAAAATTTATAAATTTAGTAGAAAATTACTTCATCTAATTGCTAAATAACTCATTAAAAATGCACATTATGTGTTACATAAATGATTAATACAATTAATAATCTATTATACATTTAACTATTTAACAAACTATCTTATATTATTATAAGGCAAACCTAAATATCTCAAATAACTCATACTCAAAATTTCTAATGTTAGTTTGTCATAATGTAAGTACACGTGTAAGTAAAAATTTTGCTACAAAAATGTTGTTTAACTCCTTTTAAATTTTACCATATTTACGTCAAATCTTGATGCATCTACGTTTCATTTACAGATGCTCTTATTTTAACAAAAATTTTCAATTTCTTAATATATACTTCTCTTTACATTTTCAATGGCAAAATATCTCATTTTTCTAGCTAATGTTTACAGCTTCTCAACTGATATTTCTCTTTCAGTTGTTAAAAATATAATGTATCTTATGATGTACACTCAAATTACTCAACACTTTTTGATATATCTGCATCTTTTTGGCATTTTATTTTCCGCCACATGTTTTCACCTTTACAATTTGTACTTATATTTAAATTGTCAAAAACGATGATCATTTCGAATTAATGGGATAATACTCAAATAGATCACTATACTTTACGTAAATATTCATCTGAGTTACTAAACTTTTAAAATGTTCAATTTGATCATTATACTTGTTTGTTGGTGTCATACCGCATATTTTGCTTAATTTCGGTTAAAAGAATAGTGACATTTTTGAGTTTAGTAAACTGTGTCATCTTAGGTATAACAACTAGGTCTAAAGTTTGGTTATCTAATTGAACATTTTTATGAGTACATTAACATAATTGAACATTTTTAAAGTTTAGTAACCCTGATGAACATTTTCGTAAAGTATAGTGACCTATTTGTGTATTATCTCATTTTGAATACATAGAAGCTTATTTTCGTGTAATTATGATTCAATCATCAATTTTGATCATGATAACACGTAATATTGTAAAAATCAACATTACCCTTTTCGAGAGTGGGCCGTACATTGCACGGCCGAAAAGCTGACTAGTACTCAATATAAGATAGAAAAGGATAAAAAATTGTTTCAGTTTTGATATATGGTAATGATGATGATGTCTCATTTGGTGTATAGTCTTTGACTATTCTGAGCAGTCCCTTTTAGAACCCCAAGCAAAAGAGTTTAATCGAAAACATAAGAACACGAAGAAGATTTTAATACCCAAGAGATGAGATCATTAGAGTACAAGAATTATTGAAAGAATGGAAGTATACACAAACCCATTTACCCTCAAACTTAAATATCTCACAAATGACAAATCGGAAAATTATGAAAATTGCACCATTAGATTCAGCGTTTTATCCTCTTCGATTTTCCGCCCCTAAAGGCTAACTTTCGGCGAGTTTTTTTTCTTCATTTTTTGGTGGGTTTCACATTTACTAACACATGTGTTAAAGTGTTACGTTTTAAAGTGTTGCGTTTATGGTTTATGGTGTGGGGTTTATGGGTTAGGGATTAGGGTTTAGGGTTTGAGGTTTGTGGTATCTCCCTGAAATCTCAAACCTCAAACCCTAAACCCTAAACGCTTTACAAAACTCTAAACCCTAAATCTTACTAATCCCTAAACCCTTACTAAACTCTAAATCCTACTAGGGTTTACGCTTTACATTTACTAACACATGTGTTAAAGTGTTACGTTTTAAAGTGTTGCGTTTATGGTTTATGGTGTGGGGTTTATGGGTTAGGGATTAGGGTTTAGGGTTTGAGGTTTGTGGTATCTCCCTGAAATCTCAAACCTCAAACCCTAAACCCTAAACGCTTTACAAAACTCTAAACCCTAAATCTTACTAATCCCTAAACCCTTACTAAACTCTAAATCCTACTAAACCCTAAACCATAAACCCTACTAAATCATAAACCCTACTAAACCCTAAACTCTAAACCCTATATCTAAATTAAATGTTCAACCATATATTAACACATGTGTTAGTAAAATGTGAAACCCATCAAAAAATAGAAGAAAAAAACTCGTCGAAAGTATGCCTTGAACGATGGAAAATCGAAGAGGATAAAACGCTGAATCTAATGGTGTGGTTTTCATAATTTTTCGATTTGTAGTTTGTGAGATATTTAAGTTTGGGGTAAATGGGTTTTGTACATGTGGAACATTCTCTTTGTACACATGACACATTTGATTGTTACTCCTATTCTTTCAATAATTCTTGTACTTCAATGAACTTTTCTCTAATACCCAAAGCTCCAATATTATCATTAAAGAAATAACAATAATACAAATACTTTATCTAGTATTCTGGATTTTCAAAGAAAACCTTGGAGCTAAAACTTACACCTCTATCGATGTTAGACATGACAACTCCCTAATCTTGTTAATGAAATAACAAGACTGATACATTTTGTTTGCATCCGGGTTGTGCACTACCTTAGAGAGCTATCTATTTTATACGCGTATATAAAGGGAACGATCTCAAGTTATGAGATCGGGTTTACCACATGTGCATCTCAATGAAAACACAAATGCATCACAATGAAAATACACCTGGGAATACACTTTTAATTTCTATGGGTTTCTTTATTTATAGAAACCCATAAGACTTACATAACAAACACATATGCGTTAAAAGTCAAACATAGTACAAAGTAGATGTGCACGATTTTTGAGGAAGTCTTGTCTTCTCCACCTCAAAAATACACTAATAGTGGGAACAGGACACTCACTAGTGATCACGAATGCACTAGCACTGGGAATGGTAATTGTATTGGCAAATGGGGAATGGAAACTTTCAACAACCTCTCATTTTTTGCTACATCCTTCCATTTCTTGTTCCATCCTCCCATTTACATTATACAAGATTTTCATTTGTGTTTCCTTATTAGTTTACATTTTCTCTCATCAAATCTATAATGTTTTTGACCCAACAATCTCCCCTTATCCCTTTATTTGATGATGACAAAATACCTTTTGTAAACTTATATCTCCCCTTAAGTTGCTAACTTATATCTCCCCTTAAGTTGCTGATATTATAATCTCCCCTTATAAACTTGCTTGGTTACTGGTCGCTAATCAGCAAGTACAATCAGTTAGAATACTCAGCAACTTACCAGCAAGTGCGAACATGTTCAATCAGCAAGTATACATCAGCAAGTATACTTTAGCAAGTATTTAATATGTTCGTTCAGCAACTTCGTTTCAGCTAGCAATCTCGATCAGCAAGTTCAACAGTAAATTTTAGCAGCTAGCAATACTTCAGCAAGCTTACTTAATAGGTTCATTAAGCAACATTCAACAAATATACTTAAGCTAGAATACTTCATTTCAGTAAGCGATTCAACAATTCATTTCAATTTAACAGTATAACTAGCAGCATATAAAACCATTAAATTCGTCAAGGTACCCAACCAGACATCCATCGTGCCAACAAGGTATAACTCACTAATAACAATCTTGACCCCAACCGACTCGATTTCAATCAGACGAGCAAGGTGAGTCAACTCAATCAAGCTACTTAGTTCACTCGAAATCGATGATAAAAATATGTATTGTGTATCCGTTAGGGTTTGGTGGTGAGTGAATTTGTTGTTGTGTGTGATCTGCGAACCCACAACTCTTGGGTTTTGAATTTTGTTTTGTGGGAGAAGATACTAAAAGAAAAAGTAAAGAAAGAATAGTTGTTGCAATAATACCTCACATTCTTTCTTCTGTTTGGCTACTTTTTAATACACACACATATTTGGGTGTACTTTTGAACACCCACACACATAACTCTTCTCTTTCATAAAAGTTAACATGAACAATTTGTTCATGTTCAACTTGTTAACTTAAAAACTTTAATCTCCCCCAGCTACTCATTGTTGAATAGTTCTCCCCCTATTTTGTCTTACCCTTTATTATTTTATTCCTCAAAATAATGAAGGTTTGTATTATGTGGTTCGAATAGAGTTCTAGCCCATATCTTCACCAACAATTTAAAATCAAAAAGAAAAATCTTCAACTAATATGAACATGGAGTGCTAACCCATTATAGAAGGTGGACATATCATTCTGAACGTATAAATGATGAACATACCAGATGCACATTTAATCTTTAAGCTTTACAACTATTGATTTAAACATGAGCTAACCTTTGGATCTGATAAGGAAGTGACCTTCTTTTGGGTCAGAGTTCTCGTGAAACTTGTTTTCTTCAATCTTCTTAAGTAACACATCTTTTGCTCGGAGTGGATCTGTGCTAATCTGGGAAGATCCGGCTTATGGCTTTGATACCAATTGAGCAGTCCCTTTTAGAACCCCAAGCAAAAGAGTTTAATCGAAAACATAAGAACACGAAGAAGATTTTAATACCCAAAGCTCCAATATTATCATTAAAGAAATAACAATAATACAAATACTCTATCTAGTATTCTGGATTTTCAAAGAAAACCTTGGAGCTAAAACTTGTTGGAATGGTGTCCAAGATCATAACTAAATTGGTAAGACTATCATTAAAAGTAGATTCTTTTTTGGGTCGCCCTCAATGAACAGTAAGAGAAATAAACGAGAGATAACTGATTATTGGATTAATTAGTGGAACATTCTGGAAAGTGGATCCAACCGCCGGTTGAAAGGTTCAACCGGCGGCTGGAGTCTAAAGGGTAAAGGCGGTGGAACGAACCAATAGAATATTCTGGAAACAGATCCAACCGCCGGTTGGAAGGTCCAACCGCCGGTTGGATTTCCTAGTGGTTTGTCCCACATCAGCCAAGGGATAAAACCCTAGGCCTCCTCCTTCACTATAAATAGGGACCTCCCCTATGCTTTCAGAAACATCCCAAAATTGAATAGAGTTCAATTTTTCTCTCTTTCTCATTCCTACTCCTTGTAAGAGTTTACACGACTTAGAGTCGGGACCCTAGGAGTTTGGGAATTTCTCTTGGTTCGTGGGTGTCAAGCATTAGAGGTGTTCTGGTTTGGGCACTCGCCTCCAAAGCAAGAAGGTTCTGCAAGGTGGTCTACGCGTGAGAAATCGTTTTTTCAAAGGTTAGTATTTTCCTATTTATCTTGGTTATTTTATTGCTTTTATTTATTCAAGTTAAGATCCCTTAGGGTTTAGTTTTCTAATTGCCTTAGATTAAATTTTGTTATAATTCCGCTGTGCATATTAATCTAGTTAGGGAATAGAAAACCCAACAAAACTTACACCTCACGACAACTCCCTAATCTTGTTAATGAAATAACAAGACTGATACATTTTGTTTGCATCCGGGTTGTGCAGTACTTTAGAGAGCTATCTATTTTATACGCGTATACAAAGGGAAGGATCTCAAGTTATGAGATCGGGTTTACCACAGGTGCAGTGTCTATGGGTTTTTTTATTTGTAGAAACCCATAAGACTTACATGGGAAACACATATGCGTTAAAAGTCAAACATAGTACAAAGTAGGTGTGCACAACTTTTGAGGAAATCTTGTCTGGGCCACTTGCTCCCTGAATTATCTCAAAAATACACTAACAGTGGGAACAGGACACTTAACTCATTGATCACGAATGCACTAATGTATTGGAACAACTTCCCATTTTTTGCTCCATCCTCCCATTTCTTGTTTCATCCTCCCATTTTTACTTCCATCCTCCCATTTACATTATACAAGATTTCCATTTGTGTTTCCTTATAAATTTACATGTTGTCTCATCAGACATAAACATTTATTTCACGCATTTTTGATCCAACATGCTCTTTCACAACTGGAGCTTGGCAAATAGAGGATTATAAATCTCGTATAGGCAACATAATAAATCAGTTTAAGGAGATGTACCCTAAATCTTAAGTTGTGATTGTAACTTTCGACAGAGAAGGAGAAGAAGAAAACATGATTTCTTATGCTGTTTTTTTTATTAGAATTTTATGATATTACTGTAATGGACTATCCTTGTCGGGACTATGAAGGTTGCCCTTTGGTCTCACTGGAGGTGTGCCACCATTTCTTGAAACTCAGTGAAAGCTGGCTCTTAGTTGCACAACATAAACTTCTAATGTACTCTGAGCTTGGTAGTTGGCTGGTTTTGGCTTTCATGGTGGTAGCTCTCATGCTCTGTAGAAAGAAATTCTCTCTTGAAACCAATGCCTGGGAGATGGTTCATAACCAGGTCTCCTCGAGTTTGTTAACCGAAATGGTATCAATTGATCCTAAACCTTCTCATAGGTACTTATAGTATTTGTCAAGGAGAAATGCAGACACAAGAAGGCCTCCAGAAAAGGATGCACTCACTTTGGATTGTGTTATGATGAAGATGATTCGTGATTTTGATGGAAAAGGGAGTTGGTGTCCTATATTCAGGGTACACGGACCCGATCCTTTGTTATGTGTTGATAGAAACCCTAAACTCGTGTTCTCAAAATTGTGATGTCCTACAAACCCGTAAGTCACTTTATTTCCTTATATATGTGAACGTAAACTAATAAACATACTGTACTACACAAATGTAAACTACTAAAGCTTTAATGAAATAGTAGTATCAACTTTGTTGCTTTATAAACCTTTTTATTATATAATCAATTATTTATTAGTAAACGTAGGCAAGGAAGAAACGGTGGGGTAAACTATCTTTATTTGGTATATATTTAATTTAAGTTATTATTGGTAAATGTGGAGCAATGTTTTGAAAACCGGTTAGACTGGTTCGGTTGGATCGGGATTTTGAGGATTTCCTGCCGGTTGAAAACCGATTTTGGACTAAGTTTGACCAGTCAATGAACCGGTGATTTTTTCAGTTTTGATCGGCTCAACCGGGAACCGGGCCGGTTGAACCGGGATTTTGATCTTTTTATTTTTTTAAAAAAAATGTGTTTGGCCGGTTTTGGGCTGTCGGTTCAACTGGATGGATCGGAACCGGACCCCACTCCGGTCCGAGTTAATACACGGTCTTCAAAACATTGATGTGGAGGTCCAAAAAGAGTTTAATTTTTAGTTCTTATTATAGACGATGTCCAGTTATTGTTTAGTTCAATTTTCAGTTCTATTAACGTGACGATCAAATGACATTCAGTTATGGGAGTTGATAGATACAACACAAAAATTGTTAAATACAACAAACTGTACAACAGTTACAGCTCAAAGTACAATTAACTGTAGCATAGTTTTGATGCAGGAATAAAAATTATTTGGTGTATTTATCACTTCCCTTCAGTTATTCAAGTCATGATGCTATTAGATAGGGAGGTGATTTGTACACCACCAATTTTTATCCATACACCACTAAACATGCATTATGGTGTTGTATTGTACAACACTGTAAAGCACAAAAGTGGTGTATAGATAAAAATTGATGGTGTACTAATCGCCACCCTATTAGATATCGTCTCAAAAGAAACTAAATTTTATTTTTTATTTACATAGGTTAGTGATCCAAAAATGGATTTGTACCTAAGGTTTGTAAGTACAAATAACGATTCTTGTTGCCTATAACGAGATTTATATATGGTAAGAATACTTAAAGTGTTTATATGGGCGGGCCAGGCTAGAAATTGACTTAAAATTTGGTGCCAATGGCTAAAAAAAATCGTTTGCAACAACATCTAAAGTTACCTGGACCATATTGGCTTAAAAGAATATTATTTAATACACAAAAAGTAAGAACCATTACAAACTATGAATATTCCAGTCTATCTAAATTGAAAGAAGAATATAATTTATTTAGCTTTAGCAATGTGAAAATGAAGAAAGGTGGATGAGTTTAATCGTCGATGGATATTTTATCAAGTCAGACACCTCAGCAGTAACAATCGGGGTGTCATTTTACCTCCAAAACGCTTTATTCTGAGATTTAGATTAATGTTGTAACAAAAACGTATTATTTTGCTATGCTTATATGTAGAAAATATATAAGAAGTATTATATCATAACACTTAACATTGATAATGTTATATAATTGCATATCAACTAAAAAACATATTAATATTTATTAATTTTTAATAAAATTTAAATAGTTATTATTAATTTAAATTATTTATTTAAATATAAAAGGGTGTTAAGTGTAACAATCATTAAATCAAGATGGAAAAATGCAATTAAAGGTTGGGATTGTTCCAAGCTATTTTGTTTTAAGTATATTTTATTATTATTTTAATATATTTTATTATAGAAGGGCATAAATGGAACTTAAATTCATAATTCATAATTAATAAAATACTAAATCATCAAAACATGTTTATTCACACACTCTTATTCCATGAGCGATCAAAACAAAATTTGCATGCAAAACACAAACCCTTGAAGCTACGATTGGTGCAACTACACAAACACAAAATCGAAGCTCACACGAATCAATCGCCATTGTTACATTCTTTCACAACCAAAACCTCATTGATTATCGTCGCAAACTATAATTATATACACGTACAACTTTTAATTCTTAATTTCACACATAAAACCACAACGTAAATGTATCTGTTTTCCAGAGATTTGGGGGATTTATCAATATCGTGTCTAGGGTTTCAATATCAGTGAAATTCGATGGCTTTGTTACGTAATTTGTTGAAGAAGCCTCCTGACGGACTTGTTTGGATCTTTGAAAGAATTTACGGTAATTAGCAAATCCCGAATTGAGTAATTAATTAGTTTAATATTAATATGCGTGTTCATTGCATAATAATTCCTAAACCTTTCTTCTTCTATCATCATTTCACTTGTAAATAGATTTTAGTGGTTTTATGTTTATAGCTTTATTACCATTAGTGTGTGTTCGTGTGTACTCAAGATAAAAAAGATTAGAACTTTATTTCAGTTTTGATGTATAATGATAATGATGATGATGATGTGTCAATTGGTGTACAGTCTTTGACTGCTGTTACACAACTGAAGGTTGGGAACAAGAAGAGTATAAAGGTCATATAGGCAAGATAATAACTCAGTTTAAGGAGACTTACCCTGAATCTTCAATCATGATTTTTAACTTTCGAGAGGGAGACATTGATAAAGAAAAAAAAGGAAGTAGGATTAATTCCGCTGCATTGGAATATGATGTTACTGTTGTGGATTATCCTTGGGAGTATGAAGGTTGCCCGTTGCTCTCAATAGAGGAGATCCACCATTTTTTGAGATCGAGTGAAAGCTGGCTCTCAGTTGCACAGCATAAACTTATAATGTACTCCGAGCTTGGTGGTTGGCCGGTTTTGGCTTTCATGGTGGCAGCTCTCATGCTCTATAGAAAGAAATTCTCTCTTGAAACCAAGGCCTTAGATACGGTGCATTACCAGTTCCCTTCAAATTTGCTACCCGAAATGGTATCAATTGATCCTAAACCTTCTCAGTTGAGGTACTTACAGTATGTGTCAAGGAGGTATGCAGATGCAGAATGGCCTCCCAAAGAGAAGGCACTCACTTTGGATTGTGTTATAATGAGAATGATCCCTGATTTTGATGGAAAAGGGGGTTGCTGCCCTATATTCAGGATCTATGGACGAGATCCTTTGTTACATGTTGATAAAACCCCTAAACTTCTATTCTCAACCCCAAGAAGAAAGAAGAATATCCGATACTACAATCAGGTACGGATGTCCTATCCTTATTCCTATTAGCCTTTATAAGTGCCATATATTCTCAATCCTGTATGTATAATATATAATGATGATTTGTTGAATCACCTTTCAAAAGAAGGTCGATTCCATAAGTTGGAAACATGATGATGTGTTAAATGTACCTTTTAAAAGACAGGTGTGCAAATTAAACTTGCCTCAGATTAGTGAGTCATGTAGAGGAGGATTAAACATATAATAAAGTACTGCATAGGCTACTATATATTGAGTTTG
This sequence comes from Pseudognaphalium luteoalbum, assembly GCA_963422505.1. NCBI lineage: Eukaryota > Viridiplantae > Streptophyta > Magnoliopsida > Asterales > Asteraceae > Pseudognaphalium > Pseudognaphalium luteoalbum. Next base: position 52,959,249 of record OY730192.1, read on the forward strand.
TGGGTCCTATGCAAATGGCGCCTAACATGTACATCTTTGATCTTCCAACATTCAAGCAACAATGCTCTTCCAGTGTTTTGTTTGTTGCACTCTAGGTTGCATAGAGAACTTTTAGGTTGTTAATGTATGTTCAAGAACACATTAATCTAATATATATAGAAAATTAAAGAGGTCTGTTTCCGGAACTCCTAGAATTGATAAACATATGTTTGAAAATAACTCTTCATTATACTTTAGCAGTTCTGGTCACATCCTCGAGAAACAATGTTTAGTAAGCGAAGTTAATAAGATAATTGGCTAGGCTTTTCATGCAAGTATGATGCTTATCAGTCAGTTATTTTTTATCTTTAAAGTTTTCTCGATTTATTTTATGTCCTTTAACTGTGTTTCAATATCCATCATGTGCCTTGTGTCATTAGATTAGGATTAGTCAACTACTTTGTCATAACTGTTTTTCCGTGTGTAATACTTTGTCCATTCTATCAATCTACCTCAGTAATTTAATAGATTTCATAGACACATGTTTGTGGATACTTTTGTACTCGATCAGATACATAATAGAAAAATTCTTTTTTTGTCCAATCTTAAATGAGTTTGAGCAATTTAGTAGAGTATCAATATCTATTTGAATATTAGCAAATGAGATTATCCATATGTAAGGTAAACCACATGGAGAAGGGATATTTTTCAAGCAATGTATACAGGGTTACACACCATTAATCTTTAGCATTGCTTCTGGATATAAGTTTAATCTACAGCACTCGAGCTTACCTGCATATGTTGATACATCATCTCTTTTTGCATCTTAACTTATATCTTCTATCTGGATTTGGTCAGTTTGGTTTACTAGTTCAGCTATGTGACATTTCCTCATGCTTGCTTGCATGATATATGCTAGCCTTTCTGACTTTTGCCATGCATCGCAGGCAGACAATGAACTTGTCAAAATTGATATTAACTGCAATATTCAAGGTGATGTTGTACTGGAGTGTATTAGCTTACATGATGACATGGTGAAAGAAAAGATTATGTATCGTGCCGTGTTCAACACAGCTTTCATCAAATCAAACATGTTGATGCTTAATCGTGATGAAATTGACATATGTTGGGATGCTAAGGAAAATTTTCACAAGGACTTCAGAGCTGAGGTATTTTCTTGAAATTTACGTAGGCATTCATATATACATACATATATATATATATACATACATATACATATATATATATACATATACATATACATACACACACACACACACACACACATATATATATATATGTATATGTGATATATATACACATATATATTCAGTCATACTTACAAACTATATATACGGTGAAGCTTCTTTTCTCGGAAATGGACACCACAGCTCCTTTGGTTCCACTAGATTTGTCTTGTTTTGAGGAGGAAGGGCTCCCAATGGAAGCATTTTCTAAAGTTCAAGATATGTTTAGCAGTGTGGATTGGCTTGTTCCTAAAAGTGATGATGCATTAAATAGGCTCCACCAGATGCCATTATCAGATATTGTAAACGAAATGTTGGAAACTGGTTCTCATCAAAGGACGGAATCTAGGAATTTGCTTCAAACTCTTCCTAAAAGAAGTAATCATGTTAACGAAGCCAATTCAAATGACTCACAGTTGGATAATGCTGTTAAGGCTAGAAGTATTTCACTTCCCAGACAATTACCATCATCAACACAAACATCCCCGGATGGTTGTAACAAATCTTCCTTTTCTGCTAAATCCATGCCACCTCACATAATTTTAACGTGTGCACATCCTTCCATTTCTGAAAAATTTGATTCTCAGTTACGTGAAAGTGGAACAGCATCCTCGTCAACTCCTTCTGTCCCCCCAGATGGTAAGGCTGGACCACCACCTCCAGCACCACCACCACCACCACCACCAAAGAAGGCAGGTACCGTACCTGGACCTCCTCCACCACCTCCTCCCCGTTCTGGGACTGGACCACCTCCGCCACCGCCACCAGCCCCAGCAGGACCAAAACCACCAGCACCTCCACCCCCAAAATCGAAGGCAGCACCGCCACCTCCTCCTCCAGCTACTAATGCTAATGGGAATGCGAAAGGTGGCGGTGCCCCTCCTCCACCACCAACTCTTTCGAGAGAATCTAGTAGTGTATCTGCTCCATCTCCGCCTCCACCTATAAATAAGGGGCGTGCTTTGTCTAGAACATCGGCTTTGAAACCTCAACCAGGAAAGAAATTGAAGCCGTTACATTGGAGTAAGCTTAATAGAACAACACAAGGAAGCTTGTGGGCTGAAGCAGAAAAATCTGGTGCAGATTCTAGGTGTTTTTTTCTTTTCTTTTCTTTTCATGTCATACCAATTTTTTTATTTTTTTTTCGTGAGGTTCTCATTTTTTTTATGGATGATGTGCATCAGACCAGACATTGATTTTCCAGAACTTGAAAATCTCTTCTCAGTGAATCCAAGTTCCGATAAGGCCGCAAAAGTAAGAACTCAAGCAGCTAAACCAGAAAAAGTGCAACTGGTAAAATAGTTTTCTTATCGATGTGTGTAATAAACATGTATCTTTGAATACGTTTTTAGCTATTCTGATGAATGAGGTCGATAATTACTTGTCTTTGTTCAATATTCAATTGAGAAATGTTTTAAACTTAAACATCTATGTATATGTATACATTGGTTATTTATTTGTTCGCACCTCTTGCAGATTGAGCACAGGCGGGCATACAACTGTGAGATCATGCTTTCAAAGGTGAAGAGACCATTACATGAATTGATGGTAAGCTCAGAATGTTTTGCAGTTTACTGCTTAATAAATACAATCACTGATCAACTTTAAAAAGGTGATAGGATTTCATTGTGCTTTCATGTTTTATCCAGATTACACTTACCCTTGTTGTCAAAGATTACCAAACACGAACCTTTTTAGCTTATTTCTTGTTTTTTTCTAATTAGAATTCGTCAAACAGATAAAGAAATACAAACAAAAAAAGCGTATTGAGACAAATTAATAGTGATAATAATAACCTGCAAAACATAAGTTGAAAAGTACATAAAAAGGTACTATACTTTAAGGTACTCATAAGTTGTGATAAAGTAGTTCATTTTTTGTGTTCTTAATCTCTCAACAAGAAAACATATTGACTTATGAAGTAGAACCAAGGCAATCTCAGTAATAGAACACCAGGAAGTTGTGAAATTATTAACTTATGAAGTAAATACTATTTTAGGTTGTCTAATTCATGCTATTTTTTTTTATTTTTTTTATTTTTTGAAATTTAACAGGAAATTGTCCTTAGTTTGGATGATTCAGCAATGGATCTTGAGCAAGTGGATCATCTTATAAAGTACTGTCCTACCAAAGAGGAGATGGAACAGATTAAGGTGTGATGTTAATTGAGATGTTTATCATTATCATTGGCAGAAGACCCTATAATGCTTGCCAGAAATTGAGTTCAACACTTAAAATCCGTTTTTCCAAACATGAGGACCTTTTTTTGTTGATGCTACATATCTTATAATCTCTTCGAAGTTTGTCGTTTATTAGATTATATTATGTAACCGTAGCTTTTATTTGCTGTATAACTAGCTTTTTCTTTGCTTAGGGGTATAAAGGAGAGAAGGATGCATTGGGAAAATGTGAATTGGTACGTGATTACCATTCTGCCTTAAAATGGTATGACTATATGAGTAGTCAATCATCTGGATTGAATTCTGATTTCTTGTAACAGTACTTCATGGAGCTAATGAAAGTTCCACGTTCAGAAGCTAAACTAAGAGTATTTTCGTATAAGTTACAGTTTAGCACACAGGTCTGAAGATGCTATTACATGCATTTTGTTGCTACTTGTAAGTACTAGATTGTAATTTAGTGTTGTTTTTACTTTCTTAGGTTTCAGATCTTAGGAAATATCTAAACGATGTGTATCTATCAGTAGAACAGGCAAGTTAACCTTCACTTTAATCCTTCAGTTATTCATTGACTATTTAATTGGATTAAACTTTGCCTGTTCATGTATGTTGATGGTGTGCTTACATCAGATCAGGAGTTCTGTGAAGTTTAGGAGAGTCATGCAGACAATTCTTTCTCTCGGAAATGCTTTGAACCAGGGAACTGCTAGAGGTGAGTTATTACTCGACCTTTTAGTTATGCACTGCTGATTTTTTTATTGTTTCGAATAATTATCTTTTGGTTTTAGGTGCTGCTGTTGGTTTTAAATTGGATAGCCTCCTGAAACTAAACGAAACGCGTGCCAAGAATAACAAAATGACCCTGCTGCATTATCTTTGTAAGGTATTACTTGTTACAATGAAAGCCATAGAATGTATCATTAAAAGTGGGTCATTGTTTTACTTTTTCTCATGTTACCTCTGGTGGATCTCTTAGGTACTTGCAGACAAACTACCTGAACTCCTTGATTTTTCCAAGGAACTTGGCAGTTTGGAAGCTGCAACAAAGGTAAACTTGGCACAAATTAGCACAAAAATAAGTAAGTTATGACATTTTTGTGAATGTTTCTTGCATTGACAATTGCATTTCAGATACAACTCAAAATCTTGGCAGAAGAGATGCAAGCTGTTACTAAAGGGCTGGAGAAAGTAATCCAGGAAAAGAAACAGTGTAAAAAAGATGGACATGTGTCTAAACGTTTCCGGAAGGTACACGTGTAACTAACTAATATAGCAATCGATTCATTTTGAATAACACAAAGATGATTAAATATGGATCATAGCATTACTTATCATATACCTAAAAGATGTAACTGGCTTAAAATTTGGTTTTTGATGTTCAGTCTCTGAAAAAGTTTCTTTCTTCTGCGGAAAGTGAAGTGAAGTCTCTGGCCTCGCTGTACTCAGGGGTGGTATGCCTCAAGATCGATTTTAGATATTAAGGTTAATTCAAGTTACCGATCATTATTGTAATTTTGTGTTTATGTAGGGTAAAAGTGTGGATGCTTTGATTCTTTACTTTGGGGAAGATCCTAACCGTTGCCCATATGAACAAGGTATTCATAAAAAGTCGTTGAAATTTTAAATCCATTTCCGAGCTGAACTTCCATGTCATGATGATTGTAATTTGTTATCGTCAAAAATGCTAAAATTGTAAATTTGTTTCCGATATGTACTGAAGCTAATCCATTTCATAATATTCTTTTCAGTTGTTTCAACGTTGTATACATTTGTGAATATGTTTAATCAAGCCCATGATGAAAACTGCAAGCAAATAGAGGCAGAGAAGAAGAAGGCACAGAAGGAAGCTGAACAAGAAAAGTTAAAACAGCAACAACAAGCCAATAAAGAGTCACGTCGAATTAAGAATGCCAATAAGGAGTCAGAAAAATTAAAAGATACCGATCCGGAGTGAGAATTAATAACAAAAACAAATAAGGAATCAGAACTAATAAGAAATAGTCCCATCAAAAGTGCTGAATAGTGATTAATTCAAATGGTGGCGATACGAATGGAATCTGCATACTAGCCGCTGCATGTATTGTAGCCAAAATTCCCAGGATGAATGCTTGAAATGTAAAGTTGTACTATAACAAAGTTTTCGCTGCAACTGACAGCTGGAGCATCTCGGACGGAAGGTTTGTCTCTTAAGCAGTCTTGATTTTCAAACATATTGCTCGAAAACCTGGAAATTTCATGTCAATATCTGTGTATCTAATGATGAAACCTTTTGCTTTCAGTGAAGAAAAATGGACGCATGTATTTTCTGCTGTTAGCAGCTTGTAAATATATATAGGAATCTTAGTGTTGCAGCTAAAATGGTAATCCGGCTCACCCTTTTTTAGTGAAAAGTTGCTGCTAGATATTTCTGTAAAGAGCCATAACCTATAGTTGGAGCAAATTTGAAATATGTTTTCAGCTAGTTCGTGTAACTGAGTAAGTGGTTTTCATATAGATTCTTTGTAGGTATATTTATAAATATTATCCAGCTAGTCCGTGTAACCTAGAGTGGTTTTCATAATTATTTGCAATTCGATTGATTCTTTTTTGGTATTCTCTGTAGCTTTGGTGAGATAGTATCTGAAGTCACTGATTTATGTATGAATAACTGATAAATCTATTAGATTTGTTGTATTTCTACAGAAACTAAGGCTCTGATTGCTAAACATATACTACATAGTATTCTTTATATGAATTCCATTTGACGCATTCTTCATTAGGCCGCGATATACATTTGTGGACTCTAAAGTGTGAATCATAAGGAGCTACTAGCTCGACTAAATACATTCGAGCATGAATATATATATGCATTTTGATCGATTTGATTAGAAACAGCTTGATAAGTTTTTTCAGTTTAAAATATAAAATGTTGTCATACATATAGAATCTGAATAGTGCTGAAATTTTCGACATAATCTCGTACGTACAAATGACGTGCCGTTACCGTAGTTATTCGCGCTTGGATTTGGTTGCTCACGGAAACATCATTGAAGTCCCGGGCCCAAAATGACCCACGAGCCTTTTTTTCCATTTCCTGTATAAACTCTTAAAAAATTAAATTAATTAAAAGTAAAATCTAATTTGGTGTGCACTAAGTTTTTATAGAATTTTCACCAAACTAACACTAAACATTATATCAAATATTTTAATATTTAATTTAGCTCTTTTATATTAGATTTTTCTATTATTTGAGTACAAAATCTAAGAAAGTTATATACTTGTATTATTCATATAAGTGCATTATAATTACGTTACGTCATTGATGAGTAATACAATAAAAATATAATTTCAAACAAAGTACAATAATTAAAGGTATTCTAAAAGTAAACTGATAAAAGTTACAATTAAGTTGATAGTTTGAAGGGGTAAATTGAACCAAAAATTATAATTGAAGCATTGTTGAACGTAAAAATAGTTTATGGGTCCATACATAAATGTTGAAAGTGTATTTGGCGCAAACGTTGAAAATAAATCATATTTGGTGCATACACACTTTTTAAAGATTTTTCTCTTATACCAAATTTAGTGCATACATCGAAGATCATTTAAGAGTGTGTTTGATTTTATGAGAATGGGAATGAAGTTATTTGAAATTTTTGGATTTGTGATTAAAATTAAAAATTAGACATCAGATTCGTAAAAAGGAGCATGCTCTAAAACCATCTATAAGGAGTGAGTTTTCTTTTGATTCTCATTCTCATTTCTATAAACAACACCTACTTAAATTGTTCACCAGTTGGAAAAACTATTGATATGTAATTGGCATTTCTTTATGTAACATGTGAATATTAGACTTTTAAGTTTGGAATTAATTAAATTTAGGGGCGAATCTATGTGTGAAGGTGCGTTCCCTGTATATATAACGCGGTTAATTAGTTGATGTATCCACGATTGTCACCTTGATGGTCTCAAGTGCCTATTATCATCTTAAAATTCAGAGTTCTTAAACATATAAAAATTTGTATATTGGATTATTAATTTTGTAAAGAGAAGGACAAACTAATACTGTAATATTTAATTAGAAAAAGAGAGCGTACGTCGGTGGAGGGATGAACGTGGGAAGGATGACTTTTGTCGTGAAACTCTTTAGAATGTTTTGTCTTTATTTTGATATGGAATCATACATTATCTATTTTCTTAAGTGTGTTTTATAGAGGGAAACCAAAATAATTATGCTCATATGCATCGTAAATGAGGGGTAGATTTCGATCATTGATTTATACGATTAACGATCAAGGGTTTAAACTTAGTGTATCTTAATAACCATGTATGTTACATGAAATATGATGTGAACGTAAAATGCAAAATGCAGTGTTGTAAATCTGGACAATTAATAACAAAATCTACTGTTACAATCATCTCCCCCTCATTCTTCTCAAAGTGCAGTTAGCCCTCTCATCACACACCAAAATAAAATTATCTTGAAACCTTTTGTAACTCGTTGAATGGCATATATCTAGATGGTTTATTGAAATGTAGCTAAAATCAAATATTGGAATCATCGTCTTCTTGCTGTTAAATACGTGCTTACAGTTCATTTCTAAACAACTAAAATATCAAACTTTCATAATTATGATTACTATTGGGTTATTTTACAGTTTTAGTATATTCTTTTTTTTATTTTCTTATGTTTTCATATGTTTTTGCAAAGCAATGAATTGCATTAACCTTCCTGCCTAAAAAACATAGGAGAATAAGAGAACAAAAACGTTTTCACCCTCAAAGTTACATAGAAACATCATTTTATTCATCCGAAAATTAATACTAGTAACATTTTATTTAAATCATTTGTCTACTATTAAAACTCATGACTAATTGCATAACAATACAGTCAATCCAACAGCTTGTATTTACAGAATAATTTAAATAAATTTAATTCTTTTATAATTAATCGAGTTCATTAGAAAAAACTAGCTAGAGTTAGTAACAAGTGTCTCCGTTATATAGATAGCTTGTTAGTTTTGCAAATTAGAGCATTTTTAAATTAAAGCAAATTTAACTTTTATATTAATCAACGATCGAGGAACTTATTTATTAGACAAGCTCATTAACAAATGGCGACAATCATCAATTGATTAGGCTGCCATCTCAACGAGTCGACGTGTCATCTCTCGTGATGAGGTTTTTTTTGTTAACATCACCTCGCTTTCGAGGTGTGATATGTATGGACACCTCTCATGATGAGTTTGAGGCTATCCAATATGAGTTGTTTGGATTTGCGAGTATTTCAATGTTTTTAGAGTTGATATATAAAACCTAAGTACTGTGAATCATGCTCACAATTTTTAAAAAGACAATTGGATAGCAAAAATGAAGTGAAATTATCCGGAAAGTTTTGGTTTACAAATTTATCGCAAGTTTTGTAACATTTATTTTTTTTGTTTTCTTTTCTATGCATATTAAATCCGCAAGTGATTAACAGGCTTAATTTATAAAATAGTAATGAATTTAATAAATTTTGTAGTCGTTGATCCAACGGACCTAATCAAACGTAAGATATCAACCACCACTAACCAAGAAGCTTGCCCACATTCCATTTTTTAAGTCCTGACCCTGACATCAATCAAATTATAACTAGCCATTAACCCGCGCAATGCGACGGAATGTATTTGAAATCCCTTAAAAAATGTAGTGAAATAGCATTTGAAAATTGATTTAGAATATACAGCTTAAATCAAAGCAAATAATAATAATATATGATGAACAATACTAACAACAACAAAAAATCAAAGGAAATTAAAAAGAAACTACACAAAAGAAACGTTTGGTTCTACAAGAAATTTAAATTGAGTCTAAATTTAAAGTGAGGGGTAATATAGGGAATTCCTATATCCCTCTACTAAGTTAATTAAGTCAAATTTTAGAATGCTTATAATAAAGGATAGAGATAGAGATATGCATCTGAGCACTTCAAATTAATTACTATGTTTAGGACGTTTGTGTATCAAACATTATGCCGTTGTTCTTATTCAAACATCTCTTATTGAGATTTTTAAGTAAAATTTATTATTGTTTGTTTGAAATTTAAATGACAATTGTTCAAACTAAAATGTTGACTTGGTAACTTGTGGATACCATAATATCATAATTTTGTAAATAATATTAGTTATGATTAAAGGAAATTCACCAACAAATATTACTTAAATAATTTTTTTAGAAGAAGCATACTTATATATATCAAGAAAACCAAAGAGTTCAACAGCAATTGCAATACAGCAAAAGTATCAAAAACAAGCCTACAACATTACAAGGAGTAATAGATAGGCTAAACAAAACCATTTCCAAAATTGAAACAAAACAAAGGCTTAACAAAAGTGATCAGGAGGCCACCGAGACTCCTCGATCATCCCTGGAGACAGCAACTGAAGCACAACGAGACCAAAACAGAAAGCTAAAACGGAACAGAACACACACAACATCTTGGACAGCAGACAATCCGAATCCACAGCAGAAAAGTCTTAACCGATGCCATCAGTAGGACATATCCATTGATTCCATGAGAATTTACCACATCTATATCTAGACGAGATCCACCCAAACGACTTAGCTTGAACTTCCTTAAACAAATCCGGGATCACATTATGAGATGCTCTAAACACCACATTATTCCTGCACATCCAAACCAAATACAAAGAGCACCAAATAATACTTCTCCAAACACTTTTAAGCCTAGCAGAAAACGACCCATTACCTTCGTGTAAAACCAACTCCTCAATATTATTGAACTCTCTAGCCTCCACACCCCACCAATTAAAGATTTTACCCCATAACTCTCTAACCGGAAGACACCTTAAAAAGCAATGATTCAAAGACTCTATATCCTCCTTACAACACGGGCATATAATGCTATCAAGATCCACACCCATATTATCTAATATTATTAAAATAATATAAATCGAAATACATAAAAAATAGAGGGTAAGACACCGAGGCCAGCTGTATTTTGAGTGGAAAGAGAGATAGATGATCTTAGCCGTTGATTACTATAATTAACGATTCATATTCACAACATTGTACTTTATGTGCATTAACAACACTATTTTCTATATAAAATGTTGTTTCGGTAATATAACCCGTTGATCAATCATATGTCCTTTCTTCCCTATAAAACGTATCTGACACCGTAAATTAACTATAGAGTCTTAGTAGACGTAATCTGCTATAAGTCTACCTTTTTTTATTATTTATAACTTTGTCTTAAGATATTGTTTTACTTAATGTTCTGACTTGATTAAATTACGTAGTCCTTCCTGATTGTTCACTTTTAAGTAACTGTTAATTACAATTTAGCATAAATTTGAAGATTGATTTGTTACTTCCACTCCTACCTTACTTGCCATGCACCCTCAAACGTCATTACAAATTATTCTAGATCTTCAAGATGATATGATACCTTTTACAATCATCATAACTTAAATATTGACAAAAGCACAGGTTTTGAATCTCTTGTAACCCATATTAACTTGCATAATTATTCCTTAAAAGTTGCATTTGTAAAATGCATATACTTTTGCCTGAATTATTATGAGGAATAAATTAGTAGTAAATCCCAAATGCTCCCTAATCCATATACCTAATCATTTGATACCCCACGTATTACTAGATTTACTCTTCCCATAATTTTACCATACAAAGGAATTGGAAAGTAACCCACCACCATACACAAAGCTCCAAAGAACTTCATATAAAAAAAACCCCAAACATATATTCAATAGTATAAAAATTTTCAATAAATTAAATTAAATATGCTAATTATATATGAGGAGGTGGTCTGGGACAGAGCAAAAGAAAAACTAAAGCGAGCCTAATCCCTAATCCTTCCAAAAATAAGTAATCCACTGCTCTAATTACTTGTACCACGTGCAACAGGGTTTGTACATTCTTATGAATTTAAGTACTGTACTATTCAACAAATCATTAAGATTTAGAGAAGAGGTAACACAAGCTAAAACCCTCTGTTTGTCCCCTGCTTTTATAAATATTTGCTTTCTTTCTCTTTCACTTTCACTAATACAGAAAAGGAAACCCCAATGCTTCATCATAGTAGAACAACAACATTCACCAAACTAACTGCCATTCCTTCATCTAAAAGCTTCCAACAACAATCAAAATAGTTAAATATTGGTTGAAACTTATTTACCATTATCATTATGGACTCAGAAAGAAAAAGGGTGGCAGCTAATTCATCTAAAAATGGGGTGGTGTTAGGTTCTGTTTGGGAAAGCAGAATGAGAGGTAGCTTCAAAGTTTTCAAAGGTGATGACAAGAATCAAGAAACTGAAAAACCCATTGACAAAAATCAAGGAATTGAAAAACCCACTGATAAAAATCAAGACTTGGAGAAGGTGGGCTTGAGATCCAAACAGAAGTCTGATGGAATCATTGGCGGTGGAAAGAGGAAAACTTGGAAATCTGATGGTAATTCAGAAGGAAATGAAAGAAGCCCAGTTCAGATCTCAAAGGTTAGATCTGAAAACAAGAAAGTATTGGGTGAATTAAGTAAGGAATTGAGTGGCTCCATTGATGGGAATGGAATCAAGAAAAGCCCAATTCAGATGAAGAAAGAAAGACAGGAATGGAATAAAGAACAGAGTGTTTCAATTGATGGAATTAAAAGAAGCCCAGTTCAGAGGAGTATAAAGACTAGAGCTTTATCAAGAAAAGAGAGTGCTAGTAGTGATTTAAGTGATATAATTGAGAAAGTCAAACCATTGCCAGGTGATTCAGCTCAAATTAGTGATGAAACCAATCAAATTGATGATATTTACAGTGAAAACAGAGGTGATGATGATGTTGATGATGATGATGGGAAAATGGATAATAGATCAGAGTCTAGTCAAAGCTTAGATGAAGTAGATGAATGTGATGAGAAATTGATGACAGATGACTTGGCAATAATCAAAACTGAAGATTATGAAGAAGCTTTTGGTAAGGAGGGGAATGATGAAGTTAATGAAGAAAGAGCAATTGTTATTGTTAAAGAAATGGAACCCATTTCCACAATCAAGAAAATCAAGTCACCAGAAGTTGTAATTGAAGACAAAAAAGTTCATCACAGAAACGAAAGGTCACATCCGATTTCAAGAACGATCCGAAAACAACCTCCTCCTGTTGTAAATAATCCAAGATTCATATCAAAACCAAGCAAAAGCAAGCATCTTTTTTGTTTTTCTCTAATTTAATCTTTATTTTTTTATTTATTTCTCAATTTTAATCAATTTGTATTCAATTTTGCAGGTGAATTCCCAACACAGAGAGCTCCCAAATCCCATAACAAGCTGCAAACTTTCGGTTAGTATAGTATAGTATCATATCATAATTTCAATATTATAATGATGTTCATGCAAAATAAAATAGTACTACTAATTCCAATGACTTGTTATTGTTTTCAGTTGATTTGATAATGTGGAGAGATGCATCAAAATCAGCACTAACTTTTGGTTTAGGGACATTTTCGATTCTTTCATCATCATACACTCAAGACCTCAATATCAGGTAATGAAATTTAAATACACATTTTGACATACAAAATGATCATCCCATTTTATTAGGAATATCTGCATTACTGTCTTTTTCAGCTTCATTTCTGTGATTTCTTACATGAGTCTCATCTATCTTGGTGCAATCTTCATCTTCAAATCATTTCTTTTAAGGTAACTCAATCTACTAAACACGTTGAAACCATTTTTTCAGTATATTCTTAATATTCATGTTTTTAATAAAAAAACAAAAAAAAAAAAAAAAACAGGAGGGTTGTAGAAACAGATAATAGTACAGATGATGAAGAATGTGTTGTTGGTGAAGAAGAAGCAATTTGGGCATTAAAGTTATTCCTTCCTTACATCAATGAGTCTCTCATAAAGGTGAAAGCTTTGTTTTCAGGTGATCCTGCTACTACAATGAAGGTAAGCAGTAAACAATCTTTTTTCATTTTTTCTTTTACTTTTTTCTTTTTTTATTTCTATATTTTTCACTGATTTTAATGTGCATTACATCTTTTTCTGCAAGATTTGTTAGAATATTTTACAAATTTTTGGTGTCATCTGACAGTTAGCAGTGCTGCTCTTTATTTTGGCAAGAAGTGGCAGTTCAATAACCATTTGGAAAATGGCCAAATTGGGTCAGTTTTGTGAATTCCTACAGTAAATTTGTTAAATTCCATGATAAACATGAACTTTTGAGTCTTAGACTATGAAAATCAAGGTTCTGCCTACAATAATGAAAAAACATACTGTACTTCTTTTTTAGTTTCATAATTCTGATAGAATTCTTGCTGGGTTTTTTGCAGCTTTTTTCGCAGTTTTTACGGTGCCTAAGATCTGCTCCTCATATTCTTCTCAACTAACTGCACATGGTAAATAAATGACTAGGGGAACAAAATTTCACATGAATTTCCTGCATTTGCAATTATTTCATCACTTATTACTGTCCTTGAGTTGTGTACAGCCTCATTCAAGACATCTCGACACGCGTTCATGGTTTTTGTGTTATACAAATTACCAAACGGGTCGATTTGATCGGGTCCACATTGCTGGTGCATGTGTTGACAGTAATTGACGTGGGTCCATTTCCATTCGTTAACTGCTAGAAATCTAGTGAAAATGTGAAATTGCACTTTGAGGACATTCTCCAACGGCTCCATTTAAGATTTAAACTTTTAAAGGTGTTTTTGACCATTTTATGATATTATAAATGCAAAAAGAAATAAAGAATCATGTTACATATAATTGTGTTCTTTTTTATTATTGTTAAAGTCATGTACTTATAAACTAAATAACCTAGTTTTTGGACTTACCAAGGAATCCAAGAAAGAAACATTTTATTTCATTTACTCGATTAGTGGGGTCACCAAAGGGTTGGTTCCTTTTTTTTCTCTCTTTATTTTATGGGTATCTATATTGATTGTTTTTCGTAACAAATGCTTCTAAAAGAACATTATGCACGTGTATGAAGGTACATTTTGGGTTCAACGATTCAAGGATGCTTGGGAGTCATGCACTCAGAAGAAAGCCGTTGCATTTGGTGTTTTCACCCTCGTTTGGAATCTTTCTTCTATCGTTGCTCGTATTTGGGCAGGTATGATGTTGCACAACCTTCTATACCGTGATAAAAGTACTGATATTATGTTTCTTAACCTTTTTAAGCATGTTTATATATAGTGTTCATGTTGTTGGTGGCATTCAAATACTATCAGCAATCCATGATGAAAGATGAAGTTGTTGACGAGGAGGAAGAAGAGGAAGAAGAACCGGTTACACAAAGAACTAGAAGTTCTTGGCAAGAACAAAGAAACACGAGTAAAGTTTCATCGACTGAAACCATAAAGCTAAGGAAAAGATATTGATACTATTAATTCACCAACACTAGAAAATGTGAGAAAGAGGCATGTCGATAAAGAAAGAAGTTGTATAATAAAGAAATAAATTGTGAGAATATATAGTGAAATGAAATAAAAGATCAAACTTGTTCTCGCATCCTTATCATAGTGTCATTTTACAAAAAGGCATCTGACATATCAGTAACTCTCGTTAAAGACAAGGGGTTAGGTACTTGGGGTGGCTGAGTACTTCTTTGAGATTATAACAAAACGAGTTGTGTGTTAGTCTTGATCTTTATTTTTTAGAAATTTTAACGGATGAACTAATTCAATATGAGAGATCGAGTATAAATTTATTATATATTTTTCCGTAAAAGAAATTAAAGCTGATTATCTCAGTAAGAAGGATATTTTCTTATCTTGGCCATCGATTTATTTTCTCAAACTCTTATTAGTTATTACAGTGATCCGAGTACATTTTTCATCCTTCGAATAGATGATAATATACCTTCAGTAAGTTGATTCCAATTGCCATCATTTGAAGCAAACATCCTCAAGAATATATCATCATGAAGTGATATGAACTGATTCAATGTTATCCACCACAAACTTTAGGATTTCTGCGTTTTCTTTCTCCTTATAGCATAGTTGTCAAAATCACGATTGTGGTCGTTAGGTTGCATATCTAAAGAAACTAGCATGGACTAGATAAGATTGTTTTGAACATAGGATCGTTTCTTGTTCATAAGATCGTCGGATTGGACATGTGATTATATGGATCATTTTTAATTTTTATAGTGAAGAAGTTCACTACAGTAGGATGTCATATTTCAATCCAATCTTAGGATATCGATCTATGCAGAAAGAAAAACAATAAAGCAACACACCAAACGTGCATCAACAATTTGGTCAAAGCTCTCACCAACATTAGCCCGTTGGTTCCATAGCCCAATTGGTCCACTGTTTAAAGATAAAGGAAGATGTACTTACAGTCTGTAGGCCCAATTACTACCCATGACCCATTGTTTCATAGAAAGATGTTAACAAAATGGTATGGGTCATTGGGTCCTATACTCCTATGGGATAAAGTCTTAGGGTGTGTTTTGGCCACAACGAGTTGGAGTTCGATCTAGAGCTGACGTTTGTGGTTAAAGCTTATGGTTGGAGTTGTCGAGTTGGGGCTTAGGCTATTATTTGGAACTTACTTCAAAAAAAACTTTTTATTTAAGTGTTTGTGGGGGTTTATTTTTTTAAGAAGTCACATTTTTGTTTTGTTGTCAAACAAGACTTATAAGTTGGGATTTATTATAAGTAGAAGTTCAAGTCCCTAAGGGCATTCCCAACGGGTGTGTCGGTTTGGTGTCGGTTTACACCGACGAAGGCGACGCCGATGGCACCGCCTTGTCGGTTGCCTCGTCGGTTAGCCGACGACCCGTCTGTTTGTTTTCGTGTGTGGCGAGCGAGAGGAAACAAAAAAAACATAAAATACATAAAAAAAAATGAGCTGTTGGAAACAAAATTAAAACTAAAAAAAAATAGCTGTTGTACTAGCCGTTTTTTTTTCTTTGTTTTCCCTATAAATACATACCTCATTTTCAAACAATTCACACCTCAAACACACATCTCTTTCTTTCTCAATCTACAATTCTAAAAAAATCATACACTAAAAAATATCTTCCTCCGATTCGGATCTACAATTCTAAGAACCCTCGTAAGCCCAATGAAAAACGCACCCTTAAGGAACTGGATCCAAGTAAATCTTTTGTTCGTTTATATATATTTTCTAATGAGAGTTGATTTTGGCAATGAAACTTTTACTTGTTACAAGGAAACAATTGCATAAATAGTTATACGTATTGTATGTATAAACAATTGTACTGTCTCCTTGTAGGAAGTAAAACATTACTTACCAAAATCAGCTCCCTTTTATAATACATTATCATATATTGATTGATTAATTGGTCAATTCAAATAACTTACATGTTACATGTACTATAATAGGGTGGGGTGTTCGATTTCGCATGTTGAAAAATTGTCGATCTTAAGCTTTTATATGTGAAATTCGCAATAGAGATGGTTACTAACTAGAAATGGTTTTTAAATTGGAATTGCAATAGATAATCTTTGGAAATCGGATATTTTGAAAATCTGAAACTTATTATCTGTATCCGAAAAATTCTGAAGTTTGATTTTTTTGTTTGTATTTCGAATTTTGTATACAGATATTTTGAACACCTCTTATTAGAATTAGAGCTAATAATTTGTGCCGTTACCCAATTATCAAGTTAAAAAATTCTACAATTTATATTTTTGACCTTTAACTCTGTCATATTTATATAAACAGTATCTTATTTAAAGTTAACAGCATGAAAGTAATTGTCCACACGGATTATTATCCCTTCAAATTACTACATGTAGTCATGTAGATGTGGTGAGAATCCAAATTGATGTTAAAAGTTTTTATGTAACTTTTAATACTGCCAATGCCCTTACCCGGTACCCAATGGTATTGTATGACGACAGCCCAATAGTGAATTTTTATCCAGAATGAGTCATTTAGCTAACGGCGTGCTAATGGAAGGAGTAGTTTGTTTTTGTTTGTTATCTAATTATTTATAATTAGTATTATTTTATTATTATAACTAGTAGGTTACCCGCGCTTTGCGGCGGAGAAAATTTTAAAATGAGTTTGAAAAAATATTTTCATTAATCGTTGCAAATATCTCAGTACAATAGTAACATTGTTCATGGTGTTTTTAGCAGTAATTTTAAAACATAAACACAACGTTTTTAATAATTTTGTAAGTTTATATATTTGTAAATATGTTTACGTATACTTGTAATGATCATATTTTTTTTTACAATGATTGTGTATTTTCTTTTTGAATTGTTTGTGCGGTCTTAATTATACGTGGAACGACTAATAGTTAGACACTTATTGTGATAAAAAGAGAATACTATAATAAAAACCATACCACATATATATAAAATAACTTTAAGTTAGTACTTATTATGACGACTTAAACTATTGTAGGGTACCAAACAACAAATGTGACTGCTATTTTGAACCTTATTTATTCAAACGGTTTGGTAGTAATGTACAATTTATTATTAAGTATTTTGGAGGTGGTGTTAAACTTCGATTTAAGCAATCTAACAATAAAATATAATGTTCAAATCAACTAAACAATAACTAATTTAATCGGTTTTAAAATGTTATCCGCTGCATAGTGCGGGTTCTAAAGCATTCAAACAGAGGTACGGTAGATAGTATATTCGTGAGGGTGATGTTTGAATTCATTTTATAGCCACCTATTATAAAAAAAATTCGATAATATATGGTAGATTGTATAGATATTCGTGAGAGCATACATGGTCTATAGTTTTTTCTCCAACAAAATAAACAAACCATATAGTTTCAAATTCTCTATATATAGAAATACTATAATTATATTAAATAATTAATGATTATTATAGTTTCCATGTTAATTTAGTCAAATAAAAGGGTATAATAGGCATTTCTCATATCCCTTTTGTAAGTTTTAAGCTAAACCCCCTAAATGAATTA
The DNA here is from genome assembly GCA_963422505.1 of Pseudognaphalium luteoalbum. NCBI lineage: Eukaryota > Viridiplantae > Streptophyta > Magnoliopsida > Asterales > Asteraceae > Pseudognaphalium > Pseudognaphalium luteoalbum. The sequence continues at coordinate 52,977,579 of OY730192.1, forward strand.
TAAGGGGTATAGATTCTAATGTCTTACTACACGTTTTTCTTTGTATAAACAAATGGACTTAATCGTATGGAAGGCCGGATTCAGAGTATCACAATTTCTATTGTAAATTTGAATGTTGACACAATAAATAAATAAATAAAATATTAGGAAGTTACATTACTTGCACTTGGTCTCGACTAGTTATTATAATTAGAAGTAATATTATAGCCTCCTAAGGTCACTCCCAACAGATTCGTAGGTTTATAATCCGACGTGCGTCACTTAAGTGACGGCATTGACACGTCCGTGTCAAATTGGTAATTTTTTGGATTTATGTCGGTTTGACGATAAGGAAAAGGGACACCTCAGTTTTTTCTTATCTTGTTTAGTATATAGAAGGAATAGATGTATATTGGTAAACTAGTGTTAAATCCGTACGATGCACGACTAACATTATAAAATATATGAACCATAAGTCAAAACGGTATATGAAATGGGGAAACTTTCAGATTTTAAAAGAAACTTTTTTATCGTTATTAATGTTACTTTATAAATTTTTAACCCCTCAAAAATAAATAATAACAACATTTTCCCCCCACGAGATATCAATAAAATAAGAATGTTAAAAAAGATATGTATGTTATAAGTTGACATTTTTCTAGCTAAAAATAAGTGCCTAGTCATTGTGACCTTCTCGTTTTCTGTAGTTATAATATGTTAACATTGCAACAATATGATAAACAATGCGTATGTTAATATTCTTGGAAAAAATAAATTGTAACAATTACTATAACAATTTAGACGTTTTATTAAATAACTAATGCGTATATTTGTACAAAATATAAATCATTCTACAACAATCAATATATAACTACAGATTTGAAAAGTAATATAAGATTAATATAAGTACACGTCAAATATATATTTACATTATATAGAAATGATGAACTTGATTTGTCTATCCATAAAGCTTGTATTCAGTTTACTATATAATGAAAATTGAGTTATCTTATTCTGTAAAATGATAATAAAAAATTTCAAATTAATAAAACTTTAATGAAAGATATAATTACATTAAAAGCAAATTCTCATAACTTACTAAAAGTTTATTTATTTATCTTTATATATATATATATATATATATATATATATATATATATATAAAGAGAGAGTTAGAAAAAGTTAAAGAAAGAAGAGTTAAAATTAAGATGAACAAACTAAAATATTTTATAAATAAATTAGAAGGAAAAAATAGTTAAAGGATGTCATGAGTTTGAATTATAATAAAAAATTATAAGTGTTATCACATGACATATTATTTTAAGTTAAAATGGTTATAATTTAATTTTATTAATTACCTTATTAAATGAAAATAGTTATAATATAATTTTTAATTGAATATTACCTTATTTGAAATAAGGATGTAGGAAAATCCACATCATCAATTTCTTTTATATGGTGATAACACATAGGATTTGTATGATGTGACATGGGTAAAATTTTGACAAATAATTGAGGATCTCCTCCCTTAGTTATAAAGATAGATGTGATACTTAAAAAGTTAAAGGGATTAGAGTTGGTAGTGTTTATTCAATTTTGCAAATTGTTAACATGACGCTGACTAACTAGGATGTCACATAGTGATGTATCGGTCTGAGTTATAGGTTGAAGTAGTCTATGTGACACCCCGCAAATTTAAACGCGATTACGTACATTAAACATTTGCATTTTAGGCTAATTCCCTAACTTAGAGTGAATTCACAACTACTTTTAGAGGTAAGTCTAGCAAAGTCCAACTAGTTAATACGCGTAGTATTACTTATTCATAATTAGTTGTAATTATGTACAGAACGATTTAAACAACGCGACAAAAATATACGACTGTTGGTGAATAAAATTAATTAATAATATGAAATTATTAGTTAACATTAACGTCTATTAAATATTATTTTGATGATATTAAACAAGTATTTCGTAAACTGAAACAAATTCGAGACATTTCTGTAACAAAACAAAGTTATAATTTTTCAACTTAGTTAAAATACTTTTATAAAGATATCTCAACCAAAATATATTCTAAAAATGTATTTAAAATTTACCAACTTAAAATAAACTGGTATTTAACGATCGAGTAAACGAACACGGGTTAAATACCACAAATTTGGATGAAAAATCCCTCCCCTTGGAACCCCAAAAATCAGCCCCAAACACCCCCCACCACCAACCTCATTCTTTCATTCCCACTCTCTCTCTACCTCCATTTCTCCCTCAACTCTCTCTCTAAAACCACCACCCAAAATCACCATAAACTACCACAAAAACGACACGAATCATCTAGCTTCTTTGGAATAAATCATTCACGGGACCACGAGCTACATTTCTACCTTTTCGGATTTTAAAACCGACACGCATGAGTTTCTGACATTTTTCGTAAACTCTTAGATTTCGATGTTTTCTTTAATATTTCGTGTTTATAATACTTAATACATCATGTATTAGTGTTCCCATCAATTGATTATGTCCAAAAATGACTCAAAAATGCGTTTTTAAAACCTAAGGTACGAACAGCACGTCGTGCGAGTTGAGATCCCAGATCTCAGTTCGTCCCGCGAGGCGAAACGAGATCTCGACTCGCGAAGCCAAACCACGAACCGAAAACACCTGCGAACTGAACCGAAACTGCGAAACGAACCCACTCGCAAGTTAACTTGCGAGTTGACTTGCGAGCCGAACTCCGCTCTGCGAACCCAACTCGGTTCGCTGCCTACTTTGCCTTGCGAGTCCAACCTCATCTCGCACCGCGAACTCAGTTCGCAACACCATTTCGGTCCGCATCCAGACTTGGTTAAATTTCCCCGATTTTAAAATTTTCAATACGTTTTTAATAAAGCAATGTAGTAGAAATAAAATTTTTCCAAGCTGACTTGGCAGCTCGACCCCAACCAGGGGCGCTGCCCCCGGACAACCGTACACAATTTCATACTTTATGAAATACAATGAAACAAATATAAAAATGTTTTCAAAGATTATTATTACAAACTGATACCAACAAGTTGTATACATTTCTAAAACTACCAACTCAGACGACGAACAAGCACTTTGGACATAATCTAGTTGCGTGGACACTAGCATGGATGGTCAACTAAGACATCCACGTATTTATACTTATAACCTCATACATTCAGGACGTTAAGGACTTTACCCGGACTTAAGCTTTGCTAGCACTCGAACGTATTTAACTCAACAGGTGAGTTTACAGCCCCACTTTTAACTGTTTTACCGCTTTCAACTTGGGGTGAGAAACATAATCAACTGCTTTATTGATTGCCATAACTGCTTTTACTTACATGATGGTATACTTGTTTTACTCGAACGATTAGAGTACTTTAAACTGTTGAACTTTTACACAAAATTGGTAGTTATGAAACAACATTTTCATACTATAAACTTGTTAAACTTTGTTTGGTAAACCGGATAATGACCGGTACTTTTTATGCAAAAGCTGGAGAATGACCAGCAACGTATTTTAGTGTCAGAGAACGACTGGCCGAGTTGGACGGGAGAACAACCCGTGCGTGTTTAAACCGGAGAACGACCGGTACTATGTTTCGCTGGAGAACGACCAGCAGTGTTTAGTCCTAGAGAACGACTGACCGAGTTGAACGGGAGAACGACCCGTGCGTATTTAGACCGGAGAACGACCGGTACTGTTTTGGAAACGCTGGAGAACGACCAACAACGTATTTTAAACTGTATTTTGGGTAACATCCCACGTAAACTGTATCTTGGGCAACATCCCAACCGAACTATAACTGGATAACATTCCACAAAACGTTTATTTAACTATTATGGAAACAACTGTTTACGAACGTATTTGGTTTAACGAACTGTATTGCAAACTTAAAACCTGTGAATTCACTCAACCTCGTTGTTGACTTTTACTATGTTTTTCAGGGAATTAGCTACATGTAAGTAAGGGTGAGCATGGGTCGGTTTGGGTCGGTTATGACCCTTAACCGAACCCAAAGCCGAAATTTCGGTTATGGAAATTTCTTAACCGTTCGGTTTCGGTTAAATCGGTTATGGTTAATCAGTTTTTGGGTAGATTTTGGGTCGGTTAACCGTTAACCATTGGTTAACCGCTTGAAAAAGAAAAATTATGAAGTAATAGAATCATTGAGCTCCTAGTTGTGGTGGTGTTGTCGATATCTTGCGAAGAACATCACTATTTCTAAAGATTGTATTTACGGGTAGAAGAGAAGGTGGCTTTAAATGTAACCTAAAAATGGAATGGACTACATAATTAACTAGTAGGCTTAGAGTTTGAGAGTTTCTAACGGGTCATTATGCTACTTAGTATTAAATTGTATGCATCTATCAATTTAATTTAATGACTATAAGTAGTAGTAGATTGGTGTTAAATGGGTAGTTTTTGCTACTGTGGGCGTGGGATGTATTGATGCGGGTAAAGGTTTTTCGGATGCATCTATATGCTTGTTTAATTTATGAAGGCCAGGAAAATCACGGAGTTAGTTTTGGTTGGAAAGCTATATTCGGCTCTGTCACAATCTGATAGTTTGGTGCCTTAGTAGAAATATAAATAGTATTGTGCTGTAATGCAGGGTGGTTTTTATGTTTGTATAGATAGATTTATTTAGATAGATATCCCCTGCTTGAATCTTTGTATATTTTGGTTGGTATTCAATAAATTTTTGCCTTTTCAAATAAAAAATTAGCTCAACATATATTACCTATTTACATTACATATTTATTTGTATAATGAAAATATAAGTAAAAAAACTAAGGGTGGGTCGGTTCGGTTAATTAGGGGCGGTTAATGGGTCTTAACCGTAACCATAACCGATCTAATCGGTTAATGGAATTATAATAACCGAACAATCGGTTAAGCTTTGGGTCGGTTAAATCGGTTAATTCGGTTGTGGGTCGGTTAATCGGTTTCCATGCTCACCCCTACATGTAAGACATCCTGCACACATGGAACATAGGTATAACACCCCTCATTTGACAAACATTATAATAATGTATTTTGACTCGGAAACGTATGTCCCAAAACAAAGTTTTAATATTATATACAAAAGTCTAACTTATTTCAAACATATATATATATATAGATTATAATTACATCAAACAAAATACAACTATTGGGTGTTATAGAAATCCAAATACTACTGATTTTATCAAATCATATATCAGAGTAAACGCAATGATCGTCAAACATTCCTTCCAAGTCAACAGCTTCTTGCTCCATCAATTATATCCAAAATATAATCTGCAAGAAGTATTTAAAGTGGTGGGATTAGCACAACTGCTAAGTGAGTAAATCAATAAACAACATACTGACTTAGCATAACAAACTTGTGCACAACAGATAATCATATGCACACAACTCGTCTGTTTACAACTTATCACATCACAATCAACTGGCGTCATAGAGGACCGGTGGTTCTTGAGTAACTTCCTCAAAGAACACTTTAAAACCAACCGCAGGCCCATACAGAAGTTTAACCGACTACTTGGTGCTATTAACTCATACAACACAGGCTACGACAATAATACTATTACTAAGATCCTGTGTTATCCAACCAATAGCAAACCCAAGCCCAGCCCCATGCTGGCCCCTAAATCAACAATGCCCAAAGGCAACACAACAAGTGATCACATTATCACATACTTATCAGGGCAGCAATTCAGGTCATCAATCTATCAACAGTATTATTACTAATAAACCACAATCATCATGGTAACTAAAACAATAGTAATAATACAATTACCCGTTGTAATAAACCTGTTACAACTAAATCAAACTGAGGGTTATCGATCCACTCACCAATACCTCATACGTCCACTCAGTAGTCTAATATCACCGAGTCTGCTCACAATCTGAGAATAAAACGGAATAATGAGTCAGTAATTCATTAATAACAATGAACTTATGTTATAATTATATAACATATTTCAGAACATAATATTCAACTACATAATTACCAAGTTATAATATTAATTATAACTACTCATTTCATAATACACAACTTATCTCAAAAATATAACATTTAACACATATATTGTAGCTAAAACAAAATCACACAAATGGGCCACTACCCGCCGGATAACCCAAGTACCCGTCGTGTACTCACCCCACCAGCCGGGTATTCAACTAAGCAACCGGGTAAATTATATTTTGTGGTAACAGAACTAAATCGTGTTTTGAAGCCTAGAGAAGCCGCCGGGTTCCCGGTTTACCAGCCGGGTTCTCCCTTAATTCACACTACCCGCCGGGTCGGGTTATTACCCGCCGGGTACCAACCAAACATGAACAACCCGCCGGGTAGTAATAGAACCCGTCAGGTTCGAAACCCGAACCAGCAACATGTACTTTTGTTACCAACTGAATCCGAATTAAACACAACCAAATCAACAACTTCAGCTTTCTAATCGATTATATACCGCAATTAACAGTTTCTAACAATAATTAATATCACATCTCATCATTTCAATCACCAATTTCATATCAAAATCAATAACCCTAGTAATTCAATCAAATTTCAATATAAACAATAAGAACACTTACAACTTGGTGATGATGGTGATAAAATTTGATGATGATGATGATGATGGAGTTATGTAATCATCAAGATCATAGGCTTATTGATGCTTTCAATCTTTTGTTTTCTTAATGAGTTAATAGATACAAATGAGAAGCAGGAAGGAATTAGGGAAATTAAAATAGGTCGGCCCATCTCAAACCGACTCTAATATTTGTTATAATTTTATTCCCCTTATAACCCTATTATCTGGAACCTGAAAATACCTGTGATACAAAATATTTTTATTTTACCGTCAGGTTCAATAATTTAAAACAAATAATATTTCATTAGTCACAATAAATCATGTGACTCTTTTACCCATCTATTTTCAATTTAATCAAACGAAATTATTTTCTATCATCTTAAATAACAATTTAAATTCAAGAATTATTAAAATATACTAGGCCCCAGAAGAGGGTGTTACAATAGGCGACCCACGAAGGAATAGGATGCCAACTTTTGACAACTGGATTTCTTTTATATAACTAAACTGTTTAGTCATATTTACGAAATCTAATTTTGTAACTTAATTACTTTTCAACTTATACGATTCGATGAATCGTAAACTTTGTAACTATTACTCTTGGCATCTTAATATATATATGTTCTGTTGTAATCATATGCTCTGATACGTATGCATGTACTGTGTATTGTGGCACTCCCCATATTTTACTAAATGCTTCCGCTAAATTCAATCAACGAATTTTGGAGGTGTTACGGTCTAAGTGTCTCATAAAATTAGAGTAAGTAGCCAGGGGTCTCTTAAGAAACAAATAACTTACTAGGACGAATCGTCGACATATGTTGTGCACCAATTCTATTACGCAATTCTACACACTAAAAAGAGGGACAAGAGAAAGTACTCTCTCTTCTTAAACACATTTTCTTGGGAAAGAAAAATCAGTCTATATTTAACAGAATTGAAGAAAATACATGTTTTAAAATCATTATTTTATCTAAGAATATGATCCATATTGGTTCCCGAACATAGTTGGAGATTCGTGATTCAATTTCGATTAAAATCTCGATTATTAACTCGTGACTTGCTGGATTGCAAAAGTCACTATTTTACAATAAAAATATATATTTGTACATATATGTATACTAACTTTTAAACCTGTATATACACACGGACCGTTAAAGTTTTATTTAATTTTATAAGTATGAAAAAATGTATATGATTAAATTATAACATTTTATCTTAGTTTTGATTTTTGCAACGGAGTATGAAACTAAATTATTTTATAGTTGTATGTAGATATGTACCTGTATGTCCACACACACATATAGACTTGTGATCTGGTGAGAACACAATATTTACGTGAGAACGGGGAGAATATTTCTTAGCCATCTATTTTTTGATTAAAAAACTTGATTTTGGAGGTAGCAATTTTGTAAATATTTTGAAGTTTGATTTTGAAAGGTTCATATAAGGGTTGTTAGGTGAAGGTTAATTTTTTTTCCTTTGACAAAAGTTTTAACATGGTGAAGTTTTATTTAATTTTTGTTAACATGTTTGAAGTAGTAAATCGATATGTATAAACTTTAACCTTTTCAAAAACTAATGTTAACGAAAGAAAAAATTAACTTCATCTCATTAGAAACTATGTGAACATATAAAAATAAACATTTATAACTTCACAACCTTACATGGGGAAAAAAAATTAAACTTCACCTTAGCAAACTAATGTGAACCTAAAAAAAAGCTTCACCTAAGTAAAGGTGATGCGAACCCGTCAAAATTGAACTTTAAAATATTTTAAAATTGTCACCTCCAAAATCATATTTTTAATCAAAAAATGAATGGCTAGGATGTTTACTCACCGTTCTCACGAAATTCTTATGTTCTCAATGGAACCCAACCATATATATATATATATATATATATATATATATATATATATATATATATAGACTTTGGATTATGTGAGAACAAGGAGATTCCGTGAGAACGGTGAGAACACATCTTAGTCATCCATTTTTTTTTTATCAAAAAACCTAATTTTGGATGTGACAGTTTTGTAAATACTTTGAAATTTAATTTTAGAGGGTTCACATAAGGATTGCTATGTGAAGTTTATTTTTTTTTTGCTTCACAATAATTTTAACATGGTGAAGTTTTATTTAGTTTTTATTAAAAACAATGTTTGAAGTAGTGAATTGATACGTATAAACATTAATCTCTTCAAAAACTAATGTTAACAAAAAAATATTAACTTAATCTCATTAAAACTATGTGAACCCATAAAAATAATTATAACATAATAACTTAAGAAAAAAAATAATAAACTTAACCTCACTAAAATGATGTGAAGCTAAAAAAAAAAAAAACTTCACATAAGCAAAATGATGTGAAGCTTCATATGAGTAAAATGATGTGAAGCTAAAAAAAAGCTTCACATGAGCAAAATGACGTGAAGCTAAAAAAAAAAACTTCACATAAGCAAAATGATGTGAAACTAAAAAATAAAAGCGTCACATGAGCAAAATGATGTGAAACTAAAAAAAAAAACTTCACATGTGCAAAGGTGATGTGAACCCTCCAAAATCAAACTTCAAAGTATTTACAAAAGTGTCACCTCCAAAATCAGGTTTTTTGATCAAAAAATGGATGGCTAAGATGTGTTCTCACCATTCTCACGGAATCCCCTTATTCTCACCAAAACCCAACCCTATATATATATATATATATATATCGATTTCAAGTAATAGATCTGGTTGTTTACTTGATAAAAAGAATCTCTTAAAGAAAAGGTTGATGAAAAGAAAATAAAAATTATGTACGTCTTTAATAATTATTAGCATACAAAAATGTTCTAATTGTTAAGAGTTATCGACGTGTTAAAAAAATTGTTAAAGAGTTATCAGTTACTTAAATAATATAATATTGATTTCTAAACTTATCTCAAAACTATATACTCAACTTGTTTGAATCATAGAAATTTATTGATATTTATGTTATAAATTCCTTAAAATAAAGTTTTAAAATTTAAGGGGGTTATGCGATATAAAAAGAATCAATTGATCAAATGAAAGTTTATTCAATTGATGACACCATAAAGGAGTTTTCTACATTATATTTACGATCAATGTTTACATCTTTTATTTTTAATATAAAGAAAGCATGGTGGGATAAATAGTATAAGTCGATCGACAATGAACATAAAGCCTTAATTCAAAATAGATTATAGTAATCTTTTTATCTATTATGTCATTTAGTTTGTTTACTACAGTATATTTTTATACTAAAAATTTGTCTAATTTTCATACTTGGAAAAGTTGCACACAACTTTGAAGAGTCAATAAACGACTTGTAAGAGTCATGGTCATTTAAGAGTCGTTTGTAATTTGAATTGTTTACTTGACTCATAAAAGTTAGACTTGTAATTTGTAAGGGACTCTCTCCCTTAAGTTTTATTTTTAATGATTTGAAAACATATTCCCTATATTTATCTATTCCATCATTGATATTAAGTCAAACGTTTACTTGGTAGCATATTTTATGTGATGAATTTAGTTGGAAATATCATTCGATCAAGATTAAAATACACATTTATTTATTTTATGTAAGTGTAAAATTAAAGACAACATCATATGATAGCCCCTTCATGCTTAGTCATGACTCATGAGGATATGTGGTATCAAAAACTCCATAACAATAAACAAGAAAATAGTATCTGTCTTTTTATTAATATTCGGTACTAGCAAATATAAGTTCAATATAAGCATAATTTGAAAAGGAAGTATAATTAAGATGAATGATTGCACCATTCACCTCTAGGATTAATTTGTTGAACAAATTAGTCACAAATCAACTAAGAATGCATCAAATTTTAATTATATTTATCGCAATCAAGCATATGAATGAGGATGTATGAGCCTGGCGTTCTTGCTCCTTCTTTAGAGAGCTAAACAATGTGAGTTACGAAAGGAGCTATTCCTGTCAAGCAATAGAGTAAGGGCTTTTTACGGTTTTACCGCTATGAGGTACGCTTCTTGTCCTAAAATTATTGTCCATCAACAAAAAACACACAATTTAATAAAAGTGGAACCGCAATACCTTTCAACCAATCAAATCTCCACCCACTAAAGTCTCCTCCTATTGGTTGAAATTAGAAGTGGACAATTATTTTGAGACATTCTAAAAAGGAAAGATGCACAATAATTATGGGACAGAGGGAGTAATAGATTTTGTGTGACATAAATGTATTTATGACTTTTTTACTGGCAAAATCAGCTCACCAAAGGCTATTCCCTCGTAAAACTGTATAAAGGGGTGTTTGAGATTGCTTAAATAAGCTTTTATCTGCTTATTTTGATAACAGATAAGCAGATCTAAATACCTAAATGAAAACTACGTAAAAGATCGACTAAACACTTAAAAATAAGTAAAGAGTCACCTACTTACTTTTTAAAGCATATATAAGTGTTTAAAAATAAGCAAACCCAAACACCCCTTAGTGCCATCATAATAATCAATATCAACCTTTGTAAACAAATTAAACAGGCCAAAACCTACTCGTATTATATTTCATTAAAACAACGATGGTTCACAAAAGTGTTTATTTAAAGCTACATGTTACTTTTAAACATGAAATTTAATATGTTTGTGACCAAGTACGTACTAAGAGCATCCACACCCAACACTTTTTGCAATAGCTTTTTTAGAAAAAGTTTTTCCTCCAATAACAAAAAGCTTTCCAAAAACTTTTTTTTATCATTAAACATATATATAATAATAAAAAGAATATGAAGTCTAGTAGTCTATAACTTAAGAAATCTAAATCTTTGACAAAATATTTACACTATAAATTGAAAAAAAATTTATAAAGCTTTTTTCAAAGCTTTTTTGAATAGTGAAAAAGCTTTACAAAAAGCTTTAGAAATTGCATCATTGGAGATGCTCTAAGAACCATAAATGAATTTGGTTATCAATGGTAGGTAATTGGGGGTCAGAATATAACAAACCTCCCAACATGTGGCTGATTGTTTTTAATCGAATTTAGACAAAAATCAGTGACGACAACACATCGTATCCCTATTACAACTATCATACTGATAAATATTAAATATATAAAAAATATGCGTAAATTCTTGCCTTATGATTATATAAATTACCATGAGTCCTAATATCAGTACCTCGTTAGTAATTTCACACACAAAAAAATAACAAAGAAATAAAGAATAATAATAAATAAATGAAATTATCTATTATTTTACAAAATACAAATACTGCGAGTAGTGTGGTAGGAGTTAGGACTCATACTTTAACCCAACAAAATTACATAATTTTCTTTCAATTTTTGTCTATACGATGTGAACTGGATTTACACCCAACATGGAGTGATATTGAATAGGATCTCTTATGTATCTAATGAATCGTTTACCATATTATTTATTAAACCAGATGTACGTCATCTGTTTTTGAACGAAAGAGGCAGTATACACATTGCTATAAACAAGTTGCAACGTATCGATGACAACTATTTTAAAATAGGTTTACTAACTTCTTAGTTAAACCAATAAGTTATTATACATTAAAAATACAATTTTATTTTTTTTTAACTTCTAAAAACCTGTAAATACGACGTCAACATGCAACTGAAAATAATAATATAAATCGAATGATTGGATGCTTAATTTATTAATTTAAATTAAACCTTGCGTAAACATGCTAATTGATTCCGAAACAAATGAACCTTCTTGTCGTTTTGTTCTATTACATATCTAGTTTAAGACCCGTAAAATTTGCGGGTTGACTTTATAATATGTCTTATATGGATGCAATAAGTTTTCTGGTGATAGTGTACGGTATATCAGTTTGTATTGTTTTAATTTCAAATGAAAATTGTATTAAGGATTTGAATTGTGATAAATTTTGGATTGATAAGTCCAAATAAATAAATTAATTAATAGTGATAATATTGTGTATGATATCACCTTATTATTTGTATTAATATTTTATAATAAAGATTTCAAATCTTGTAATTCGGTATAGTTTTTTTCTTCTTTTGTGTTTCAAATTTGTGTTGTATTTTCAACTATTTTTTTTTTGTTTCGTCAAAGTTACATACATAAGGATAACTGAAACCCGTTGATAAATATGAAAAACCGATGGGTAATAATAATTGGGTACTCAACAGGTATTGAGTCGGCTATCAGTATGAATATTATAAACCGGTATGTGTACAGATTCACTAAAACCCGTCGGAAACTAAACCATTAGCATCCATAATCCAAGCATTGTAAATCAGAAATTGATAAAAGAATTTAATTTTTTTTATTAGAATTGGAAATAACTTATTGGAGAGTTTTTGCAGAAATTTTAAAATAATTTTTTCTAGGAAGAGCTTGAATTATGAAGAAAAAGAATAAAGTAGTTATTAAATTAGAATTTTCATAAAATATTTTGAGTACTATATACAATTAAAGAAAAAATAGATGATTTATATTGTAAATATTGAAGGGTTTATATTGTAAATATAGAAGGGTATAGTAGTCTTTTAGTCACATAAATATAGAATTAATGATGTTATTAAATTAATTAAGGGTTAGATCTTAATTGTTGATCTCTATCTAATGACTATCATTCTTTCAAGATTTTTATTAATATATAAGATAGATTATTTGCCACATCTCTTGGCCACCAAAATTTGACTTGCAAACCGAATGCAATTGCATATTGTGCTCGTTGCTAGCTATTTCCTAGAAATCTACCATTTAGTGGCATGTGGCTGAATATTTTTGATCGAATTGAAATTTAATTAAAGAAATTAGATTTTAAGGAATGTGAATTGCTATGAGTGAAGTAAATTTGATAACGTTCAATCAATTCAATTTAGTCATGAACCAAATATTCTTAAGAAATGAAATTGAGATTTCGATTTCACTAAGTTTTCCGAATCACGCAACCTTAACGATATTTTACAAATCTCGCCTCTTTAAAACTACAATAAAAAATATATATTTATTTACCACCTCTAATTTTACGTTAGCTCCTCGCCCGTGCGTCTAGCAATTGAGACGCTGAATATGTAATACGTAGTAGTACGTTTATCTAATGACGAGCTTTATTTGAGTAAATAATGAAAGCTTTTACAAAAAGATTAATTGTAAGTAATCATATTCTATTACCTTATAAAAAACCTTGATTTTAAACAATGAGAAGGTGTGATGGAATTAGTTGATACCTAAGAAGGTCAATATTTTGTCATGGAGAATAAGAATGGAGCGGTTTCCAATGCAAGTCAATCTCGACTATAGAGGTAAACATGATGTTCGGTGTGCAATGAAGATCAATAAACCAACTTAATCACACTTTGGGATGTAAAATCACTAAAAAGCTATGAATAGAGATCTCTAATTGGTGGCACGTCGACATATGAAATTTCAATGATATCAACTCATTAATTTCATGTGCATCTACTTTTCATGACGGACATTATACATATTCACTATTCAAACTTCTCTTTGGGCGATATGACAACATAAAAATTAAGACATCTTTCAATGCGAAAAGACCAAGGAGTGACACAATTTGAGATGAAACTAAACTTATTCATTACACTTGGATTTGTCGTAGTGATAAAAAAAAAGTATTTTGAATTGGACGAATTGAATGTGTAACCCCCTCAAGTTAAACATGTTTTATTCTAACACACTTTAAGCATCTAGCTAATATCCTGTTAATGTGCATTTTAAATTGGTGCAGTCAACAACGCTATTGTTTTGTGCCGTTGGTCAATTTTGTCATAAAGAAAATTTTCATATATTACGTGTTTAACTTCTCAAATTAACCACTGAGTTAAAGCTAATAACACGTTTCTATGAATGCAGTTTTGCAGCACGGAATATTTTCCCATTTAATATATCCTTATTAGTTTTAAAAGAAAGTAATTGAACTTGTAAACAATGATATAGATTATTTCACTTCAATTTGAAATTAAAGTTATCAAAAATATAAATAAACACAAACACCGGTAGATACATACTACGTATTATTTACGTACACATATATCAGACACTTAATTGTAAAGTTTCTAAGACGAATTCTGGCTAGCAAATTATATCGCACATCATTTTTAGGACCATGGTATTGATCGACAACATGCATGGCGTCACTAGTTCACGTGATTCATCACATGAGACGACCAAACCGGTGAGCATTTGATTTTCATACTTTACATAACACGATTACCTTTCTTTCGCATGTTAAGGATGATAATATGCGAAATTAGTGAATGGGAACAATACGAGGATTGGAATAACACCACATTAATTTGTTAGAGTTTCGAGAATGTATTTTTTTCACATGCTTGTGTATATCATACAAATTAGTTGGTTATCACATATTTTTAAGAATATCTATCTCATATTAAATAACATATATTTATAATAATATTGATTCGATGTTTTTTTTATCAAAAGTTAGTTAATCACTTAATCTTAAGATAAAATGTAAATATCTTCCTTCTTACTATAACAAGCATTGCTACTTGAATATTCCATACTATATTGTATTTTAACTTAATTATTGATCATTATATTATATCATATTTTAGTTTTAATTATTTTAACATGTGTTAAATTGTATTTTGTATTACTATTCTATTTTCCTGTAATTAATACAAATTACAAATAATAATGTATATAATTAAATCATGGTCAAACCGATTCCTAACTAAGTAGCTTATTATTTAAGAGTAATTACATAAAAATGTAATTAACTATGACTTGACATTCATTGTATGTACTCAACTATTTGGGCTTCTATTGTGTGTAAGAAACTAGTTATTTCGTGTCATTATATGTATTTTGATGACGTGTCAACTGGTAAGGATGACATGTGACACCTTATATAGATGACACGTGGGAAAATTACCAATAATTGCATATAATAGCATGAAATAAATAGTTTCTTACATACAATAGAAGTCCAAATAGTTGAATACACACTATGAATGTCAGGTTATAGTTAATTGCATTTTTATGTACTTACCTCTATTATTAATATCTTTCCGTTCTAAAATAATTGTTAGCTAGTAAAAATATAATTTAATGGAAACATAATAATTATTGTGTTATCTTTATTACTTTTTACAGATGACTATTTATCATTAATTAATTATTACTATTTATAAAGTTTGTAATAATAGTTGAATAATGCTATACATGACAATTATACGTCTTACAAATAAACTTAACTTTTTAATTGGTTAATTTTTTTCTTCTCTTAATTTCTACCAATCAGTTTTTCATATTAACCAATCAAATTAGTAGGTTTATATTTAGACATATCAATTTAAAACCTACAAATCTTCTTTCACAATTGTTAAACTAAAGGTAATATGATAATTTCAATCATTTTTTTAATATTGAGGCCTTAATTAATTTGAAACAAGAAAAATGAAAAGAAAGAGGAATTTTGGAGGATGGTATATTATATTTTTAGTGTGAATAAGATCGTTCTTTATTTTTATACCAAGGGTGGGGTTCAAATGCGAAACCCCCAACCCTAAACCCTAATCATCAAACCTTAAACCTTAAACGCTTTACAAAACTCTAACCCCTAAATCATAATAAACACTAACCCTAAACCCTACTAAATCTTAACCCTAAATCATAACCCTAAACCCTAACTACAAATCAAATGTACAACTAATCACTAACACACGTGTTACTAATTTGTAAAACCCATCAAAAAATTTTTTTAAAAAAGTTGTCAAAAGTATGCCTTGAAGGACGGCAAATCGAAGAGGAGAAAACGCTGAATTTTATGGTACAATTTTCATGATTTTTTGACTTATCATTTGTGAGATATGTAAGTTTCAAAAATGTGGGGGGAATGAGTATTTGATGAAAATGGGTGGTTGAGATTGATTCCCTTATTCTCACTCAAAATTGATGTACTCATTTATAGGGATGTCACAAATACTCGAACCCGAATAGATAACCCGAACCCGAATAACCCGACTTCAAAGCTTATTCGGCCATCCAAATCCAAATAACCCGAATTCGAATAACCCGCATCTTATTTGAGTCGGATTTCGGATACATATATTACAATTCGGGTAACCCAATAACCCGAATAATTTAGTAAATTATTTAATATACAAATATAACTATAGATATAAGTTATTTATGGTTTATCCATACATAATGTACATGTCTACATTACATATAAAGCAATTTCACCTTTCACTATTCTTACTTTGGTATTCCTACACAACAAAAAGACTATACTGCCCCTATCCATTATCTATCATCTATTACTACTTATTCTCCAATAACTACACTTCTATTAATACTCATACTTCATTTTCTTTTATTCTAATTACTACTTATTATTCATTAACTACAATTTTCATCCATCAAATATTAAATCTACCCACTAAAGTCTTTTTTTTATTGGTTAAATATCAAAGTGAAACTTATAATGAGACATCCCAAAATAGTAATGTGGATATGTTAAATGGGAAGGACGGAGTATATGATGTTATTATTTTATAACATTCACTTGCACCTCCATCTACATTCATCATTTTCACCGCTGCATTACTCCGGTATTATGCTAGTATAAGTTACTCATGATGATTTATATAAATTATTAGGGTCATTTTGTAAAGTTCAAGTTTTGTTCAAAGTATGAAAATTTGGAATATCATCTTATTCGAGTTTAAATGAATAACCCGAACTCAACCCGAATTTAAATAACCCGAACCCGAATAATCCGACCTTATTTGAATCGGGTTTCGGATTATATTATAAACTTGAAAAACCGAATAACCTGAACCGAATAACCCAAAACCCGAATAAATTATTCAATTAACACCCTAGTCATTTGAACCCTGCTCTTTACATCAATTGAAATGAATAAAATTTAAAGCGTTATTTTAGCAAATTGGATATTGTTTTTCTTTCGTTGTGCAAACCTTTTCCCGGAAAAAGTGTTTTCACAAAATGTTAGTTCTTTGGTGTTTTAGGTCCGTACACGTGTCAAGCTACTACAAGTGCAAATAATTCAGCTACTGACACCTCGCAAGTGATATTACAAAACCAATCACAGCCGTTGGATTATCTTCTACTTGATCAGATAGGTAAACCCATCACTTTACACTCCCAAACCGCCTATATAATCCTACCTTCTGCTTCCGTTACAAAAAGAGTAGCACACCGGAATAATATCTTCCTTTACTTTTTCATTCCTTTAAACCCTAAAAATCACCCCTAAAATCCCCCACAGATTCCCAGAATCCGCTTTGGGAATGCAGAGAGATGAGAGGAGATTTGCGTCTGTTTAACTGTGGGCGGGTTATAAAATCCACCGGCGGCAGAACTTGCCACCGTAAACACGTGGAAGACGGGTGAACTACGGTCCCGCTTTTTCTGCATATACACTATTCCTGTAATTCGGTAATTGTATTTTCATATTGATTGATTGATACTTTTATTATTAATCGTATAATCAATTTCACGATGGCGGTGGAAGACAGATCCAACGCCGTACTAAACGGCAGGTACGAATTAGGTAGACAATTAGGGCACGGTACGTTTGCGAAAGTCTATCACGCGAAAAACGTGAAAACCGGTAAAAGTGTAGCGATGAAGATGGTCGGAAAAGAGAAGGTGATTAAAGTCGGTATGACTGAACAAATTCAGCGCGAGATTTCGGTGATGAAAATGGTACGCCATCCGAATATCGTCGAGCTTCACGAGGTTATGGCGAGCAAATCGAAGATTTATTTCGCGATGGAGCTCGTTAGAGGCGGTGAATTGTTTAACAAAATTGCGAAAGGGCGGTTGCGAGAAGACGTTGCTAGAAGCTATTTCCAGCAATTAATCTCGGCCGTTGATTTTTGTCACAGTCGTGGCGTGTACCATCGGGATTTAAAGCCGGAGAATTTGTTGTTAGACGAAGAAGGTAATCTAAAAGTTACGGATTTCGGTCTGAGTGCGTTGGCAATTCATTTGCGTCAAGACGGACTTTTGCATACGACGTGTGGGACTCCGGCTTACGTGGCGCCGGAAGTAATCGGGAAGAAAGGTTACGATGGCGCGAAAGCTGATATCTGGTCATGTGGAGTTATTCTGTATGTGCTGCTGGCTGGCTTTTTACCTTTTCAGGACGACAATGTAATCGCGATGTATAAGAAAATTTACCGCGGTGATTTCAAGTGTCCGCCGTGGTTCTCATCAGACGCGCGGAGATTAGTGACGAAAATGATGGATCCGAATCCGAAGTCGCGGATAACGATAGCGAAAATCATGGAGTCGACGTGGTTCACGAGGGCGGTACCGAAGAAACCGGATTTTTTAACGGAAGACGAAAATGTGAGTTTGAAAGGGAAGGCAGGGGAGACGCTGAATGCGTTTCATATAATTTCGTTATCGGAAGGATTTGATTTGTCGCCGTTGTTTGAGGAGAAGAAGCGAGAGGAGAAACAGGAGATTAGGTTTGCGACTATGGAGCCTGCTGGAGCGGTGGTGTCGAAATTGGAGGAGGTGGCGAAAACGATGAAGTTTAGCGTCAAAAAGAGCGGGGACGAGACGAGTTTGAGGTTGCAAGGGTGCGAGAATGGGAGGAAAGGGAAGTTGGGGATATCGGCGGATATATTTGCTGTAACGTCGTCGTTTCTGGTGGTGGAGGTCAAGAAATCGAGTGGTGATACGTTGGAGTATAATCAATTCTGTAGTAAACAGCTTCGCCCCGCGCTTAAGGACGTTGTTTGGACGTCGCCCGCTAATCACTCTACTCCGGCTTGAATTAATCCACCTCTGCTATCATCGTTGATGCTTGTTCAATTTGTTGTTTTATCAATACAATTAATTAATTTAGTGCATATTGTCACTTGTCTTATGTTTGTTTGATTAAGCTTGTGATAATTGTTTGCCCTTGATTTATGTATTGTTGTCTGCCGTTGATTTAAAATGAAGTTGATTTCTAATTATGGACGCATATAAGTCGAAATTAGTTGTATCGTTTAGCCGGTTTAGGATTATTGAACCGGTTAAAGTATTACTCCTCCCGTCCTATAATAAGTGTCTCACTTACTATTTTGTGACGTTCCAAAATAAGTGTCCAGATTTCCTTTCAGTCAATCAGAAAAGACTTTAGCGGGTAAAGATAAGATGTTATTGATAGATAGTGACTTTCCTTAAACTGTGTCCATTTTTACATGAGACACTTATTTTGGGACGGAGGGAGTAGATTGATAATGTACTTTCATTTTCGTTCCCATGTTAGTAACGAACCAATTTTATTGGTAACGTATCTATGAATCATATTACCAACATCGAGATACTTTCGTAAAGTACATTACATATATAATAAAATTAATTCGTTATCTATATTAGAAAACCAAAAGTGAAAAACCTTTATTATTAAATAGAGTGGTAAGTAGTGACAAGTAAGCTATCGACATATAAAAGTTGGAATATATGATGCAAACTGCAAAGCAGTAATGTAATTGAGGAATATTGAAAAAAGAAGATAAGAGTTGAAAGATTGTGGTAATTGAGGCATGTGCCTTAAAAGGATGGTAGGCTAAAGTTGAATTGACTTACTATACCACTTGTTTAATTTTCAATTATCATCATCACATGATAATAGTAATCTTATCAAGTGTAGTATGATATCATTGAATTTTAGAGATTTTTTGTAAAAAAATATCCAAAAAAAATTGAACAAAATATCTAAATGAGTTAAAAAAAAATAACACGAGGTAGTCTGTGAGATTTTAATGTCCTTTTATGTCATATTCATAAACCTCACCTTAAAATAGGAAATGTTTTAATATCAAGACAAATTGATATCACAAAAATTGTCACAAGTATCCGAAAAAGATGACTTCTTTAGATCCTTCCATACAACACAATTAGCTAGCAGCCTAGCAAGCAGCGTTGAACAATTTAATCCAAGAAAAGTGAGCCACCAGTTCTTTTGGTATTCTTTGATATTAATGGGTTATTTTATAGTATGATATCATCGACTAACCAATCAATTTATTTTATTTTAATAAAAATAGTATAATAGTATATATCTGGGACCAAATGGGTGGTCCAGCATGTCGACGATCAGCAATAAAGTTCAAAGTTTTTTTCCTTAGACATTTATTACTAACAAATAATTATAAATATGGTTTATACATATCATGAACATAAAGATGAAGTGTGTTATGCTACAATTAAGTACTTGTTGTTTAAACTTTAAAGCGTAATAAGGTGGTTTTATGATATGATTTTTTCTTTTTTCTGTTCCCCTTTTTAGTGTGAATCAGTATAAAGAATATAAAAACTTCAAAGCGACAAATTTCATTAAAAAAAACAACGTGATTAACTAATATGCTCGATAAAAGGATCATAAGATGAAGTCAAACATTAAGAAAGGGTTACGAATTTCATATTGAAAAAAGAGAGAATATGATGCATATTCTCTTACGATAATACTAACATTTCTCAGCTAAAGTTAATTGTAAAATAGGTTACAAATATGTTAACGACTAAAATAGAGTGCAACCTTTGATTTGACAAACACATTATAGTAAAATAAAGTTGCACGTCTCAACACTTCGACTTATTTTAATTCGATCCGTCTTTCTCATTTTCATCTTGTATACTGTTTCTCCCTGAAATCAGATTATAGTCGTGATCAGAAACAACCAATTTCCTTAATACTGTATCTATAAAACTAACCCGGCCAACAATATATCAGTTATATATGAATTTGTGCCTAAAGAGAACACAAATTGATTTTTTTTAGCAAGAGTTTAGCTATCATACAATAATGTCGTTTTAGCAATCAAAACACAGCATATGTACGTACACTACTTTGATATGGTTGCGAATTGAAAAAGATTCCAGGCGTTAGTGATAGTCTAACGCGAGTGATAAACCAACATAACCTGATTATGATCATTGGAGATATTTTTACAATCTTTTAAGGACATATGACAATAACCCGCTTCAATCGCGTACATCAAAGATTAAACACAAGAAGAATACCTGACACGGTGACACCTTTTGTGAGGTTACTTATTCAAATGACTTAATAGTTGTACTCGTTTTACGTCACTTGTCATCGGTAAGTAATCATTAGAATGAAGTTTTTTAAGAAAACACCAATGATGATGTTTAATTAATACTCCATCCGTCCCAATTTTATTGTCCCCAAATAAAAAATACGCAGTTTAAGAAAAACATCGTCATCTCTCTTACTTTTTGATAACAAGACAATTTTACCCTTTACTTTTTACCTACCTTTTTGTCTTACATATATAAATTATGGAAAAAAAGAACTTTATCTTATTATTCTTTTCTATTTATGAAAATGGACAATTAAATTGAGACATCTCAAAAAGGAATACCGGACAATAGATACGAGACGGAGGGAGTAGTATTAAGCATCATTATGCATCCAACAATCAGCATGAGGCAAACACACACGCAGAAGAGAATATATATATATATATATATATATATATATACCTAGACATGCACAAAAAAACCGGTTTCCATAACCCGACCCGAAATGAACCCGAACCCGACCCGGTCAAAACCGGTTTTGACCAAAACCGGTTCGGGTTTTGACCAACCCGTAGGGTCCAAACCGGTTTGCCCTTTTAGCCGTTGGAACCGGTTTCAAACCGGTTTTACCCAACCCGATTCCCCAACCCGGTTTTGAAACCGGTTTCAAACCGGTTTTGAAATTACTAGCCGTTTGTACTCGTTTGTAGCCGTTTTTTGGGGTTTTTTTTACATTTTTGCCATTCCAAATTCACTATAAATACAATGCTTGAGTATAGGTTCATTCACAACTTCTAAACACTCATACATATCTACAAAAACTCAAAAAACTCAAAAACGTATACTATATTCTCATGGCAACTCAATCCTCTTCGGCTTCCCATTGTTTTGGTTCATCAAATGCACCAACGATTGTGAAACAATTGCCCAACAAAAGAAATCCGGAGGTGTGGGGTGCTTACGACAAAGTGTTGTTGTCGGATGGTACAACTAAAGCACATTGTAAACGTTGTCGGAAATTCTTCAAACCCGACTCCAACACAACGTTGAAAAATCATACCGAGAAGCATTGTGAGGGACTCAAAGGTAATCCGGAAGCAAGTGGTCAATCTTCGATGTCACGAGATGGAACGATTTTTACATATGATGCGGAACGATGTCGAGAAGCTTTTGCGGGTTTTGTAATTCAAGAAGCTTTGCCGTTCAACCACTTCGATAACCCTCGGTTTACTAGGGTGGTTCAAAATACACTTCAACCGCGATATAATAATGTAAGTCGTACTACTCTTAAACGCGATGCCCTTAAATTGTGGAAAGAAGCTAAAAAACAACTAAAAATTGGTTTGAAAATTTAAATACAAATGTATCATTAACAACCGACGTTTGGTCGGCTCCTCATGGTTTGCCCGGTTCGTATCTTTGTGTTACCGCACATTGGGTTGATCCCGCAACTTGGCAAATGATGAAACGTACCATTGCTTTTGAAGACTTTGAGTATCCTCACACGGGTCAAAACTTATTTTACATGTTACGAAGTGTGATTAAAACGTTTAAATTGGAAGAAAAAGTATTTTCAATCTCATTTGACAACGCGAGTAATAATACACTCGCCGTTTCAAAATTAATTCTAAAATACCAACCACCATTGAGGGGCATTTTCTTTCATAGTCGATGTGTTGCACATATTATTAACTTAGTTGTGCAAGCCGGACTAGCGGTTGAAGAAATAGACGAAATAAAAACCGCTTATAAAACTATGTTGCAAGACGTATTTCAAAAGGGTAAAGCTAGATACAAATCTTATATGAAATTGTGTAAGGAAACGAATTCCATTTTCTTAACCCCTAATTGGGACATGCCCGTTAGATGGAATTCGACCTACCATATGTTTGTTTGTGGTTTACGCCAACGTGACACTTTACAAGTTTTTCATGATCAACTTGTTGCAAAAGGTCGTGCAACACCATTTCCAATCGAATTTTGGGAGATTATTAAAAAGATAACCGATTTGCTTAAACTTTTCAAAACCGCGACTACTTTATTATCGGGTGTTTATTATCCCACTAGTCATTTGGTACTTAATCAAATTTGGTTAATGACTACAAAACTAAACGAATACGAATATGAAGATCCTTTATTTGAAAAGATGGTGGCTCCCATGAAAGACAAACTAAGAAAATATTTTCAAGAAATGCCACCGGTAATTACTTGTTCCGCCGCAATGAACCCGTGTTTGAACCTTGCCGGGGTGGAAATGCTTATTGAAAGCATTTGTCACAATTTGGATTTGAATGACGCGGACCCAACGTTTTCACTAGATGCAAAAACGAATTTTAGTAAATGTTTACAAGATTTATTTGGCGTGTATTTTCAAAAGTATGGTTCTGTAACACCCCCAAATTTATCGTTTAGCGGAAGCAAGCTTTGGGTGTTACTAATCAGTAATTAAGCACCAAAGTATAGCAAACGACTTCTAAATGAGACGTTTGTAAAATAGTTACATACAATTATAAAATAGGGTTTGAAAACATAATATTTTCGTTACAAAAGTAAGGTTCTCTAGAGTCCGCGTACGTAACGGGAGATTCTATTACATAACCATAGTTACAAAAGATAATGCTAAAGAATCTCCGTTAAATGCAGTTTGGAAATCATGCGACTCTAGCTAGTAATCCTGGAGTAATCCTACTCCGTACGTGTACCTGAGAATACATGCTAAAAAGGGTCAACACGAATGTTGGTGAATCTCACAGGTTTGTAAGTAAGTAATAGTTTGAACACAAGATTTTTATTAGTTGTGCCCGTAGGCGTAAATCAAGTATCTGCAACCAAGCAAATAATAAGTAAATATGTATATACCGTTGCCATGAGCTCATAGTCGAAGCTTAACCCGTAAATCAGTGGTACAATCAAGTACCGTATAGTGCCCCCGCGAGTGCCCAATCCAAACACTCGTATGAAACAAATAAAAGTCGCCCGTTTATACATAACGGTTCGTGGTAGCGCTACTACCCCGGGCGGGGAGGGTCAGTCCCTAATGGATCCATTAACTAATATTCGCGCTTAAGTCCATAACTAACGAAACTATGATGGAGGGACTTCAGTGGATTAGTAAGTAACTCATGCAAGCCCGTATGTGAAAGTAAGTAGTTTCAGCACTTGTGTTCAAGAAAAATGTAAGCAATGTATCTCACCCCGTAAGTAAAACAGTAAAATGGGGCTGTAAGACTCACCTGAGTCAAGCAAGCAAGCGTTTAACTTAATAAACGTAAAGTCCGAAAGCAGTAGTAATCCGTAGGTTTCGCGAACCCGCAACCTTCTAATGCCCTAAGCATATAAGGTTGTATGTATAAGTGAATGTCTCAAAAGATCATTCATGCTAGTTGTCCACTCAACTAGTTATGTCCAAATACATTTGGTTTGTGTTTGAAAGTGTGTACGACCCGTTGGTGATACGTTTAGTTTTATTTGTAAATGTTCCGTAAGGTTTCCTTATGGTTATACATAAGTGTTTGTTTGGAGAATGATATATATATATATATATATATATATATATATATATATATATCCGTGAATGTTGCATCCGACAATAGTCTTTCGAAAAGTATATATATTTATTCCGTGAATATTTATTTGACAACAGGAGTCTTATTCAAGTGTTTTATTTATCCGACAATAGCAAGTTGGATCCGTGAATAAGAAGTCACGGATATATTTTTATCCGACAATGAGGTTTGTTGGGTTGGTATTCACGGAATGCCTAATCCGACAATAGGTAATCACGGATACTACACATGCGTCAATATGTATTCTCGGAGTTTTATTTATACGATAATAGTTATGCGACAATAAGGATTCACGGAGTAATGTTCATGCGACAAAAATTTCACGAATTTACTGTTCATGCGACAATGTGATTCACTGAGCACTTGTTCATCCGACAATGTATTCACTGAGCACTGTTCATCCGACAATGTATTCACGGAATACTTGTGATTTTTATTTAAAATAGTAAACGTTATCAAATCGTTCTGAAATTTTTACACATAGTTCCTACATATGTTATGTACTTTCTGTAATTTTTTTATGATTTTTGGAGGTCTTTTGATATTTTATAAAAATTCACAAAGTGGCAGTGTCCAGTTTAATCCGAGATTAGACCACTTCTCACAAATCAAATTTTCTGGAGAAATGAGGGCATTTCTGGAATGAGCCAAAGAAGAACTTTTTGTATATAACAAAATTACCAAGATTTCCCAAGTGGTCTCATACGTTTTTGAGGTCTAGAACTCAAGATATGGTCTCAAGAAGGAGGTCATTGTCGGAGGTCATTGTCGGATTTTTACTATTGTCGGACCTATATTTTACCCGTGTTATAACATAAATTTGGTCAAGTAAAACTTAACTAATCGTTATGAAATTTTTACACAAGATTCCCCTATGTCTTAGCTTTCCAAAACGTATTTTTGCATCGATTTTAACTAAGCACAACTCAAGATAAAATTTTACAAAGTGAAAGTGGTCCAACAGCTCTTCTAGTTGACATATGTGTACCAATCTGGTCATATCTAAAGTTTTACAAAACTTCACAAAACGTTCCAGTATGATTTGGAAAGCTAACAAAATTTGTAATCTTTTCCCATTGGTCTAAATTTCTAATTCGTTTCATAGCCCAAGATCTACTCATTTTTATTTGGTCAAGGTTCTGGTCAGATTCATCAGATCCGCTATGTACTTTTATTTCAGTAACTAAAAATAGCAAATGAACTTCAATTTTTGTGAGGCTTACATATTATGAAAGTAGACTTCTTATACTTGATTTTAGGCTCAAGAAACGTCCATTTTAGTGTTGTAGAAGTAGTACGCCCGGTTCACCAGGTTCTACCACTGTAGGGCCAAATCATAGTCCCTAGGGAACCTCATTTTGTAACGAAAACAGTATGTTTTCAAACCCTATTTCGTAATGGTATGTAACTAATTATTACAAACGTCTCATTTAGAAGTCGTTTGCTATACTTTTGTGCTGTGATATTTGATTAGTAGCACCCCAAAGCTTGCTTCCGTTGAACGGTGATTTTGGGGGTGTTACAGTTGATTTTTATAAAATTCGGAGAAGTGGAAATAGAATCTGGACAGGAAGGTTAACTTCCTGTTTTCGAGTTTTAATTTGTGTTTCGACTTATCTTTTGGACATTAGCTAGTTGAATAAGCATATAGACATGATAACATACATATTATAAGTAAAATTCATGAGGAGTGAAGTTCTTACAACGTCGAATGAGGGAGCGGAAAAGATAGAAAGGTAGAGCTCGGCGTGGTGAACGTTTTTCCTTCCAACCGTCTTGCGATCCAATGGGTTTTTGTTGTGATTTGAGGGATTATTGGGGCTGGTTTTTTCAGCGATTTTTAGAGAGAGAGAGAGATTGGAGAGGGAAATGGTGAAGGGAAATGGTGGAGGAAGAGTGAAGTAAAAGAAAAGGAGAGGGGGGGTGTAAGGGCATGGGGTGGTCTCATGCAGATTTTCAGTGGGTCCCACACCACTAAGTGAGTGTTTAAATCCTTTCCCAAGGTTGTGTTAAGCCCCGTGTTCGTTTACCCGTTCGTTTTACGTTTTAATTAATCGTATAACGTTTTATTTAGTATGTTTTGTTAACGACTACAACTCGATATTTTTACTTGAAGTATTTTATTAACATACTTAATAATGAATAATAAAAATATAATTTGTGTTTATTTCGTTTGTCGGGCGCGTTTCACGCGTTTTTGATCATTTCTGAGCATTATATGTGATACGAAATGTTTATGAAACATTATCGCATTAATATTTGGAAATAAGTATGTTTATCAAATAATCTCATATTATTTAATAAATAGAGTTCACCAACGTCCATAGTAAATAGTGTTGGACCTCGTCCGGTTCAAGTGTGTATGATTTAAACAAATCATATAACGTGTATGTAATTACACAGAAAGTTACATATATTTAGATTAATATAATACTAAATACATGTAATTACAAGTAGTTAGGCACTAATTAAAGTCCTAAATTAGCGGGTGTTACAGGTTCAACTACAAATGTGTCCGTTAGTTCGGTTAACTCAATGTTTTCTTCATCTTCTTCCAACAATGCGATGCTAAACTTATATAATTTTTTAAGACAAGAAAACCATAAACGGGCAAGGGGTGAGGGTAACCAAAACACCACTAGCGAATATGGGAGATATACCGGAACTGATTTTTTGTCCACTATTCTACCCAATGAGTTCGAACAATTTGATATTTTGGCTTGGTGAAAAGAGAGGGAATCTCAATTTCCTGTTCTAGCCATTATGGCCCGAGATTTACTAACCGTCCAAGCTTCTACGGTAGCTTCGGAATCCGCTTTTTCTCTTAGTGGCAGGGTATTATCTATACGAAGAACAAGACTCACACCGGCCTCCTTAGAGATGTGCATTTGCTTGAAGGATCACTTGGACGCCGCGGAACGTATACAAAATGTTTCAAGTCTTGAAGGTGAAATGGAATACGAAGAAGAAATACACAATATTGAGGTGGAAGAAGGTGTGACAATATCACTTTCCGACGAAGAAATTGCTCTTGATCTTGCTTCACGCGAGGCTACATCCGAAGAAGATTTCGACTTTTGAAGACTTTGAAGACATTTGAAGACTTTGAAGATGTTTGAAGACTTGAAGATTTGAAGATTAATACAACTTGAAGATTATAAAGATTATGAAGACTTTGAAGACTTTTTTCTATTCGAATATTTTTAAGAAAACTTAGAAGACTTTTGTTTAAGTTATTGTTCAATTATGTTTCCCTTACCAATGTTCTACGAATTCAATAAAAAAATTAGACTCAAACATTGATTTTCCTTAAAAACGCCTTACGCTATTTCGGTAAATTCTATTATAGACTTTTCTGACCAAACATTTTTTTTAGGAAGATTGGTAAGACATTTGGAGTAGTTCTTGATCAATTATGTTTCCATTACTCATGTACTAACATTCCAATCAAAAAGATTTGGCCCAAATGTTGGTTTTCCCAAAAACGCCTTACGCTATTTCGGTAAATTCTATTATAGACTTTTCTGACCAAACATTTTTTTTAGGAAGATTGGTAAGACATTTGGAGTAGTTCTTGATCAATTATGTTTTCAATACTAATGTTTTACAATATCAATGAAAAAAAATAGACCGAAACATTCGTTTTCCTTAAAACGCTTAACGATCGAACGAAAAATGAATTATATAGACTTTTTCGATTGTATACTTTTTTTTAACAAGATTTAGAGGCGTTTTGGTTTAGTTATCGATCAATTATGTTTCCAATACCTATGTTCTACGAACTCAATGAAAAAGTTTTGACCCAAACATTCGTTTTCCTTGAAACGCTCGCGAAAAACGGAATTATATAAAAACCGGTTTGAAACCGGTTTTGGAACCGGTTCGGGTTCGACCCTATACAAATCGGGTTAGATCGGGTTGGGGTTTGGGTGGCCAAAATCGGGTTGGACCCGAACCGGTTTTGGGCCAAACTGGTTTTGACCAAGTTTGACCAAAACCGGTTTCGGGTCGGGTCGGGTCGGGTTCTCTCAAAACCGGGTTGTGTGCATCTCTAATATTATACCAATAATTGAGATTGAAATAAGCTCGATCCGGACCTCGTACCAACTATTTTATACAAACAATTGATTCACGGTAGGAATTTTAGCAACCAATTTAAGGACAAATACATTGCATGAACTTTATAAACTAATTCATGATAAAGAAATGCATATATACTTGTTATCAAGACATTTGCAGACAAACAATAGATTGATTAGGTGGTTTATAGACGAAATGGTAGTCTCATATTACAATCAATGATGTTTTGTGGATGCAAATGGACTAAACTCATCTAGGGAAGGTCTCATAATTTGTGTATTGAACGGAATATTATAATTTCTTTAACTCATCATCAAACTATGTATAATTCAGAAATAAGTGATCTAATCATTGCATAATTTGACAGCCACTGTACCTTTTGCTTTCACTACTGTCAGAACATGTTTTGTACAAACAGTCGAACATAAATACCACAGGCGTCTAACGCACTTAAACAAAACAGGATGTATGTACATGTTCCCACGATTATGATAACAGATGGTTTTATGATTATATTATAAAACTATGCAAGTACATGAATAATTAACTGACCTCATTCTCTTTATAAAATTTAGGTCAAATCAGTATATGAATTAAGGACTCTCACTTGACAGTTCAATTTAGGAACTGGAGTGAGCTTCTGCAATACCCTCATGGCCTCATCTAGGTGATTTTTTTTCAGCGGCATATGTTTGTCAAAATTTAAGCAAGACTAGCAAACAAAGAATACAAAATAGCGGAATGTGAAGTTTTGGGACTACAAATCCAATCTACCCTTGATAGATTTTTCCCCAACTAGGAATCCAAGTGAATGGGGTGAGCTTGATATCATCACAAATGGTATCATTACTCCGCGGCTTCTTTACGGAAAAAGTCGTCGTTACTATATCTCAGTATGATCCATAACCTCATCTAGTGCATGCCTCCAGAAACTTGAGTTTTTCAAACCTGTGGTATTTATGTAAATTAATTACCATCATGAAGTTACGAGAACTAATCGACTCTGCAAGGATCAGACAAAAGTATGATTCTTATATAAGCCAAACTTTTAAGGTTCTGGAAATGTTTAATCTATACGGTAAATGTCATCATGAAGATCTGCATAAGAAACACATATTTACAAAAGAATCTGATAGGCATTCAACAGAACTTACGGCCTTCTAGAAGGGACGATCTTTATATATAGCATAATTAAGCTCAAGTATCATACATAAAGTGTTTAAAAAAGCTCAATGATGTAATGCGACTTACCCTAGAATAAGCATCTGATAATGAACGTAACTCGGTTATCTTAATCGGATAAGCAGATGAATGACAAGTGGCTGTGAAAAGAATAAACATGAATTAGAGTCTGATCAGACATTTAATTACCAGAATGAACATATGGTGAAGAATACAGTGTTTCTAATTGCTGATCAGATGTGATTTATTCAAGTTGTAATGTTCAGTCTTACACTTATATAATGGGCTCATTAAAAATATGATGAACGACCAAAAGAGAATATTAGTACGTACACAAGGTGACCGTAGCATAAGAGGTGGTAATGCACCATATATGCTATATAGAAACATGACTCAAATTGACAAGTGATGTAGGTGCAAAGTTGCAAACGCCATTAAGCAAGAGAACCTTTGCCTTACCAAGGTAATGTACGTGACTGGCAACTATACATATCTAGGTACTTAAAAGAGGATAGACACATATGTCTTAGAGACAATGAATGTATTAGAACCATCAATCACACATGTGAAACCTTAATTATCATACAAGAAGTAAGCCTCAATTCCCGACTCTTATTAGACCGGCAATGGATGTCATTTTCTGATACCAAACTGATAAACCGATAATACCCCCAAATATTAGGTATAATACTAACTGTTATACTGGCTGCGCAGTTCGTTCATCTCATGCTTAGGGAAAATCTTGATCCACCCAAATCCAAACCAAGTAGGACCCAAGGCCACTGACTCCAAATTGGATCTTTAACTAAACCAGCTACAAGCAGAGACAAGTATTGACTTTCATTATTAATAAACACCAACTAGCTAGTTCAATACAAAGTACTTAAAGATTAAAATTGGTGTATATAACTTTTTTAGTTATTGTTTGGGGTATCATTAAGGTCTAATCAGAGTATTCTTCATGTAAACAGAGATATATATCCAGGGTTTTTGTTTATTGAAGTCTGAGGTCTTCAGTAGCACAAGCTCTTTTTTATCGAAAGAAACAGGTTACACATCGAAGACTGTATATTAAATCCCATTAAAGGAAGAAAAATTAACACATCTTTAGCCAAAACAACACCCAAGAAAATGAAAATTAGCCAATTTCATACTGATTTCAGCATGAGAAAAACAACTAGCTATCTCAACTAATAATAAAAAAGAAAACCAAAAAAGGAAAAGAAAAAGAAACTAATGATTTAATCATAGCAGAAGAGAACAAGGTGTTTGGATCTTACTTAAACAGACTTGTAAAGCTTTTAATTCATCAAACAATACATTCTTACACAATTCGTTGCCACAAGATCAATACTATATATGTATCCTTTTCCCATGATAGTAACATAGCATGTATGGTATACATCACAGTTCACTACAACAAAAGCGTCAATTATTCACGCTTTTTTCTTTATAAAATGTTAACTTATTTACTAAGTTATTCACACTTATAAGTGTGTACAAATTGTTCACGCTTTTAAGTGTGAAGAAATTGAACTAATAACAATATGTATAACAATGTTGACGCCTAGAAGCGTGGAAAAATTCAAAATTTATAACACTGCGTGAAAATCATTTTGTAACGCCCAATTTATTTACGCTTGAGAAGCGTGAACAAATTGAGTGTTGCGAAATGTTTTTCACACTTTTAGGTGTGGACTTTGTTTACTTTTTTCATACTTATAAGTGTAAACATTGTGATACATATTGTTATTAGTTCATTTTTTTCACATTTAAAAATGTGAACATTTTATACACGCTTATAAATGTAAACTACTTAGCAAATAAGTTAACACTTATTAAAATTGTGAAGATAAATACGTGAATAATTGACACTTTTGTTGTAGTGGTTGTATATCTCGTTTAGTTCATTTACTTATATGTGTATTTCTAACTTAATTAATTCAACTACATACGTTAAAGATTAGTTTATGCATTTTATGCACTACATATTTTAGATTAAGTTTATCTACGAGTGTTTTACAATTATAATATGAATATGTAAGGATACAATACGTTAGGGTCAAACGGGTAAACGAAGGAGGTCTTTCCTGCATAAGTTACTTGGTATGGCAAATCTTTTTTTTATTCAGATGTAAGGGGCCTAAGCTAAATATCCCCATGATTGTTTCACCTTTTCCCTAGCCATTCCTGAGATGACTACCTAGTGACATTCAAACTTAAGACCTCTTGTGAGGACATCATTATTAGGGGTGATCAATATTTGGTTGTAAACCGTTTAATCCGAAAATCGAACCAAATCATAAACTGTTTAAAACCAAACCGATTTATAATACGGTCTTTGGTTCGGGTTTTAACCGAAACTGAATATGATAATTTGTCTTTGGTTCGGTGATTGGTTTGATCATTGTTTATTCGGTTAAAATGAAAAAACCGATTATAATATACTAATATATATTTTTATATTATTTAATTTGGAGATAATAATAATCTGTTACACGTAAACAAACTTGATCTACATTTTCTCCAACTATCTAAACAGACAACCGGAGGCAACCATTTACTCTTTTATTTTGTTTAATTAATGTGATGAGTAAGGTATAATTTGTCAATACATGATCTTATATTGTAATTTGGTTTTTTAGGTTTATTAAAACCGTAAACCGAACCGAATTAGAAAACGGTCTTCGGTTTGGTTATTTCACATTTTAAAATGGTTCGGTTCAATCTTTGGTTAGCATCTTAAAACTTTTTTAAAATGAAAACAGCGAACCGATGAAACCAATAAAACCGAACCGATGAACACCCCTAATCATTATCTCTTACCATTAGGCCACCTAGGCAATGGTTCAATATGTAAGGGTTGCATCTCCTTCATGTAGGTATACTGACATCTATTATATTATGGAATATTATATATCTTAATTCTTAAGTACGTGGGCACACACATATATAGATGTTAGAAACTTATATTATCTTTTGACGTATATGAGTTACCTCATGAACAGGCGCCACCTTGTCTTCGCCTCATGCCGGCCCACACCTTAGGAAGATCTTTGTGCCTTGATTTGCCACAAATAGTATTAAATAACCCGCCATATGATTATCAACTGTCATGGTCATCAATCTACACACGATGGATAAGATTCACAAGTTTACTTTTTTTGAACGATCTAAAATAAATTAACCTTATAAACACAAAATAATTGCTAAGCAACTATTACTAGCTAGCAAGTGGTTACAAAGATCCATCGTTACTTTCATTGATATACATATTGTGCTGAATTTACATTAAACATCCCAGCTGCAAGGTTTTAAACAATCATAACATTTAGAAGCATGGTCAGCGCCCCAAACATACAGTTGAGCATTACTCATATTACATTGTTATATATTCCAAGACCACCTCCATAATCGATTAATTCTACTAGAATTAGCCCATGGATCCCACAAGTTTTGCATACATAATATATTAATTTACCAATATTTTTAATGGAAATAGTCAAGTCCTACCCAATGCACAAATGATTCAGAATACTCTTTACACATCCAGCTTCAATTCGATCATCACTACAAAACACGAATATGAAACAAGAATCAGTTACATGAAATAACCATGTTTTCTGTTACAAAATAAAGATAAAGTTTAACTGCATGCGATGGATCTGATGCAGCCACTAAACCCAAATTGGATTCAGTTGCTTCTTTGGCTTGCTCTCTTACATGAGACAATAACCAAGTCATCCTCTTAGCGCCAGTATAATAGAAACCACAATCTGCTCAAGTAAATCATTATCATCCAATACATGCGGTAGCCTAATTCACTTGCTTCTTAATTTGGTATGTCAAACATCATTCAAAAAGGTGAAGTCTTCTTCACCAAGTTTTCTTCGAAAGATGAAGAAACAAGGCTCTCAACAATCATTACATAGGAAAGAAATATCAAACACAGGTGTAATTTCAATGGTCAAAGTCGACTAATTAAACGGATGCTAAATGCTTGGCTGGGATGGGTTTTGAAGATCTTAGAATCTCCATCGTTCATCTCTTTGTTGGATCATAAGTGAAACAATTTTGGTCTAAGATAAATGTAGTAATATAAAGACAACAAAAACACACTACCAACAAACTACTAGAACGTAATATGTATCTGTGATGACTTGATTATAAACGGAATGATGAACTACTAAAGAGATGGATACCATCACATACATCCTACACCGATCAACATAGGATCTTTCACTGAATCTTTTGGTGTTATGATCAGGTGGATGCATTAAAATTACGATACGAAACATCAAGTATGTTACAAGAATATCAAATCAGGTAAGGGTATTCAGGCTACCAAACTGGTGAGTCGTTAACAAAAACATAAGGGTGTTTTGTGAATACAATTTTCCCAAAGTTGACCATATGATAATAATTGACTTTTAAGTTTTGATCCCTAATCATAACAAAAGATAAACTATGTGCTAATCCACTAAACAGTAGATATAGTTATATCAAATATACATACCAGTAAAGTCTAGTCTTATACCAAGTTACAACAAATATACTTGAGAATATATAGGAAATTACCAACTAAATAACTTGCAGATAAATACCATACTGACATACAAAATCGTTACCTGGATGGATGCTTTCTTAAGAAGAAGCAATCTTTTCCCCAAATCACCAAGCACCAACATCTGCAGGAAGACTTCTTGATTAACACAAAAGATAGCTATAAGAAATACATTATGGTAATCCAAAAAATCATGTTTTTACTCACAAACCCTTTACTAAGAAAATATGATACACTATATATTATATGTGTGTTTTAAGAATGTTTACCTGCAAAAAGCAAGATACTTTATAGTTTATACCAAATTCACCCATATCATGCTATTCCGTATTGCACTTCCTTCTATTATCAAATCCAGTAAATAAAGAGAACTTAATTTAATAAAAACAAGATTCAGATCAATAATATCAAAAAACAAAGCCATAATTTATGTCAAGTAGTTAGAAGAAATTAAGTACAGCGGTTGGCAGAAGAAAACCCTAAAATGAAAAATTGAAACTTTTTTGGAACAGGAAAAACAGTAAACGGTTAAAGTATAGTTAATACAATAACAATAATGATTAATATGAGATGATGAAGAAGTACCTTGCTAATGATTTCAAAAATTCCCATTTCGTCCTCACCATCAACAAAAAGTACAGACATTTTTAGAACTCCCAAGTTGAAATAATATTATTATAATGTAAAAAACCCCAAAAGAATAAAATAAAAGATATAATCAATCAAAAACAGTACAAATTTACATAAATAAGTAAAATAGAACCTGCAGGTGAATGTAATCTAAACATATTATTATGTACCAACCCTCGTGTCTCTCTTGATCTTATCTTCCCATTTTGAATCTTGTGTTTAATGTTTACAAGAAGTCAAGAAACATTAAAAAGTGATAAGAATGGTGTTGTGGTGTAACTAGTCATCAGAAAGTTGCAGCCTTTTTCATAAGAGCAGTGTGACTGTGTTTGTGGTGGTGGTGTTTTGATTGATAGATATGATATGTTCAAGTTGCCAAGTGTCTAGATTTATCTTTTCTGCACCTTCTACAGTTTTCCATGCTTCCAATTTCCCATAAACAAAGGAAATAAAATCTGATAAACATGAAATAATGGATTATATACATAAAATACACATACCCACATGACACATTTACACACAAACATAAAATAAAGTCACTCACAAACACAAAAATAAACACACGCAAGGAGAAAGAAAGAATAAGTGGCTGACAGCAAGAGAAGTGAGCACACGCATAAACTCTATATAGTCTCTCTATACAATTGCCTGCGTGTGCTCACTCTCTTCTGTCAGTTCTCAACCAAACTCCCTCTTTGCACCATAAAAATATACATATATATAAATCTAAGTATGAAACCATATATATAATAATCATGAAAAAAAGTAAAAGGTTATGCAAGATCTCTGCTTGATCTAAAACCTATTTGGTAACATTTCAACCATACAGAAGAACACTATTTTAATCTCTGTGCATATATATCTTTGTATCATGTTTAACTGTTTGAGTTGGCATTGTGATGATAACATGAAATAAAGAAAGCTCAAGACTTGGTCAAGAAATATAAATATATAATTATCTTCCTATGTGTGCTTCATTTTATATAACAAAAAAGATGAAGAATCTGCTTTGTTATCCACTTGTTGCTTGTCTTTTTTATGTTCTCATATGATAAGATGATTAAGCATCAAACGAGATTATTATATGATTATATTAGTATGTGGTGGGGGATCAAGATTAATGCTTTTTGTGTTAAACGTTTGATTTGTGACGAGGGATTTGTGTTGTCAATAGGGTATTGGTACGTTTAGGGTAAAATGAATACGTGGAATGATATTATTGGTCAAGGAAGATGATGGGATGAAAACGGAGTTTCTGGTGACTGTAGTTCCTAGATGTGGGGGGACCCGTCGTCTGTGTTGTCGCCGGGAAATTGGACTATCAGCTCTCAGCCAAAATTTTACGTCAACCGAGGGAGACTGTATGTAGCTTCAATGTGCCGCCATGCCACTACCCATTTATTTGTTTATTAGGGTGCTCCCATTTGAGTAATCTGTTTAAACCGATTAGGAAGTGATGGATGATTTGGTGCAATCTATATTGCATACTTCCTAGTCACTTTTCATTTCAATCGGTTAACCATTTACAAAACGGTTAAAAAAAGTGGGGTTTCTTTTAGTATATATAGAAAATGGTGGTATATCGGTAATGTAAGGTTCAAAAAAATTAAGTAATTAGTTATTGATAATAGTGGATTATCAGTTGTGAAATCACTTGTAAAAATCTGACGTAGCGCTGAGGTGACGAAAGTGATTAGGAAATAAATGGGAGTGTCATTACAGACTTACAGTCACACATGGTGATTCGGCAAACAAGATTATTAGAAATTACAAACGCTTCAAAAAATATTCTATAAGCTCTATAAAAAACTAAGTTACTTGGGGTGTGTTTGGCAACCTCATTATAAGAGATTATTGGGAATTCTATAAGATTTTTTTTAGATATCCATCTCTTATAAAATATCAATCATTGTTTGGCATAGATAAATAAATATGGATTCTATAAAAAATAATCCCCTTAAGAAGCATCTCCTCAAAGTAGCTTATTAGAGATTCTACATCACATTATTATTAAATTACTATATTACTCTTTTTATAACTATTTCAAATTTTGGTGTTATAAAATATCACGTCTTTTTTTTGTCATTTTAAGTAATAAGCTTCAGTCTCATCTACTTTGTCAAACACTTAATAAACAATAAAAGTTCCATCTTCACCCCCAAATAAAAGCTCCAGCTCTAGCTTAGCTTCCATCTTCATCTTCAGCTCCTACTCCAGCTACATCTCTAGTTATTTTTGACAAACACACACTTGGGAATAGCTTATATACCTTATAGAAATAAGCTCCATGCTTATTCAAAAATAAATGATATAATAACCCTTTATATCACTATTTATCATATACTTTTTGTCATTTTATACTCCCTCGGTATTAGTTTACAATTCTACATCAATAAGCTCCAGTGGTTTTATCAACCACTTGAAAATACATAGCTTCTGACTTATAATATAAAGTTCTGGCTATAAGCTTTCAGCTACGGTTAACAGCAATTTTGTCTATACATTTAAAGTTCTGGCTATACATATATTTGACTCAAACACCGTATATTTACAGCTAGTGATAGGGGTGTTCACTATATGGACAAACCGAATTGTCCAATCGGAAAATTTGGATTGGATAATTTGGTTTTTTGGATCGGTTTGGTTCAAAACCAAATATTTATTTTCGTTTCTGGATTGGATTTGGTTACCAATGTAGAAATCGAATAGTCCAAATTAACCGAAAAGTAATATATTTTGGTAATACTTTCAAAATATGTATAAATTAATTAGGTTTATTCATCGTTTATCACAAATGTCTTAATTATAGATTATTTTGTCTTGCAAATTATTATATTTTTTGTCACGAAATTAACAAACGTGCTAATCAGTTTTCTTTTGTAATAAAGTTTTTTAATTTTGTTTGAATGTTTATATTATTAATATATGAAAGCATAAACCGAATAGTAAAAACCGAATAAACCAAATAGTAATTAGGTTCGGTTCGTTTTGGTCTTTTACTTGTTCGGTTCAGTTTCAATTTTTCAAAACCTAAATCCGAACGATTTCATCTATTAGGTTTGGTTTAAATCGAATTAACCGATTGAACACCCCTAGCTAGTGGTTACTAAATTGTCATGCACAGTTAACATCGCGTTAACCTGACCAACTTACGAATGAATAATTATTCGCACTCGTGACAAACCACAACTAAAATCTGAACCTAGTTACTTTTCTCAATTTTTCATTTTCTTATAAATCCAGTTATATTTAATTAAAATTAAAGGTTAAATAAACTAGATAAAAATAGTTTAAATTAGGGATGAGAAAAAAACCGAAATACCGAAACCGAACCGGTATCGATCGTTACAAATGGTACGGTATTCGGTTTTTGATTTGGGGCAAACAAAAAGTCGGTATCAACCGGTCGGTACCGGTTGGTACCATGCACACCAAAATACCTAATCGAACCGGAACCGCACCGAATCGGTACCGAACTGGTACCAACTAGGGGTGAGCATTTGTACCTGAATCCCGATCCCGTACCGGTACCGTCCCGAACCGGTACCGTACCACTTTAAACGGTCCGGTATTCGGTACTCACTTTAGGGCAAAAAAAATAACCGGTAACAACCGATTCGGTACCGGTACTTTACCATTTTTCCCGCTTTGGTACCATATCAAAAATATACCTGTTTTTCTTTGTTATAGTTTCATAGGTTCTTTTTATATCTTAAAAGGTTTATTTGAAACCTCAATTCTATGATCATATGGTATGTCTATGAATATAAAAATGATCTTTTTTGGGTAATTAAGAAATATAAAATATAGTTAGACTCATGGTACAATAACGTAGTTGTATATATTTGTTTTTCGTCGACAATATTCATCTATATAACTTAATGATGTTTTTATTTATTTGGGATTCATTAATATTTATCTTCTTCGAATTATATCGAATACAAAATACGTAGATAGGTTTACTTATTATATATTTTACTATTTTTTGGTACCAAAACGGTATAGTACCGCTTTTATCCGTACTAGTATCGGAACCGTACCGGTACCAGAACCGCTTTAGGCGGTCCGGTATTCGGTACTCATTTTATGGCCAAAAAAATAACCGGTATCAACTGGTTCAGTACGGTTTGGTACCGGTTCCGTACCGTGCTCACCCCTAGTATCAACCGATACAAATGGTACGTCATTCGGTTTTTAATTTGGGGAAAAAAACCCGGTACCAACCGGTCGGTAACGGTTCAATATCGGTATGATACCAAGCTCACCCCTAGTTTAAATCATATACATTCTCTGCTTATTAATAGGTAATTAACCATTTTCTATTACTTTACTATCCCAACATATTATATATTATCAATTCCTCGGGTAAACTCATGAGAAAATAAAAAGATATTATAAGGTTATCATGATATATTGAGAAAGTGGGAGTTTTTCTTGAAATTGAGATATTCATGATAATTTAAGGGTGATATAGTTTTTTAATCTCACTTAGAAATTATAAATGTTATGGTGGATGGATGGATTTATGGATTAAAATATCAGATGATTCATATTAGAGTTAAATGGAATCTATTAAACAACTTTCTTAAACAATGCATACAAGTATAAAACCAATATATAACACAAATATTGAAATAAAAACTAAAGTGAGAAATCCTAATTAAGACATATCTATTAGGTGTGCTATAAAATAAAAACTAAAGTGAGAAATCCTAATTAGGACATCTATTAAGTGTCCTATAAAAAGTAATAGGACATAAAACATTATATGATTGGACATCTATTTTGTCTTTTAATAGATTATCTTTAAATCTTTAATATGATCATATATAAAAAGTGTCATATAACTCATATTTATTATGGCATATACAACTAGTGTCATATTAAACTCTATGATACTAAGACACAATTGGTCTTTGAAAGTTATATCCAGGACACTAGTTGAAAAGCATCCTAAAAAGTGTTTTTTGTTATAGTGTAATTAAAAGGGGTAAGTATATAAAAATGTAATCGACTATGACCTGACATTCATAGTGTATACTCAATTATTCGGGATTTTATTGTGTGTAACAAACTATTTAATTCTTTTCATTGTATGCAATTTGGTGAGGTGTCAACGTGTAAGGATGACACGAGGCACCTTATGTAGATGACACGTGGAAAAAATGCCAAAAATTACATACAATGGAAATAAATAAATAGTTTGTTACGTACAATAAAAACCCGAATAGTTGAATACATACTATGAATGTCAGGTGCTAGTTAACTACATTTTCATGTCCTTACCCCTAATTAAAACCACTTAAAAAACATATCGTTGAATATTTCATAACTTATAAAATGTCTAAACTTATTTAGATGGTTGAAGGATTTTTCTCATACCGTTAAGCCAAGGACTCATTGGTACTAATTGACCTTATTATCAATTCATCAAGTACATATATATGTATACTCACAAAACAAACATTTATTTTCATCATTATATGTGAAATTCATCTATGATCAGATAAATATAAAGCGCATAAACATGAAAGAATTCGAACTCGTGATTTATGGTGTGTTGCTCGCCACGAGACAACTCTTGGCCTCCACCTATATATAGAAAATAACGTTGTGTTTTAATTGATGTACGCGTGCGAATATGTGTTTACATATTTAGATGTTTAGCATATATTTTTACGTTATTGCTAGTAGGATAGCAATCGTCATTCAATCTGGTGGATATCTATCCGATCTATTCATCAATGGATATGGATAATATAAACGTATGTATACCATATATCAGATATAGATATAGATATAGATATGGATGTGGATGATTAGTGAATCAGATGTGGATGACAAATTATCTTCCACGGATTATCCATTACTGGCCACCCGAAATCCATATATACATATACATATACCTACACTATAAACATATTAACTATATATAATTATAACTATATAAGTAGATCATTATTATACACATTATCATTCATGATAAATATTTGTTTTTCACTCGTCATTTTAATAATATATTTTTTGTAAATCGAAATTCCTACGTCCCCATCATAATAAAATACCGTACAGGTAAATTTTCATTCCCACTTTACAATTGAAAGTCACAAATTAGTGATAACCAATTATCCAAGTGTGTCTATCGAACCAAGAAACAACAAATAAGTGTTTTGAATCATGTAAAAACTATATATTACATGTATACATAACAATTTGTGTCAAGATCATCATGGCTTTTAACAATTATTTTGATATCCAATGGATATCTGTTAAGTCCCCATGTCGTTCATACACATATATGGATGTGTACGCGGAATCCGATTACTAGTATACGAGTGTGGAATCCTCGTAAACTAATCAGTGAGATTATAAACAATATGCGAACAAGTACGAACTGAATAACAAACAGAAAATGAGATAAATACTTTGATAATGATACATCATTTATTAATAAATCAATCGATTACAATAACCTAATGATTACAATACCAAAAGAGTATATACGTCTTAAGATTCAAATGATTGAATCAACTAGACTAGCCTAGACACATACACGACTCTAGCTAAGGATAAAAATTGTTGCAACTAAATCATCAACTGAAACCTTAAACCTAAGACCTCTATTTATACTAAAACCCTAAACCTAACTTTGATGGGTTTGGGCTTCTTCTGCGATTTCACCATCTTCGCACTCCATGGGCTCTGCAAGTTTCATATGTTCGCAGGCCCAAGTTCTCTGGTCTTGGTCTTCTAGGCTCGCTCCTAAACTGTATAACGATGGTAACCATAATATATCCTAACAGACTCCCCATTGACCATTGCTCTCAATTCATATGGACACCATAAATCATTTGTTACAAAATCTGCACCAACAATATCAATAAACCCGCTTCATCCACTGGATATTAATTGTGAATGTTAAAATCTTAACTTCATCATTTTCAAAAAAAAAATGTTGTGAATGTTTAAAAAAATCATAACTTCAAAATTGTTGTGATGCAAGAAAAAATTATGATTCACAAAAAAGATACATGGTGAATGAAAACTGAAGTTCGCCATATTTACAAAAATGCAACCTCCTTTTCCAGATTTTTCAATAATCACAAAAATGCCATCACCCTTTTAGACCATTGATGAAAAATAGGTGGCTAAGATATGTTCTCACCGTTCTCACGAAATCTCACTGCTCTCATCAGATTTCAACCCTATATATATATATATATATATATATATATATATATATATATATATATATATATATATATATATATGGCAGTGGTTAAGAGGAAAGTGATTTTCTAGGGGGAGGACGCGTTATTATTCATCATGAACTATACAATTAATAATCTAAATGTTAACAGAAAAATGTTTTTATCAACAACTAGTAATCAAAATCGATGCTATAAAAAAAACTAACGAATGAATTTTATTTTTTAATCCATATAATTAGTTGGTGAATATTTATTTAGTAGATTGTTAACGTTCATCATGATGAATTGTAACTAATATTCATTACGATGAATTTTCAAACATTACATTATTTGAAAAATATTTTTTATTTTAAAAATACCGCGATGAATTATAACGATTTTGAGTTTAATATTCATAAAATAATGTTATAATTTGCAGAAAAGAATTTATCAATAAAGCTTAATATTTATAACATTGATTCTGATTAACATTTATTAAATTTAAGTTTGTATTTTGGGTAATTTGTATGGGTAAAGGTATTATGTTTATTGATGAATAATAATGTTTATCTCCTTCCCTTAAAAAATGCATTTTCCTCTAGATTATTCCAATATATATAATGAAAAAAAATATATATATATATATAGCAATCTTTGATGCTTAAAAAGGTGAGAAGTTTTCCCTCCTAAAACTTTCCCTAAAATTAGTTTAATTTCAAAAAAATTATCATCAATAATTTCTCCCCAAAATATTTGCTTGAAATAGCAACGATCATAACACAACTCGTTGCTATGTAATTTAGCAACGACCAATAAGTGGTTGCAAAGTTCTTTAACCAAATATCAGCCTATGCTACTAAAAAAAAGTCGTTGATAATAAAAGGCGGGAATGTTCCCTCCAAAAATTACAACTTAACAACGAATTTAGCAACGAATTAATTGCCAATCTAAAAATTCGATTTTGTCCTTATTCTTTGCTAATGTCGTTGTCACTCCCCGTCTAAAGTGGAAACAACGAGATGCGATGGGTCATTAGATCATAACACATCTCAAAGTTTGTCACAAAACAAGTCTGAATAATTAATTTGAAAAATGGAAGAGATATTGATTCACAAAGTCGACACAAATTATGTTTGAGAAAATCAGAACTTACACCTCCTTTTACAAAAATTATTCGATTGCCGTAAACTCAAATTCACGACTTGAGACTGATCCCAACAAAAAGTAGACATTTCAAACTTAATTTTTGATCCAAGAATCATCCAAAAACACTTATTTATGACCAAGTTATGACTCTGCATACATCAATTTCGAATCTGTGCAGATCTTGAGTTCCTAATTAACCCTAATCCGTCATTATAAACACGTTATATAACCAATCAAAATTATTTATTTATCAAAAACGTTTTACTACAATATCAATAAATTGAAAGTTATATTACGCACAATATATCACATAGCACTTTATTGCATACAATAAATGTCAAAGCATGAATAACTATTTCTTTTTTATCAATGTACAACTCAGGAAAACACAAGAACACAAGGGTGTAAATTTTCCGTCTCGATCATCTTTTTACGCAAGAAGAACAAATGTTATACGAAGTGTATATATTTCGGCGGGAGATAAGAGGACATGGTGGCTTGGAGTGAGCATGGGAAACGGACAATCTCAATTCTCAACCACTAATTTTTTGATTTACCGACCAAATTCAATATATCATAAATACACATTACACAGCATCATAACTAGACTGCAATTCACCCATCAAAATATATTACATGCATCATAAGTCATAACTAATGCTCTTCTGAATCGGACTTTATTTAAAAATAAATCAAGAGGTACAAAATGAAATTGGTTTTCATATTATTTCCTTTCAATTTATGCATCTGCCAATAGCGTATTTGTATATCGTACTTTTATAGCTAGTCATTTCATTTCAAAACCCTCGACCGAAGCATTATTCTGTATGACATCATTAATGGTGATGCTATGGTCTTGCTAAAATATCTACATAAAGTACAAATATCGACAACTTTTTTGTATTCGGATAAATAAA
Source organism: Pseudognaphalium luteoalbum (assembly GCA_963422505.1). NCBI lineage: Eukaryota > Viridiplantae > Streptophyta > Magnoliopsida > Asterales > Asteraceae > Pseudognaphalium > Pseudognaphalium luteoalbum. The sequence goes on from OY730192.1 coordinate 53,022,459, forward strand.
ATATCTAGCTCCTAAACATGATCTATTTATTCATTTCTAGTTTCAATCTTATAAATTAGATCGATTATTGATGAGTTGGCATCACAATACAACGAGAGTCAACAAAAATTTACACATAATATTCTAGATTAAGAGAACTTGTCGATCACACAAGTTTGGAAATATATATTTAGTTACTATATACAGGTAAGATAAAGTTGTGATATAAATGGAGATGTACGTACACTGAGAAATGCTTCGGTGAATTAATTGATGAAATGTATATATTGCCCTACAATTCAGTGTGTTGTCTCTTGTAACCTCTCTTTCAACAATCATACCCTACTCTTTTAATCATATGTACGTTAGTCAATGAACTTACTTATTTTTATTATTAATATTAATGTTTCCTTTTATTCGCTATAAAACATAAATTTGAAATTATAGCTTTGGTTTAACGAATGCAACTCAAAACCATATATATGGTATTACGTCATTACATCAAGGTAGATACGCGTGTACTTTCATTTTGGATAAGAAAGTAGCATAAATTTGCTTTTAAGATTAGTTTTATACGCAGTATATGTTTTTGTTTCTTCAATTTGTTCATACGTTGAACATTTAACACTAGGTATAATATAAATCGAAAGGGGCTATCGTGGTGAGGTAGACATGATAAATGCAAGTTGATTATGAGAATGGTCCCCGATCCACAAGCGTCATGTCGTTATCTAGATGTTTGATGCTCTTCAATCGTTTGTTTCAAAAAAAGATATTATGCTTTTAAAGGTATATTTATATCGACTTATTGACTAAGTATATCATTGACTGATCTTTAGAGTCAGGAAAAATACAAGAAACCATTTTAATAAAGTATCAACTTAGGTCTGTAAAACGATATAAGATAAAAATTTCCCATATAACTTTAAAATCATAGATTCATTGCTCTAATAATACCGTCAGTCCCTAGCTACCAAACTGATGTATCAATGAGACAATGAACGAGCTTAGAAACAATGTTTTCCGGTCTTTCTAGAAAATCATAGGCCAGAAATTGCAAAATTAACCAAAAGCGGAATCTTTTTACTAAACAGGCCGTGTAGCCCAAACTAGTAGGCTAACATAACAGCCCAAACCACAAGCCCGGGTTTTTGTTCAATAAAAGAGAAACGAAATCCTACACTGCTACACCGCTATACTTCCATCAGATTGTATGAAAATAAAAGTATTTATTCAAGGTAAAGTATATTTTTTTATAGGTGAATCTTTTACAATCTTAGTCGTTGATTTATATGATAACAACCTAAATTTTGTGCATATCCATTTTACGTAAAATGCAGTATTAATTTAAAATCCCCTTATATTTAATCACACACCTTTTATCATCATTGTTATTACGTAGTATTGATATCATATAAACTGTTAATTTGTTATTTCATCAATAAACATTCAAGTCACAAATATTGTAGTATATATATATATATATATATATATATATATATATATATATATATATATATATAATACATTTAACACTTTCTCTCCAAAAAAAATTTAAGACTAAGTAAAGTGGGTTCCACTTCCTACTTATTCTCCACCAACTACACTTTTCATGAATCAAATATTAAATATACACACTAAAGTCTTTTTTGATTAGTTAAATATCAAAGTGAAACATCCCAACATTATAACGTGGACATTTTAAATGGGATGAGCATGATACAGAACTGGTACCGTACCAAACTGGTTGGTACCGTTTTTCATTTTGGCCATAATGTGAGTACCAAATATCATACCAATTGAAATGGTATTGGTACCGATACGATACGGGTAATGGTACGGTAAAAAATGGTACTATACCTGTTTGGTACCGGATATATAAAAATACAAAAGTGAACAATATTCGGTTGTAAAAGTGGTACAACACAAAAACATAGAATCATCTCAATACCAAACTCGACCAAGTATGATAACTTAAACCAAAAAATGATTAAAAAAAAAATCTCCATGTTTATGTTTTCGAAATAAAATACTCAATAGTCAATATTGTCACATTATTTCATCAAGCACCAAATTATCAATAACAACATTGATTATATTATAACACATATAAATACAGTTGACAATTATGATATGAAACAAATAAAATAAACATGATCCTAAAAGATGATTCTCATTACTCAAAGTGTCGTAAATTGTAACCATATAATTTTGTATGTTTGCGTATAAAGGATATAGGTACTTTGATATTCTTTATTGTTGTTGATGATGATGATGCCGATGGTGGTTGCGTATTATGATGACGATTGTAGTTTATTGTGATCCTAATAATCGATGATGATTAGAATTTTGGTTTTGTGAATGTTAAAAACTGATAAGTCGTAGTATATATAGCATGTGTTATCAGCAGTCGTTTTTATTTTTTAATAGACAATATTATTGTATAATTATATAGTGGTAAAAAGATAGGATATTATATAATGGTACCGGGTACTAAATCGGAAAAATACTGGTACCGTACCGAAAGTACCGCATCTAAAAAAATAAGTTTTATAAGTACCGAATACCGTACCATTTAAAGTCGTATGGTGCCGGTACGGTATGAGTACGGTATTGAGACTGTGGTACTAATGCTCATCCCTAAAGCCAACCCATCGACATATTTATTCCGTTACACACTAGCAAACATTTTACAAAATCACAAATCTACATATTTAGATGGTGAAGAATATTTATCAAGTTAATAATCTTGAAAATCTATTAATTTAATTAGGTTACAAAAAAAAGTAAATTACTTGACCTGGGTCGATACTCTTTTCCGGGTCCCGGTCCAACCCGGTTCGACCGGCCGGCCCAACCGGCCCATTGACTAGGCTACTTATCGAAAAATCCGGGTTTTTTTGGGCCGAAATCCTCTAAATCTCCGATCCGACCTGGTCGGTTGAACCGGGTCTTAAAACACTGATATATACCCATATACTCACACAATATAAGGTGAATCCGCTACTATACGTGATAATGATGAGAATACATTTCAGTCGTTCATTTTTTATTATAAAACCTTATTTTGGAAGTGGTAATTTTATAAATATTTTAAAGTTTAATTTTGGCGGGTTCCGATTACTTTTGTCAGGTGAAACTTTTTTTTTGGTTTCACATCGGTTGTCAAGGTGAATTTTTTTTCTTAACATAAGATTCTGAAGTTACGGTTGTTTATTTTTATAGGTTCACATAGTTTTTAATAAGATTAAGTTAATTTTTTTGTGAACATTAGTTTTTTTAAGAGGGTAAGATTTATATATATTGATTCACTACTTCAAACACATATTATTAACAAAAAAATAAATAAAACTTCACGATGTTAAAACTTTTGTGAAACAAAAAAATAAAATAAACTTCAAACCAACAATCTTTATGTGAATCCATCAAAATCAAATTTCAGAATATTTATAAAACTATCATCTCCAAAATCATGTTTTTTTATTAAATAACCCGTAAAATTTGCAAGCTACTTCATAATTTTAAGACAAATAATCATATATACATTTTAATAATGATAATAGACTTTTAGTTAACTAGTGAATAATAAAACAACGCATTGTATTGTAATTATGTAGGTGTGTTGGATATATTTAAATGATGTTGACATGAAAGATACATACATTTAAATATAAGTCAAATCATAAGTTACATTGTAAGTTATATATCGTGAAAAATCTGAATAATAGTTTTTCATTAGCGGGATGTGGTAACACATGTACAATTAGCCTTTATGGTGAACCTAACTGATGAATATACTTATATCAACGTGCTAACGTATAAGGTTCACCGGTTAATATGTACATTATCTTCTTATATATAAAATCAAGTGTTTATATAATATAGAACTTAAATAAAATAAACATAATTTGGGTAAGGATACGAATGGGTGATCGGACAGGGGTTTCCAAAAGCCATCACTGTATACCCATACCCGCAAAATATAAAAATTTGTACACAATTCGTATTTAAACCCGTTAACTCCCATCCATACGCGTCTAAGAAGTGGAAATTTGTTAGACTTTTACTGTAAATATCTTCTATAATCGACTTTTAAAATGCATTTATATTTTGCCAGATTATTTGTGATTGAGGGATAGATTTTCAAATGCTAGGAACTACTTTCATTTAATTGCATTAGTTAGGATATTAATTTAGTAAATTTGGCAGATGAGTGGGTAAATAATTGTATAAGAATATGAAATCTGCATTCAAATGATTAATATTAAATACTAAAAGTATGAATATATAATTTACTACAATTAAGCATACATTTTATAATTTGATTTTAAAATTTTCACATCTATAGAGAGTTTTATTTAAATAAAATTGAAATAACTAAGTAGGGATAATAAAGGTCTTTTAAAGAACTATAATCTACTATTTTGGTAATATGTACAAAGAAAGACTAGTCGATAACCCGCGCAATACCGCGATAGTATTAAAAAGTATAATGGTGGCCGATAATAATAGTCGATGCAACAATAATAATTATATTAGCATAGGTTACTACTCCATTTCTTTTTCCTTTTAGCCTATATTTTAATTTAATTTATAGTTTGAAGAATCATAAGATTTATGATATCAATATTATTACTTTAATAGTGATAGTTGATTATTAAAATCTAAGTTTTTACTACATGTACAAACAATTCAAAATTATATTATACATCAAAATCTGATTGAACAAATTTAATTAAACGGCTAACTTTATTTTTATTAAGAGAAGAAAGTAGGGTATTGTGAGTCCCTAATCACTATTATATTAGTGATTGTGAATCGTTAACAGTGAGTTAATTGTAGAAGGGGGGGTTGAATACAATTAAAAACTTTTCTTTTCTTTTATGATGAGTTATATTTGCTTAACAAGTTTTAATCGTATTAAGGTAACAACAATATGAACACAAGTATGTATATAAGATAATCAGTTCAGATGCTGATACACATATAGCTGAAAGATAAATTCTTTTATTGATAAAATTTATCTCTTGTTGATTTGCGGAATAGATTAGCCAAAGCTAATCTAAATAAAACAATACAGCTAGTACAAAGAGATGAGCAGTAGTGGACAAACACGCTAACTGCTCACTCGTTGAGGTAAGCTAGTAGTGGACAAACACGCTACTAGTTTACTCGCTGGTGTTTACTTGTATCTTAGACAAACTAGTCACTGACAAACAAGTGACAATACAAGTAATCGACACGAAATGAAGTACAACATACTACGCTATTTATAGACACTGAAATCCTTGATTTCCGGATCTGATGGACACGTGTCGCTGCTTGATTGGAGAGGTAGTTGAGATGTGATGTATCATGGCACGACATTCTGTCTTGGGAAATATCACCTTGTACCATAGACCAATCAAAAGCTTCCACGTTACTCTTTTCAAGTTACGAGGAACACGTGCTGCGCCGTAGTAACGCCGAATGTTGACTTCTTATTTAATGCGGCATTTAATGCTGCAGTCGCTGAAAGATGTATCAATTCTCCTCATTCTCGATGCGAGCTAACATGCTCTAAAGAATGACTTGAACAGCTAATCTTCAGCGACTTCCTTTATTCAGCAGATGAGAGAACTCAAGAAGACTTGGAGACTCTCGCTGATAGATGAGTATCAGCAACACACATAGTTGAGTCTTTGAACTTTATAAATTCTTCTTCTACTGGTCTAAGATACAATCAGCGACAAGAAAACCTTCAGCAACACTATCTTCAACTTGAATCAAACTTCATATACAGAGAGTAATGCTCTCGCTGATGATGATCAGCGACAAACAAAGTTGAGCATCATTCTCTTTCAGTAACACAGAGTGTCAGAAGATCAGCGAACATAAACTTCAGCAACAGGAGCTTGACTTGAAACATTTCTTCATAGAGAGATCTTCAGTAAGTGGGTCAGATACTTAAGAGAATAAGGCACCATCAGTGACTTCGCTTATCAGCGACTAATGACTTCAACGATCTGCTTGTAGACATTATCTAAGTCTCCCCCTTAATCATTGAGATCAGCGACCATCTTGAGTTTGACGATCAGTGACTCAACAAGTATAAATTGATTTGATTATATTAACTTCTATATTTATTTAATTAGTTAGAGGGTATTAATGTAATTTTCGATATCCCCAAATTTAAACATTAAGGCAAAATGACTAAATTCATAATAAGGGTTTAAGATTAAGATTAACAAGGGTTCAAATTTTAAAAAGTTAAGGGAAAATCAAATTTGATCCCTTGACCAATTGCATTTAACAAAATAATCCTTTGACCAACTTCATTAACATACTAATCCATGCTTTCACGCCATACCAAGTGAGCCAGGCGCGCCAAATTAAACAAATGCAATTAAATCAATTAAAAAACCAAAAGTCAAAGGTTTAATAATTTTAAAACACATTTAATCAGCAATTAATAACATTAATCGCGTAAATTCAGTGGGGACGGTATGACAAGTGGTGGGTCTGGTGCTCCAACCTCAACAACCGTTTAAATTATGCCACGTGTCCTCAACCTGCAAAAACGTGGGCTCGGCGCGACACGTTGCACGCCGTTTACAGCTTTAAAGTGGGCTCGGCGCGGCTCTTAATGTCAAGCGTGTCAGTGTATCGTCACATTTGTCGCGCCCTGTCATTGAGACGTCAAATCCTGTCGCGCCTTTCTTCTCTTGGCTGTAACCATCTGTCGCGCCTTTTCACCATCTATCGCGCCTTTTCTTATATTTTGGGGACTATAAATATTGAGCGCCTTTCGTATTCATTCATGGGACCATATGTCACGCTAGGTTTTTTACATTTTACGTCGTCACCATCACCAACCTAGTAACCCTAAAAAAACCCTACGGTCACCATCACCTACCGACACCATCACCTACCAACGACCATCATTCGGAACAAGGAATCCACAACATCTTTCGGAAGAAGAAATCAAGAAGAAAAAGATGGAAGACATTGATTTTAATGTAAGTTTCTCTGTACTTGTTATGTATTGTAAACGTTTTTTTATATTATTAATTTTTCAATTGAAATATGTTAGATTTTATATTTTTGATGGTAGATAATATTGTAATTTTTGAAGGTAAATGATGTGTAGATATATATGTGACATCATACGGTTTGTAAACAATCATGATATATATTTTGTATGGGCATTTTTATTAGGGTTGTATTACATTATTGAATATTATTTATTTAATTTTAAGCTCAAAGTTGTATGAAAGCCCTTTGGATGATTTGTATGCTAAAGGATATACACTGAAGTAGCAAATACAATTATTTTAGGTACAAATCATACAGTTAGTTATTTTAGAGAGAAAGTGACTTAATTGACAACCAAAAAATAACGGAATAACAACGTAGCATGAAATTAGATTTGGGTTTTGGAAAGGCTTTTAATCCATAACATCTACATGCCATTTACAATTTCCCACGAACCCCAACACAGAAGAATGTTAACGCAATTACTTTCTGAACTCATTTTTTTAAGAGTAAGTGTTTTTGAAAGACGAATAGGAAAAAAAATAACACACATCATTCATTTATAAGGGAAACATAATAACAATCCATTATGCTGTTATTTTTTACACTCCTTATTGTCCATAAGATAAGAATCGAATGAGATAAGGCGCACACATTTGATATCAACAGAATCTAATAGCGCGCATGATTGATATAAATAGAATATAATGACGCTCAAGAATCACTTATTGATCATCATAAAATTATGAATGGAATAAATTTGTACGTGATATAATGTGACAAACGAGTAAGTTAATTATTTTGGTAGGGGATATAATGGAATAAAGGGATACGGGATATATATTGTGTCACAAACGAGTAAATAAATAATTAAAGTCGCGTCGGACTCACAACTGTCACGCCGGGCCCATGGTCAAAATGGTTGAAGGGGTTCGAGACACGTGGCGACTGGATTTGATGTGGATTTAACGGTCGCGCTGGGCCCACTTTAAAGCTGCAGACGGTGTGCATCGTGTCGCGTCGGGCCCACGTTTTTGCAGGTTGAGGACACGTGGCATAATTAAACGGTTGCCGAGGTTGGAGCGCCAGACCCACCGCCGGTCTCACTGAATTTCCGCGATTAATGTTATTAATTGCTGATTAAAAATGTTTAAAATTATTAAACCTTTGACTTTTGTTTTTTTAATTGATTTAATTGCATTTGTTTAATTTGGCGCGCCTGGCTCGTTTGGTATGGCGTGAAAGCATGGATTAATTTGTTAAAGAGGTTGGTCAAAGGATTATTTTGTTAAATGCAATTGGTCTAAGGATCAAATATGTGATTTTCTAAAAGTTAATTAATGTAGGGTTAAGATCGGTGGATTTATGATAGATAGATAGTGTAGATGATTTTAAAAAAAAATCATATTAAAGAATAAAGAGTAAAGACTGCTTCTCGGACCGAAAAACAAAGCCCAATTGAAAAGCCCAATCATTTCAAACCTAAATGTTATGTCAAATGAGTATTGACTGTATTGTGGCGTTAATTGCAGAACACCGAATCAACGCTAACTAAACTAAACAATGTCGTCGTCATCATCGTCAATTGAGTCGCTGATTCTTCAACTACATGAAATTTCAGCCGTTAAATTCGGCAACTTCAAATTAAAATCCGGCATTTCCTCACCGATTTACATCGACCTCCGTTTAATCGTTTCATACCCCAAACTCCTCCGTCTCATCTCCGACACAATCATCTCCACACTCCCATCGTCCGCCGCCTATGACGTCATCTGCGGCGTACCTTACACCGCACTTCCAATCGCCACCGTCATCTCAACCACCACCGACGTCCCAATGCTCATGCGCCGTAAAGAAGTCAAAGATTACGGTACGTCCAAGATTATCGAAGGTGCTTTTAGTCCTGACCAAGTTTGTCTGATTGTTGAGGATTTGGTTACGAGCGGAACTTCGGTGCTTGAAACGGCGGCGCCGTTACGTGCCGCCGGACTTAGGGTTAGTGATGTCGTGGTGCTGATTGATCGAGAACAAGGTGGAAGGGAGAATCTAGCAGCGAATGGGATTACGCTGCATTCGATGATTAAACTGAGTGATATGGTTAGGGTTTTGAAACAAAAAGGGAGGGTAAATGAGGAAACTGAAGCTACGGTGCTTAAGTTTTTGGAGGAGAATAAAAAGGTTGCAGCGGTGCCTGCAGGTCCTGCAGTCGTTTCGGGTTCGGGTTCGAGTATTAAAAGAGTTTCGTATGGAGAGAGGGCTAAGTTGACTAAGAATCCAACAGGAAGGAAGCTGTTTGAAATAATGGTTGATAAACAAAGTAATCTGTGTTTGTCTGCTGATGTTAACACTGCTTCTGAATTATTAGCAATTGCTGATAAGGTAATTAAGCATCTTAAATGGCAAGTATATTAATTTAATCAGGGAATGTGTTGGCTGCAAACACTTGCAGCCACATAGATGCAAATGGAAACCGAAAACGACAACTTATTACTTAGTATGTTAGTTTTATCTTGTGAAAATTCATCCAATTTAAGATTTTTGTTTATGTACTAATATGTCACCTTTTTAGGTTGTAACTAAACATATTAGAAGATCATTGTACAATCATGGTTGCTTTAAAACTACCAACAAATAGTTGTAGTATTCGACCTAATAAGTATTTATGTAAATGTAAATGGAGAGCCTCTTTAGTAATACAAATCAGAACAATAGTGTTATATATATAGCCAAAAGGCTCAAATGAGAACCACAAAAAGGTACAGAACTACGAGAACTTTTAAATTATAGAGATTTCAACATGTTTAATGATTCAATTACATGTGAACATTGATCTAGATCAAGGTTAAAAGCAAAATAGTTTGAGAAAATATCAAATTAACCATTAAAATCCATGTAAAATCTATCAAACCTCCGGGTTTTTTATGTGGGTTATTGGATTATGCATTGTTGGCTTTTTGGCAGATTGGACCGGAGATATGTATGTTGAAAACTCATGTGGACATACTGCCTGATTTCACTCCTGATTTTGGATCCAAGCTTCGCACGGTATATCTCTAAACCATTCAAGTTTCCATCTTTGATTATGAACTGCCACTTTATATGCATGTACAGTGGGGTGTTTCGATATGTGTTTTGAAAGGGTGCATATGATGTTGAATAATTATAATCAATTAATCAATCGTAGTAAAGCTAGATGTTGAACATAGTGTGTGGGTAGGCTTTTTTCTGTTTGAAGGTGTAATAGTAAAATAATCAGTTATTTAGGATTTTTTTACATGTTTGTGAAACTTAACTGTGTTTTGTGAGATGAGAGCCAAAAGTCTTTGATATTAGCGGATTATAAGTTGAGGTAAATATGTGATTTTAGTTTACTCACGTATTAATAGTTCCGTTGCAGCAGCTGATTGTCTGTTATTAGCTCGAAATGTCCCTAAATATTGAGATAATCATATGCATAATATGTTTATTTAAGGAAGACTGCTGTCTTTATAGTTTCGCAGTAAAATGGTATGCTAAAATTGTTTATAAATTGATTGGTCTTTGGTATTAATTGGAACTGTAAATTTTATCTACTTATTATTGAGGAGTGACACTTGTAAGAATTTTACATGATGAGTAATCATTAATTTATGTGATATGCTTAAATCTGCTGACATTTCATGCATCTTCTCAAGATTGCAGACAAACATAATTTCCTCATTTTCGAAGATCGTAAATTTGCTGACATTGGCAACACGGTAACAATGCAGTATGAAGGGTGAGAACTCCATTACCAAGAAACTACTAATAATAGTCTTTCATTATTATGATAAGAAAGATTCTTCCTTTTTACACAAAGATGAAAATGTTTAATGACCAAAAGCCCTGAAGTAATTGACCGTTATTAATTTGTTGTAGAGGTATCTTTCGCATATTGGAGTGGGCAGATATAGTCAATTGTCACATCATTTCAGGTCCTGGAATTGTTGACGGCTTGAAATTAAAGGTTTGCATCATCTTAGGTTTCTTAGTTTAGGGTCCAGATAATGTAGAGTTGACTAATATGTTGACTTATGATGGGGGCATAGGGTTTATCTCGTGGAAGGGGATTGCTGCTGCTTGCAGAAATGAGTTCTGCTGGTAACTTTGCCAAGGGAGATTATACAGCTGCAGCAGTGAAAATTGCAGAAGAGCATTCGGATTTTGTGATTGGGTTTATTTCAGTTAACCCAGCATCATGGCCCGGGGCCCCATCTAATCCTGCTTTTATTCATGCAACCCCGGGAGTTCAGTTGGTTAAAGGTGGCGATGCTCTAGGCCAGCAGTACAACACCCCAAATTCTGTAAGTGCATTATTGTTCCAACAAAGTCCATATGCAACGTGACTTCTTACAAGTTAATAGCACCCTTCAGTGAGTGTGAGACTAAGGTGGCAAGCTGGGTGGGTTGGGTCAAAGTGTCAGACACGCTATGTCCATGAATGAAACCGTCCGTTAAATATGATTACAAAAACTACAATACTTGCTAATCTAATAATGTGATTTCGTAGGTTGTATTATATTAATAGTACACTTCGGGTGACAATCCTGAAATTGCCATTTTTAGTACCAAGTCTTGTTACTGCTATGCTAGTTCAATTCCATGTGTTTGCAAGATATCTTTGTTGCTCTATAGTTTATATTTTGATGATTTGTACTTTATATTAGATTGATTGCTACTATATTCTAACATTATGTAAATATTACAGTGGAAAGTTATTGGAAATAATAATTTAAGAAAAGGGCTGTTGTACATACGAAAATATATAATTAATAAATACATGAACAAATACATACATACATAGGATCCTACGTCATTATACTTTGGCGTCACTCGTTTCTGTAATTAAAGCCCATGAATAGGCTCTGACTATGCGCTTGCAACTGTGTAGATTTAGTTGTTACAAGTATTAATTTCTATGCTAGTTCAACTTACAAAATGTATTGTTGATGTCCCGTAAGTAATTGCATTATATATCAAACATAGATAATCTTTATAAAGACAAAGTACTTGATTTTAACATTATTAAGTATTCGTTTGAAATTTTTTAGCATGAACATATATTAGGTATGGAGTATCAGTTCAAAGTTAAGGTTGGTCTCTGTAGGGAATTTAATTATTCTTATCATATTGTCTTTTGAGATCTTACCAGCAATTAGTGTCGCACTAAACTGATGTATACTGGATTGATGATATCACTAATGCACATTTCAATTTCAGGTTATTTCTGATAGAGGCAGTGATATTATCATTGTGGGTCGTGGGATCATAAAGGCTGATAATCCTGTCGATGCAGCTAAGGAATACCGACTTCAAGGTTGGAATGCATATTCAGTTAATTGCAAGTGAGTCATTCCACACAACAATGACATCTTTCTGTAATGGTTTTGAAGATGTGTGCAACTGTAATCATAAAGGTATGTGTTGTGCGTCGTTATGATGCGTCACATGAATCAGTAGGCCTTAGTTTTGTCTGATACTTAATGTTTTTGATCCATTGGTTTGTTTAACAAAAGCCGGAAATGATAAAATTCAAAATGACGAAAAACATATTCTATCATCGAGTTATCGTTTAATGTGAACTTTGATATTGTATCCGTCTTTTAAACATATGCATGTCCCATTTTTAAGAAATATTTTGTTTTTCTTATGGTTCCTCGTACAACATATCAGTGATATGTGACCTATACAATACCTGTGTAAGTCTAGAATGTGGGGATGTCTATTCAGCAAAGCATTGTTTAAATCATCTTCACTTATATAGTAATAGGATGAAAATCAATTAGAGTATTTTTTAAGATGTGAAATGCAATTTGTATTACTCCGTATGGATTCGCTCAGATAGCTAAGTAAGCTAATGTACTTGAATAAGGTTGGTGGGTGTTTCGGTCCCTTTGCATTTTGTAGAAATGGGCTGGATCAGCACCCTAATCGGAATTGTTGCATTTCATGAAACTTTTCACTGTTTGACTGATCCTGCGGGTTTAAAAAAGGTGGCTTGTTCATCATTTATATATCTTGAATGCAAGCACCCTTAAAACAAGCACACTGCTCTTAGGCATACATACGCATACACACGCACTGTATTTTATACATGTAATACAAAAACACTTCATGCTCACAGGCAATTTCGTTGAAAACATGGCCTCTTTTACATTCAAGTGTGTGCATGATATTTAAGGATACGGATTCGTTTAGCAATTCTTTCGTTTTAGTTCTCAAGTTAACAAGACCACTCACTTGGATAGTTAAGTACGCTTGTGCATACTCTAATACGAAATAATGCTCATAAAAAACAGAAACATACCTTAAGCTTTCATGTCGCATTATGCATGTCAACGTCATTGCCATCTTGCAAATGGGCCAGGAGCCCACAAGATATGGGATATAGACCCGCCTAAGAATGAACGAAACAGTTCCTTCTAAGCCCATATAAGGACAATCATAATTTAGTTTTAGGTTGGAAAGCACGTTGAGATTCATGTTTCAACTTTCTGTAAGATGGATAGATTCCCGCGCACCTGTAACTCGGAGTCGGATATATATAAGGAAGTTCAAGAGACGCATACACATTCTTGAGTGCAAGACATCTAATGTTTGCATGTTGGACAAAAGTTGTGCATGTTACAACTTGAAGAAAAAGTATATTGTCACATACATTGTATAATTGTGTTAACCTTGGCTAGCAGGACCTTCAGTTGATTTGATTTAGTAAGTCGATATTTTAAACGGTGTGTGTTATACTGAGTTGCATTAACGTAAAAGTATCTATTAGAACCACTAATGTTAGGATTTGTTTCATTTACTTGGTTGTCGAAGGTGAGATCTTCTAACAATGGAATTATAATCAACGACCATATGTAGATTCCACGGTTCATCAGGCGATGGCTCGATAAGGTGATTAACCATTATCTCTGACTAATCAAGATCTTCAGTATCACTCTTCAAATGACGCCAAAATCCGTTATTCATACTCAACATTTTCCAAGATTAAATTATGAAACTTGTTTTCTTAATATTGTGTGTGATTCAAGGTTGTGTTTTTAGTGGCTGCCACAGTGATAGCTACGTTATTTTTGTGGTTAATTCTAATATGATTATTAGTCGAGCAATGCTACATATTACAACATATGTAACAACACATATTCGACATGAATCATGTTATTTTCTTTGTTTTTATTAGTTACTTTTACGGTTGCATGTACCAAACTACCAATCATATCTTTAAATATATTTTTTGATCTATCTAATTAGCTACATGTATCACTTTAATTTCTTAGAAAGTATTAATGTTGTATTTAAATTAGATTATAAGTGTTAGTTAACTTTTTGCTGAGATGTTTCACAATGACATATTCCATTAAAACATGAGGCTGGTCTAAAATTAGGTTGTTTTTTTTATTGCACACGCACACAAATACAAATACAAATAAAAATAAAAATAAAATCGTCACCTAAAAGATATAAAGAAAAGGGAAGGTGTAGGTCTTATTGGTGGTTCAACCTCTCAACTTTACCAAAACCTCCCACTTTAACCCCTTAGTTGCTACCCACTCTTCCTTCATCTTCGACATGCTCTTATGTTATACTAATAAAAATTAGATTATTATTATTCTTTTCACCTAACGAAATCATTTTTTTACTAAAATTATAAAATCTAATCTCATTATTAATATTGTAATCAAATTTAAGACAATTACAACATTTTTTAGGTTGTTCTTATGTATTCCGAATACAAGCATTCGGTACGGGACTCGATCATAGCCATATAACAATCATGGTAAACTTTTGAATAACATGCTTAGTTTCGGATAGAACATTTAATTAAAGAGGTTATGAATTTACATGTAATTAACAATGCAAAACGTTAGTTTACTTTTTAATATACAATTTTACTTGTAACAATTCGGTAAACACAAGTTTAAAAAAGTAAAAGTAGTATATAACTATTTGCAATCTCTTGACTTCAAAGTTCAAACGGTAAATAACTACTCCATAAAGTCCATTCAACGATAGTTACATTTTTATGGCAGGCCATTTTTATGATAGTTACGTTTTATCCTTAACTATGAATGCTTACATTTACTTAAACCTAAAGAAAAATGACGAAGATACAAAACCACTAAAACATATGTTTGTGATTTGTGAACGTTTTTTCGAACAACCAAACTTTGTTATTTTGCACTATAACCATTAACAACTTAAATTCGTCTAAACTCGTTGACTATAATACTAATATCAATCAAATATCCTTTTATTCCCTATGACTTTTTATTAACCAATAAGATTATTATGGATTTTAAATAATTATGTATATAGTTAATCACATTATATGCTTAGTTTAGGATAGAACATTTAAGTAAAGAACTTATGAATATAAATGTAAAATATAAAACGTTAGTTTACTTTTTAACATACAAATTTATTTTTAACAATTTGTGTGTTTAAAAAGTGGTAAATAACTATTTGACTTTGACTTCAAACGGTAAATATATAACTATACTATAAAATCCAATAATCCATTCAATGATAGTTACATTTCAATGCAGGCCATTTTTATGATAGTTACATTTTATCGTTAATGATGAATGTTGACATTTTTAATCAAATTAAAGAAGATAACGATTAAACCATATATATATATATATATATATATATATATATATATATATATATATATATATATATATACGGAGTATTTCTGTACCAAAAGATAAATAAACATACTTGAAGATAATCTATAGTTTATAGATAAATAATAATAAAAGTACAGAAAATAGACAGAAGGACAACGTTAAATTTGGTCGCACATAAAATACGCAATTCGGTATTCCAAACGTAACTACTATATCCTAACAAGATGGGATAATGACGTTTTTATAAAATAAAGTTATTATTATTATGTTCGATCATAAAATAAGAAAGAAAATAAGTTGTTGCTTTCTTTTTTAGTTTTTGCAATAGTTCTTGCATCCACGTTTGGAGGAGGTGTTTGGGTCAAACCTAATGAGTTGAATTAGCGAACAGAATTTATAATAATGCGACATGAGATTTGATAATTCGTAGATGTTCTTGATCATTTTCCTTACATGATATGCTTCTTGTTGGAAAACTAATTAGAAGAGTGGTTTTATATAAATTAGATTAGATGGTAGTACAATCAATTTAAGTAGTACAAAACTACAAATAATGAGTTGAGTGAATTACATTCACCATTTGTTATATGTATTCCGTTTCACTTTCGGTCCGTGAATTGAGTTTTTTAGCAAGTTCATTACCTATACCGGGATTGTCATTTCACTCCGAATTCCTTAACTGTCTAAAAAAGTTAAGGGTATTTAGTCATTTTATTAGGGATGAAAAACTGTGAGCAAAATAAAAACATGGATGAATGAGAATAAACCGAGAAAAAAAACTCGACTCGCGAACCGGAAGTAAAATAGATGACATACTACGTGGACGAAAGATTTAATTTACTCTAGCTATTTTTACAGGCTTGAAATTTAGGAACATAAAAGATAACCCATTTAAAAGTTAAGCATGAGTCTAATTAACTTGTCATCTTAAAATTTAGACAAACTCTTAATAAAATTCTATATAGCTTTTAGAAAAGCATGAATAAAGGTATTTATTAATTAAACTATTATAAAATAAAAGGATTGGAGAAAAGAAGTGTTGACTACAAATAGTTTAATTATATTTAGTTTGGGGGTAGTGATTCTTTCTCTAGTAAGTCAAATAGAGGGAATAAATTAAAGGGAATTCTTTAATAGGGAAAATAATAAATAAGTAAAAGGAGGAAAAACAAAAGGCCAGCAAAGTTGAAAAATATTATTACTCAATTTACCACTAATTTTATAATACTTTTTGGCCTACATAATTTACGGATCAAACCCATCTTCTGTGATTTGGAGATGATATTAAATTACACAATGATGATGATGTGTTCTACAAATAAATAAAGAACACAAAAGTAGAAAAACATATCAACAAGGCTTTACAAACTAATTATTTGATGTTTGTGAGTTATATATTAAAGAAAACAATTATTTCTTAAATCCCTAGCTAAGAATTATTTCTTAAATCCCTAGCTAAGAAGTTATATATGTTTATGCATGTATATCAGTATATCATAGCAAAATGTATGGTCACCTAAAAACACCGCCACGTGAGGCAACTATTGAAAAATATATTGAACTAATTTTTACGAATCGTAATCATGTTGACAATGGAGACTCGATCATTAGTCTTTTTGTTTATTTAGAGACCCATCAAAATTCAAGATTTGGAGCAGTTTGGAACTCTTATCACCCTTCGGACCACATCAAGCAAGAATATAGTCACACCTAAAAGGGCGAACGCCATGAAACATTCATAGTATATCTTCTCTTATAACCCGTGTAAGAAATAATATATCATCCAACATGTTAATTGTTGAATTTTATATTAGTTGGCTCTCATTCTGAAATTTATAAATACAATCTTATACGGTATTCGCTAATCTTATACTCCGTATCTATGTTTTCCAAGAAAAATAATACTCACAGATTAAGGGTACAATAAAAAAGATGAACGTCACATAAAAGCATTTGAACAATTGGTTACAATTAATTTCAAAAACACCCCCTCATGTTTGTTAGACTTGACATATAGTCACCATAAATTAAAAATCAAACAAAGTTCTCTCCTTTTTTCCTTTACAAACAGGAAAACGTCAGTAACGTGAAATGTCAACGGCTCACGGTGAGTCTTTGACCGATACACCATTTGACTGAACTGTTAACACTGACAAATTCGGTGACGACGGTCCACCACCTTCACCACCTAACAGATTGTTACTCCGGGAGCTAGTGGGGTGACACGTGGCACTAGAGATAGCAGTAGCGAGTGAAATCGGCATTAAACAAAGACCTTTGCCTTGTAAATATTGCATTGCTGAACCCATATCTTCTTCCATTAGTTTAACCACTTGGTTCTCCGTTACCGTCATCGTTTCATTGTTGGAAGACGACGTTGTTCCATTACCACTCCGTCCTACTCCACCACCCTGTTGTAAATAAGAGAAAAGTATAAGGGTGTAAAGTGTAAATGTACAAACAAAACAAGGAATCTCGGAAATAAAAGTACCGCATGCTTTGCTTTATTGTATTTGTCGTTT
The DNA here is from genome assembly GCA_963422505.1 of Pseudognaphalium luteoalbum. Classification (NCBI taxonomy): domain Eukaryota; kingdom Viridiplantae; phylum Streptophyta; class Magnoliopsida; order Asterales; family Asteraceae; genus Pseudognaphalium; species Pseudognaphalium luteoalbum. The sequence continues at coordinate 53,040,628 of OY730192.1, forward strand.
ATACGACTGGGCCTTTTTTCATTACAGAAAGTAGGAGTTGCCTTTTTTAAGGTGTTTATAAGTTGTCTTTCTTTTTTAAGTAACGTAAAAATAAAACTATTTTACAAATAGAATAATATTTTTACAGTAGATTATAGCATGTTATAAAATTTTTATAAAACTTATTGATAAAAAACTACGCAAAAAATAATACTCGTAGTAAGAGTGTCATTTTTCATGTTACATGTTACACAATGCATTGATTATAACTTTTTTTAAACATCTGATTGTGAAAACTTATTATTATCATATGTGTGTTATGTACCTCTGCAGTAGCAGGAGCCATAGCATTTGCAGCAGCACCTCCCAACCTGCTCATGCTCAATACCTATACATATGGTAAAAAAAAAACAATAAACATCACAAGTTTGTAAAGATTAACCATATGTGTTACTTGTATGTCATATTGTATTTACCTTGACTTGGAGCTGGAGGAATTTGACATAGTCTATGATCTCATCGAGCATTGAAGCCTTGTCTGTCTGTCATTCCACATCCCACATTACCAAATATCAAATCAATTATATATATTTATTCTTTCAATCAAGATTCACTTTTATTTTAACAATTTCTATACACTACTACCTATATAACTAAAGTTCTTATGTACTTTCATAATGAATACTACGTAGTAGTATGTATATTTTTTCATCGTATATAACTTGTACATTTTTTACAATAATAAAAAAACATATGTAAATAAAAACACATTTTAGATTCACACTCATTACAAATAGTGTTTTATTTTTATGTAATTTCCATGAAAAAATACTCCGTACAATACTGAACAAGATTCGCCTAACTGATAAAGCATGTGTACAATAATATCATAATAATAACCAAAATATGACATTCATTAAGAATTAAAATAATAATTAAAAAGTAATTAAGGATAATACTAAAGTAACTTGCACCCATAGAAAAATTAAAAACCATCATCTCACTATCATTAATTTCCGCATAATCTGCTGTCCAGCTTCCATTTTAGCTACCCACGCGCCACCAACCCCCACCCTTAATCGCCTGATTAAACTCCTAATTAATAGTAATAGTAATAGTAACTCGACCACTAATTACTGTAACAATTTACAGTAATTATTTTTATTTTTACCGTAACAGTTACTACCTTATTGGCATTGGGAACAAGCTCCTGTAAAGCTTTCATCCTCTCGGCAATTCTCTCCCGCCGTAACTGTCAATTTCCGATCGAAAAACAAAACAACATTAATAATTCCGAAACATAAGTGTTGAATACGAGGTTTAATTAATTTTACTAAAAAAACAAATAATGCGTGTGCTTTACTCTTTCAGCTATGCTATGTGGGTCAGTTGCTTGTCCTCTTCTAGCTCTCACTCTTTGTCGCGGCTGCGACGGTGCTCCACCGCCCGCCGTCGCACTTACCGTCTGAACTTGGTTCATCGCCGCCGCAGCAGCCGCTCCCGGCGATCCGAAATTCTGACCCGGAAGATTACGGAATTGTTGGGTTTGATTAGCTGTTAGAGATCCAGTAAACCCATGAAATAGATTCTGGATCGAATTATCTCCAATCTGTACGATATCATCAACATGTTATAAAAAAGTTTAGTCATATATACACACATGATAAGTTGATCACATGAAGAATAATAAGTTACCGGGGACTTGAAAGATGAATCGTCGACGTTATCATTTTGAAAAAGAGCGGAATCAGCGGCGGCAGTTAAGCCACGAGGCAGTTGTAACGCTTTGACCGGAGTACGACCACCGCCGCCGGCGGAAGCGGTGATCTGGTGTTGACGGAGTTTGGATGAAAGAAACGATGACTGATCGTCAAAATGGTCAACGTCCCAAGGGAGTGATGATTTTTGTTGACCGTTGCCGGCGGAAATGTCCGGCCAGGTGACGGTGGTTTGGAGGCCGGAAAGCATTTGATCCAGGAAATCATCGTGATTAACCGCCGGATCAAAAGTGTTGGTGTCGTTTTGGAGATCTTGAAGTGACATTTGTGATTCCTGCATTTTTTTTAATCTTTATGAAAAGAGAAAACAGACACACTTGCTAAACAGTGAGTTGAAAACAAATTAACAATATTAACAATATATATAGGGTTGTATCTATTTACCTGGGAAAATGTGAAGTGAATTAATTAAGAATGTTGAAAAATGGAGTTCTTGATAGAATTTGAGAAGATAATTATATCATTAATTAACAGTAAATGATTAATTTTTGGAACAGTTTTTTTTTCTTCTGTTGTTGATCTTCGGTTGCCTCTCCTCTTTTCGCTCTCTTTCTGTTTTGTGAGTTGTTGTATATATAGCCAGCAATCGTAACTCCTATGAGCATTTCTGTGCTGAAAATAATGATTATTAGGTGCAGTTGTTAACCACATATCTAATTGGAAATGAAATTCTCCGTTGTAAGTAAATATATTTTGTGGTCTTTTATTTGAGCTTAGAATGTCTTAAAAGTGATAGTTGTATTAATGGATAAGCTAAATGTTTATTAAGATGTTTTGATATTTTTTTCTAATCAGATCTTAACCTAGCTGAAAAATAACTTATTCAATAAGCTATTTACAATTGCTTAAAACTTCTAATTGATATATAAATCCTATAACGTTCTGTCTTTTTTCTCGTATAGATTAATTATCTTATGTTAATTTATGTAAAAAATATTTCTTTCAATTTTTGGGTCATGTATTTTAGTTTATTTATTATTTCATGACAAGTTATTTATTTATGTTATTATTGGTATCTAGAAGTCTCGAAAGTTGTATCGGAACTCGTGTAAATTATATTTTTTCTTAAGTTAAATCGTTTGAAACTGTGTTATATTCATTCAATTTGTATCACGTCAAAAAATAGTGAAACACGTGCATTCAGATGTTTGTAGTTTTTATTTATCAAACGATCTTAATGATTATGTATTCAGATTTCAGATTACATGTCTTATTATTCAGAACTGGTTTTCAGATTTCAGCTATCAATAATCAGAATAAACAAAAGACCTCTAATGTCTTAATAATAATATAATATTATACCTTATACCATGTGATCATGTACCGTGTACTTAGGTGTAACACCCCCAAATTTTACTGATGCGCGGAAGCAAGCTTTGGGTGTTACTAATCAATAATCACAGCACAAAGGAAAAGTAAACGACATCTATATGCAACATTATCCCTTAATACTCAAAGTATTACATTAGTTGTAATTAAAGTACAAGCTCGGAGTTCAAAATATGTTTTCCTAGAGATTCTATTACATAACCCTTATAGCAAAATGATGCGACAGAATCTCCAAATTTGTATGCATGTGACTCGAGCTATAGTTTCCCCCTCAGGGTGAGCAGTCCTACTGCTGTGGTGTACCTGAGATATAAAGCTAAAACAGGTCAACCAAAATGGTTGGTGAATCTCACAGGTTTGTAAGTAATAACAGTTTTGAACACAAGGTTTTATCATCAGTAGTGCCCGAAGGCGTAAAATCGTGCCTTTGCCATCCTGCAAAACAAGTAAGTTTACCACTGCCATGAGGCTCATAATCGAAGTTTAACCCGTAAGTAATGTGTTTGCCCCCGAGACATGCCCGAACGGAGCAAGCTGAGTAACGAATTAGTAGTCGCCCGGACCGCGGGCGGGGAGGGTCATTTCCCTAATGGATCCATTAACTATTGTTCGCGCTTAAGTACCATAACTAACGATATATGATGGAGGGACTTCCCCAAATAAATGGTGAGAAAACTCATGCAATTCCGTTTGGTAAATATGTAATTCAGTACTTGTGTTCATAAAAGCAAGCAATATATCTCACCCCAATAGTAAAACAGTAAAAGTGGGGCTGTAAGACTCACCTGAGCCAAGCAAGCGTGTGTTTAATTTTAATAAACGTGAAATGCGTAGGTTCCCCGAACCCGCAACCTTCTAATGCCCTAAGCATATAAGGTTGTGTAAGTAGATGTCTCGTAAGACCATCCATGCTAGTGTTCATCCCACTAGTTATGTCCAAACACTTTGATTTGTTTGCATGTTCTGTTTATAGTTTGGAAACGTGTACGGCCTGTTGGTGATGGTTTGAAGTAATAAATCTCAAAGTATTGTTTCATACATGTGTACATATATTGATATTTCGTTACTACTGTTAACTTGCTAACCCGCACCACAGTTAGTCTATTAACTTTGTTATCACTGTTTATATAACACTCGTTATCACTGTTTATGTTATTACCTTGTCCATTCGACAATTGCATTCGTGTATAAGTCATGCGACAATCATATTTTTGAACCACTGTTCATACGACAATAGTGTTCCTTATCCGACAATGTGAATTTGTAAGGATTTATATTTGTCCGACAATGTATATGGGTTGGGTCATCCGACAATTCGAGTACATTCGGGTTATTATTTATTAAGTGTTACGACAATAGGGTGCATTCGGGTCATGGTTTATCCGACACTGTTGGTCCGACAATAGTATTCACGGAATTATAATCCCGACAATGATAGATTCACGGACAAGGGTTTTCACGGACAGAAGGTTTAAGTTTTTGTCTGATTTGGATTAATTATTTGATTAAGTGAAACTTAACAATAATTCGTGAAAATTTTATATAATGTTCCCTTATGTCTTAGCTTTCCAAAACATATTTTTACGTTCAAAATGGTCAAACGACACTCGAGATATAATTTTTGAAAGGGTCGAGGGTCAAATTGTTACTTTCAGTGACATGTATTCAATTAAAAATTCATAACTTAAATTCTACCAAACTTCACAGAATGTGTGAGTAGGGGTTTTAAAGGTAACAAGATTATATAACTTTTCCATGTGGTTTCATCGATTTTTTATGGGTATAACTCGAGATATACCATTTTCAAGTTGACCAGAGTTTCTGGTCAGATAGTACAGACCTGCTATTGTACTTTATTTGACTTATTAAAAATAGAAAACGACTGAGTTGGATCGTAAGGCTTACACATTTGCAAAGTAGACTCAAAATAATTCAATTTAGAGCTAAGAAAAGTTAGATTTCATCAAGTTTTGGTTCGGTTATGACCGATCTAAGTCGATCTAAATTATTATCCAGGGGGTAAAGCTTTTATCCAGGGGTTATTAGCATGTTCTTCACGATTTTTAAGCAATATTTTGGACATAAATCAGTAGGTATGAAGCACCATCATGTTCATAAGCTTAATCCAAGTGAATCTAAAGAAAAGGATGAGTTTATACCAAGTAGAAGTTGATCTAGAGGTGGAATGGTGGAGATGGTCTGCTGCTGCCTCGGTTCGTGTTCTCCCTGCTTCACCTTGCTCAAAACGTGAATGGTGATGTTAGATGAGTAATGGAAGTGTTTGATAGTCCTTGTATGGGGTTGGAGGTCGTGGTGATGGTGGTATATCAGGTGGAAACCGATAGAAAAGGGAGGAAAGAGGTGGAGATGAGAGGATAGGTTGGTGTGTGTGTGTTGTTGATAATGAGGGATTAAGGCTAAAGGTGTATTAGGTAAATTTAGGTGGTTTGGGTCAAGTGTGGCTGATCTCAGCCCTGTTGGTCGTGGGTCCAAGTGGGCTCAAGCCCGTGACTTGCCTTCTCGGACTCGTGTCTCATTGGTTTGTTGGTTAGACGTTAAATCGCGCGGTTTAAAAGTTAATAATTAACGTTTGATTCTTCGTGTATATTCTTGATATGTAAATGGTATTTGGGATGATTAAGTATTTTTAGAATACTTTCCTTAAATATCTAAGACATATTTTGGATCTCATTCAGGTGTTGAACTCGATTTGCGTATTTTCTCGCGTACGTCATGTTTTATATTACACGTAGAATGTTTTTACGTATTATATTATATAATAATAATACCAAGTAAATAATGACTATTTTATCTTTAAAATAGGTTTACAAGTCATACGAAAAAGGGTCACCAACAGCCGGAGTTTCGGAAATCCATCCGAGAAAATCGCGTAATATCAATTTATTACGTACAGGTGTATATCCAATATACGTTTTATTACAAGTAACTTAGTTCTATTACACACTAATTACGAGTAATTACACACAATATTAGGGTATATTAATACGCCTAAGTACGAGTTGTTACATTTTCCCCTTGTTAAAGAAATTTCATCCCGAAATTAAGTGGTAGTAGGGGTCGGAGTGGGGTTTGAGAAGAGGTGTGGGTATTTCTCGCGCATTTGATCTTCTCGTTCCCAAGTGAATTCAGGGCCTCGCCTAGAATTCCAACGGGTTTTGACAATAGGAATACGGCTCTGTTTCAAGCGTTTGACCTCGCGGTCCATGATCTCAACAGGTTCCTCGACAAGGTGTAATTTGTCATCAATGTGTATTTCATCGAGGGGTATAATCAGAGTTTCATCGGATAGACATTTCTTCAGATTAGAAATGTGGAATGTACTATGTACGTTGCTAAGCTCAGCGGGTAATTGTAAACGGTACGCCACGGGACCAATCCTCTCAAGGATTTCGAATGGTCCGATATATCTAGGGTTCAATTTCCCGCGCTTTCCGAAACGAATGACACCCTTCCAAGGTGACACCTTAAGGAGTACTTTGTCTCCGGCTTCAAATTCGAGGTGTTTGCGTCTCACATCAGCGTAACTTTTCTGATGATCACGCGCGACTTTCAGTCGGTTTTGGATGTTGACAATCTTTTCGGTGGTCTCGTGTAAGATTTCGGGACCGGTGAGTTGTGCATCTCCCACCTCGGTCCAACAGATAGGCGACCGGCACTTACGACCATACAGTGCCTCGAAAGGTGCAGCTTTAATGCTGGTGTGGTAGCTGTTGTCGTAGGAAAACTCACACAATGGTAAGTGATCTTCCCAGTTTTACCGAAATCAACTACGCAAGCTCGTAGCATATCTTCCAGTGTTTGTATGGTTCGTTCGCTCTGGCCGTCGGTTTGAGGGTGGTAAGCAGTTCTCATGTCTAGACGAGTACCAAGAGATTTCTATAATGTTTGCCAGAAGCGAGAAGTAAATCGAGCATCTCGATCCGAGATGATTGAGATAGGAACGCCATGTCTTGACACGATTTCTTTGAGGTAGATCCGTGTCAAACGCTCCATTTTATCAGTTTCCTTAATAGCTAGGAAATGAGCAGATTTAGTGAGTCGGTCCACGATCACCCAGATGGTATCGCAACCGCTGGAGGTTTTCGGGAGTTTGGTAATGAAATCCATGGTGATTTGCTCCCATTTCCATTCGCGGATTTCAGGTTGGTGTAATAGACCGGAAGGTTTCTGGTGTTCGGCTTTAACTTTAGCACAGGTCAGACACTTGCCAACGTAGGTGGCAATGTCGGCTTTCATGTTGGGCCACCAGTACAACTCCTTGATGTCGTGGTACATTTTGTCGGCACCGGGTTGTATAGAGTATTTGGACTTATGTGCCTCGTCCATTACTACGTCTCGCAGGTTTCCATAGCTTGGTAACCAGATTCGGTTTGAGAAGTACTTGGCCCCGTTTGGTTTGGTTTCGAACTGCTTATCCATGCCTCGCAAGGCCTCGTGTTTCACGTTTTCAGTTTTAAGTGCCTCGAGTTGGGCGATAAGGATTTGGGTTATCAAGTCGTTGTGTACAGTCATGACGAGTGCTCGGACTCGCAGGGGTTTCACTCGTTCCTTACGGCTTAGAGCATCGGCCACAACATTGGCCTTGCCCGGGTGGTAGCGTATCTCGCAATCGTAATCGGTAAGCAACTCAACCCATCGACGTTGCCGCATGTTTAGATCCTTTTGATCGAAGATATGTTGGAGACTTTTGTGATCAGTGAAAATTGTACACTTGGTACCGTATAAGTAATGTCTCTAGATTTTGAGAGCGAATACAACTGCTCCCAATTCTAAGTCGTGGGTTGTGTAATTCTTTTCGTGGATTTTGAGTTGTCGGGAAGCGTAAGCAATGACCTTGTCTCGTTGCATCAGTACGCAACCAAAACCTTGGTGTGATGCGTCACAGTATACCACGAAGTCATCGTTGCCTTCGGGTAAGGATAATATGGGTGCACTGCAGAGTTTTTGCTTGAGTAGCTGGAAAGCTGACTCTTGCTTGTCAGTCCAATCGAACTTCTTTTCCTTTTGAGTTAGTGCAGTGAGAGGTTGAGCTATTTTCGAAAAGTTCTCAATGAATCGACGGTAATATCCAGCGAGACCTAAGAATTGTCTCACTTCGGTTGGGGTTGTTGGTGGCTCCCAGCCCTTGATTGCCTCAATCTTGGCGGGGTCAACATGGATTCCCTGGTTGTCGATGACGTGTCCAAGGAATTGAACGGATTGGATCCAGAATTCACACTTAGAAAATTTGGCATATAGCTTTTCGTGTTTGAGAAGTTCCAGAACGGTTTTTAGGTGTTGCGCGTGTTCATTTTCATTGCGCGAGTAAATCAGAATGTCATCAATGAAGACGATGACAAATCTGTCAAGATAAGGTTTACACACCCGATTCATAAGGTCCATGAATATTGCCGGTGCGTTGGTTAAACCGAAAGGCATCACTTGGAATTCGTAATGCCCGTAGCGAGTTCTGAAGGCTGTTTTTGGAATATCATCGTCACGAACTCGGAGTTGGTGATAACCTGATCGCAGGTCAATTTTTGAGTAAACACTCGATCCCTGGAGTTGATCAAACAGATCGTCAATTCTAGGGAGTGGATACCGATTCTTGATGGTTAGCTTATTCAGCTCTCGGTAATCGATACACATACGGAACGATCCATCCTTCTTTTTCACGAAAAGGACCGGAGCTCCCCAAGGTGAAGAACTCGGTCGAATGAATCCTCTATCTAGGAGTTCCTGTAATTGGTTAGACAACTCCTGCATTTCGGAAGGTGCTAGTCGATACGGAGCTCGTGCCACGGGTGCAGCCCCCGACACAAGTTCAATTTGGAATTCGATTTGTCTGAGTGGCGGAAGTCCAGGCAAGTCCTTAGGAAAGACTTCCGGGAAATCCCGCACAATAGGCATATCCTCAAGTCGCTTCTCCTCCGACTTCTTTTCAATGATGTGTGCGAGGATGGCTTGATACCCCTTTCGTAGGTATTTTCTAGTTTTCATGCACGATATGATATTCATGCTTCGTCTACCGGTCTCCCCTTGTAGGACTAAGGTTCCACCGGAGACAAGAGGTATACGAACGAGTTTGTCATAACAGACTATTTCAGCTCGGTGCTTGGATAACCAATCCATACCGATGATAATATCAAAGCTACCAATTTCTACTGGTATCAAGTCGATGGAAAAGAGTTCGTTCAAGAGATTTAGGGTACAGTCACGTATAATGCTATCAGTCTCAATCAGATTGCCGTTAGCTAGCTCTACAATGTATTTAGCATCTAAGGCAGAAGGTGTGGTATCAAGTAATGGGCTAAATTTCTCAGAAATGAAGCTTCTATCAGCCCCGGTATCAAATAATACTGAAACGGTAAGGTTGTTGAGAAGGAAAGTACCTGTCACAACATTCGGGTCCTGTCTGGCTTCCCCAGCCTTGATGACAAATGCTCTGCCGCGAGCAGGGGTGTTGTTTTTCAGCGCAGGGCAATCTCTCTCAAAGTGCCCGGGATTTCCGCATTCAAAGCAGGTCTTTGATGCGTTGGTGTTGGGAGTAGGGATGTTGGCTCGGCAGTCCTTGGTTAGATGCCCGAACCGTTTGCACTTGGCACATGGGCAAGAACCGTCGTGATGGCGGTTGCATTTGGTGCAATAGGGTTTGTTACCAACGTACCCTTTTGGTTTAGCAGATCCAGAGGAATAAGCCTTAATAGGCTCAGGCTTTTTGGTGTTGGTTTTGTTGGTTTGGTTGGGATTTCCTTCCCATTTGCGTTTGTGATTTCCGGCAGATGAAGAGGTGGTTCCACGGCGGACAGAGTTTGCCGTGAGTTCATGGGCCATATGGATGGCGCTTTGAATGGTTCCTGGTTTGGATGAAGTTACCAGGTCTTGGATCCTGTTGGGGAGTCCATCAACGTATTTCTCGATCCTCTTGTACTCAGGATCGACCATGGTTAGGCATAGAAGTGCCAGTTGGTGGAAGCGGTTGGTGTATCCGGTGATATCATCACCCTGCATCTTGTGATTCCAGAATTCTATTTCTAGCTGCTTCAATTCCTCTCTGGGACAGTACTCATTCCTTAGCATGTTTTTCATTTCTTGCCATGGAAGTTTGTAGGCAGTAGCAATGCCCACAGTTTGGGCATAGGTATTCCACCATGTTAGGGCGATGTCAGAAAAAGTGCAAGCCGAGAACTTGACCTTGTCTTCTTCAGCGCAGTTACAGATGAGGAATACATATTCTATCTTCTCGATCCAGCGTACTAGACCGATTGCCCCTTCTGTACCCTTGAATTCGTGAGGTCCACAGCCTCTGAACTCCTTGTAGGTGCAAGGTATGGTAGTAGGAGTGGGAGTGGTGCCCGTGTTTGTGGTGTCTTCGCTTCTTCGTGACTGTTCGGAAGCTAATGCTTCAGCTACCCTTTGCGATGAGATTCGGTTGAGGTCGGCCTCGGAGTACATTTGCTTACGTGGCGGCATGGTTTTCTGAATAAAAGGTGGAGAAAATTGCAAGATTTCTGTCATGACAATGTTGATCATTATCAATACAGACACGAAGTGGTGATGATATACTACGTCACACTAGTGTTTCCTTCAAAGGAGAATGATGGAGTTAGGTAATTGAATTTGATACTGATTCGAAATGTTTCGGAGGGGTGCATGACGTATTGCGTGGCGTGTTTGCCATTCAGAGGCAAGGAGTTAGAAATAGTAAGGCTTACGTAACACAGCCTAAGATATCGAACAAAAGTAAGGCCTATCTATGTATATAAGTATATATCACATAATAGCCTAGGGTGTCTAATCACAGACATGTTTGAGTCCCGGTTTCTCTCGTGGTCAGAGTCAACTAGTGTACCCGTTTCAGTCATGATTCTTTTCAGATCTCACATCATATTCCTTTAATTGTACATAGTTGATCTCACATCATATTCGCTAATTTGACCATATTACGCATTTAACCACAAATGAAGCAAATGAATAAGCTATACTAATCATATTTAACATTAATCAATCAACAAACAATTTATCATAAGCAATTTAATCATTAATTGGCCAAAATGGGTTTACTAGTCACAAAAGTCAAATATAGTCAACTTTCCAAAGTCAAACATCAAATTGCTTCAATCTAAGAAGTAATACTAGTTCCTACATCATCCTATATCATCACTAAGCAAGAATCAAAGCTCAATTTCGCAATGTAAAGCACAAATCATCAAAAACTAACTTGAAACCCTAGGTTAACAAAGTTAGAGAATTTTGGTATTTTAGGCTTGGATCTTACCTTAATGAAGATGCAATGATGTTAGATGACATAAAAGTGACCTAGAGATGAAGGTTTGAAGCTTAGTTTGGTTAACAATGGTGGAAAATGGTGGGTTTGGGGTGGGGAGATGGGAGCCGCGGCCAAGGGAAGAAGAAGGAGGGGGAAAGAAATGTTTTTTGTGGTTTTGACTTTGTTTGACCATTTTTACCCCTTTTTATTTACTTCTCCTTTTTACCATTTGTGCATAAATAACCTTTTAAATGTAATTACTAGGTATTTTGGGTAATTAAAAACCTTAGCCAAATATTTTAACAAAAGTTTAAAATTTGGTATTTGACTATGCGCAACAAAAGATTGTTTTATTAAAATGCAAGGAAAACTACTTAACTAGATAAAAATAAACAATATTTTTGGTTTAAAATTTTGACTCTTTAAAATCTAAGCAATTTAAAACTTTATAAAATTTTTTGATTTAAGATTTTCAAGTTTTTAGAAACTGCGCAGATTTTGCGGAGATAAAGATTTTAAAAAGGGTTTTCTTTTTTCTTTTTCTAAAACAAATTAAACCACTAACTAAACTAACTTATTTTTAACCTAAGAAAATTATTTTAAAGACCGAATTAAATATTTGGGTTGCCTCCCAAAAAGCGCTTGTTTCAAGTCTGTAGCTCGACTATAGTTCCAAATCTATTTAAAGAGGATTGCTTGAAAGCAATCTTGAAGTATAGCGAGGAATAAAATCACAGTTTAGAATGTTAACGACATAATCAACTAGCTTGGCAGGGCGTAATGAAAAATTTTCGAATTCGCTAAGAATCCTACATTCTTTCTGGCCTAATTCTAGCAGATTGTTAACAAACTTATTAAATTCCTTTCTAACTTTCTTTTTACTTGAAATTCCTATTCGCAGACCGCGGTCTATATTATTAAGATCATGAAGAAGATTTCCTAAAATTCTCTGAAACCTAAGTTCCTCTTTTGAGTCGGGATCTCCATTTGAAGTTTGCACTGCAATGGTGATATCCCAAATTAAAGATTTCTGAGAAACGGTAAAAGGGAATTTGGATTGATCGAACAATGAAGCGAGTTTAACGTGAATATCTTTTCTTTCGGCAAAGAAAACGGCTTCTATCTTGTCGTTGTCAGCTCCAGGAAATATTTCTTGCAACTTGGCGATTATATAAGCGGCGGGATCTACGAAGAATGGAATTTTTCCAGAAATTACGAGAGTGATCGCAGGATTTTTAGAAGTTAATAGCTTAAGCTCTTTTATCATTGCTGCAACATAACGATTAATCATGGTTTGTGAAACTGATGGATAATCGGTGCAAGCAAATAGATCCATGCGGCGATCTATTTCTGATAATAGCTTTTGCTCTTGCTCTCGATATCGGGTGAAGATACCATCTTCCTTTTGGATCGGAAGATAGTGGAGAACACCTACGAGTATGTCAATCCTTAAGATGGTTTTTCTTTGCTCGACTGAGTAAGGAAAATCAGATAAATTTAAGTGTAGAGCAAATGCCTTACACACACCTAACCTCTTATCAGGGTCAAAAGAATAACCAATGTATCGGATTTCATTACCTTCTGAATCTTTCGGTATCTCCTTATCAACAACACGATAGATGGTGTACGAAGGTTCAAAAATTGGTGATTTTGGAAGATGTTCATGAATCTCCTCATTCCTTATGGGGATTCGTTCTTCATTAGATGAGGAATGAAAGGATTGAGTGTTTTCAGGAATATTATCGGCAAAATCAGGGAATCTAGGGATATTTTCTAAGGAATATTTAATCTCAGGTGCAGGTAAAACCTGATAGCTTGGAATGCTAGAAGCAGAAGTTGAGATCTTCTGTTGAGATTTATGGGTTCCTAAGTCAAGATCTAAGAATTTCCCTAAGGTTCTAGAATCGTCGTCTGGGCTAGCGGAGGCTTCTTCCGGTGATGAGTGAAAGTCGGATTTCAACTCTGGTTCCAAGTGGTCAAAGAACTCAGCAACGTCCATAGCCGTCATTTCTTCAGTCGTCTTGGAGGCGGATAGAGAAATGGGACAGGAAGGCGGCGAATCGTAGAAAGGTATTTTTGGATTTTTCATTTTATTTTAAACTAAGCTAATTTATTCTAATAAAAGTAACTTTCGAATAGGTTAAGGACAACCTATACGAAAAGGATCTCCTAATTGCTTATTCTATCTAAGGCGGCTTCAGAATCGTAACGCTCTACGATCCCCAGCAGCGGCGCCAAAAACTTGACATCGCCCAAACGGTCAGTCGGGTTTTCACCCCGTCGTCGGACCGTCCGTCGGAGCGTGCGTCGGTTGAGTTTTAAATTTATAAAGAGCTGGGGACTCAATTTATAAGTACTACCTATCACACAGGGTGAGTAAGCAGTAAGTATAACTCGAGGTCGTTCTTAAATCGGAGCGAATTGAAACAAAGTGATGCCAAAGATAGAGTTTCGCTTTTAGGATGGGTTTTGTGCAGATAGGTAGGTTTTGGTGGTTTTTTTTTATTTTAATTTAATTAACTAACTAATTAAAGACAGGAAAAGTAAATAAGATAGAGTAGAATCGGTAGCTAGGTAGACAGATAGAGAATTGCGGCGGTTGAAACTTCAATAATCAGTTGCGGGGATGATGCTTATTATAAAGATAATTGGGGACATTTTCAGTTAATAAACAGATGCATTATGGGTGTAAACACTAGGACCCTACTCATTCTGGTTAAGTACCAGAATTAGTATGTCACGAGACCTAGGCTATCGTGATTCTGATCAGAACAGGCTGCTCAACCCCCCACACTGTCTTTTTGGACAAGTGACCCTTCAAGGGTGCAGGAATAAGGTAACAGACTGCCACTTGGGTTATTCTGACCATTCTTAACACCTAAATGTAACTGCCATTTCCTAAATATGTTCAGATTATTAACTCGTTATTCTAAACTATCAGTTTTGTAGAGTCTGGTGGTTTTAAGAACTCCGAACCACTGCTGGGCTTGACTTTCATCTCCAGACTCATTCTTTACGTTTTATTTGTTCAACTACTTCTGTCATGATCTAGCCTCTCCTTTGCAATCAGTCATTCAGCCCTAGGAACACCAGCGGAGTACAATGCATACTTCTTCCACAGTGTACTAACCTAGGAACCGTTTACGATGTACCGCACTTAGATAATTCCACAGATTCGTGTAACCGAGGATGTACTTACGGTGTACTATGATGTTTCCACAGCTTTCCATCCCTAGGTACATATACAGTGTATACTATCGAAGTGTTTCCATAGCTTCAGTTACAGGGGTAGTCAGACGGTGTACTGTGCACTTCCACAACTATATTGGTTTCTAGGCCATATTCTAGGGTCTCTAGGTAATCCACAGTGTCGGCACAGACGGCTTTTTCCGGAGCTTCCACGTTGTACTCCACCAGTAGTGTTTCCAAAGCTATACTCAGTACTTCAGCCGAATTACAGTGACAAACACGGCTTCTTTACTATAACACAGATAACTTCCTACTGTACCTAGAGTTGATCAGGTTCTAAGCCTAAAGTAGCAGTCACGCGAAGGACTGGAAAGGGTGATCCATAGCTAAGTCTAGATGCATGATAAGTATAGACATAACAAATATAACAATTCCCAATTATATAGATTTAAAGATTAATTCAACATCATCCCTACTTCTAACTATCTACATTTCAACAACCGCAACAGCATACTACTCAATAAACATGGCAATAACAGTAACATACATCATACAAACAGGCAGAAATAATTCGGACATAGTATAAGTATGAAAAGAGAGATATCACCAGTAAAATTGAGCAGAGTAACAACTGAAAAGAAAAGGCAGAGTCTTGCACCAAGAATGCATCTTATTACACCGTGATTACAATACCAGCTTTTCTCTCTCTCTACTGCTAACCAACTAACTATCTAACTCTCTCTCTCTAGAGAGAGAAACTCTAGAGAGAGAAACTATCTAAACTATTCTAGAGAGAGACTAAAAATATAAAAATATAAGAAAACGAAGATTTGAAGTGTGTGTGTTGAATGAGATGTGTGATGTGTGTTGAGATGTGTTGAAATGGTGAAATGAGGATAGTATTTATAGAGAACGCACAACCGTATCCGTAGACCGTATCCAAACCTCAAAATGCACGACCGTATCGCAAGGGCAAATAAAAATCAGATTTTTATCACCCAAACGCACGATACGGCTGAGTTAGGGTGAATACGGGTGAACTGGATCGTATACGGCTGCGCGTTGGGTGAATACGGCTGAACTGGACCGTATACGGCTGTGCATAGGCCGTATACGGCCTGCACAGACCGTATACGGTCTAGGTCCAGCCGTATACGGCCTGGACCAGTCGTATACGGCCTGGTTCAGCCGTATCCTGGCCTCTCGGTTTCCTGTTTCTTCGTTCGGGCGTAACTTCTTCGTCGTTTATCCGTTTTGAGCGTTCTTTATACCCACGCGTTTGTATTTTCCTAACGAAGAGAATGACATAAGTTAGAGATCATAACTCGGAGCATAGCTTAAAGTGCATTGAAATGAGTGAACGGTGGTGTGATAAAGCAGTTTTGCCCGGTTTCTTATGTTTTTCATGCCATTTTTAGTGATTTTTCAAACATCGACTCCGTTTTTCATGTCCTTTTAAGTATGTTTTTGTTAACTTTGTGCCTAAAATGTGGAAGATAACGTACGTAAAAACATGACTTTTTATGTGTTATCACAGTCCTACTGCTGTGGTGTACCTGAGATATAAAGCTAAAACAGGTCAACCAAAATGGTTGGTGAATCTCACAGGTTTGTAAGTAATAACAGTTTTGAACACAAGGTTTTATCATCAGTAGTGCCCGAAGGCGTAAAATCGTGCCTTTGCCATCCTGCATAGCAAGTAAGTTTACCATTGCTATGAGGCTCATAATCGAAGCTTAACCCGTAAGTAATGTGTTTGCCCCCGAGACATGCCCGAACGGAGCAAGCTGAGTAACGAATTAGTAGTCGCCCGGACCGCGGGCGGGGAGGGTCATTTCCCTAATGGATCCATTAACTATTGTTCGCGCTTAAGTACCATAACTAACGATATATGATGGAGGGACTTCCCCAAATAAATGGTGAGAAAACTCATGCAATTCCGTTTGGTAAATATGTAATTCAGTACTTGTGTTCATAAAAGCAAGCAATATATCTCACCCCAATAGTAAAACAGTAAAAGTGGGGCTGTAAGACTCACCTGAGCCAAGCAAGCGTGTGTTTAATTTTAATAAACGTGAAATGCGTAGGTTCCCCGAACCCGCAACCTTCTAATGCCCTAAGCATATAAGGTTGTGTAAGTAGATGTCTCGTAAGACCATCCATGCTAGTGTTCATCCCACTAGTTATGTCCAAACACTTTGATTTGTTTGAATGTTCTGTTTATAGTTTGGAAACGTGTACGGCCTGTTGGTGATGGTTTGAAGTAATAAATCTCAAAGTATTGTTTCATACATGTGTACATATATTGATATTTCGTTACTACTGTTAACTTGCTAACCCGCACCACAGTTAGTCTATTAACTTTGTTATCACTGTTTATATAACACTCGTTATCACTGTTTATGTTATTACCTTGTCCATTCGACAATTGCATTCGTGTATAAGTCATGCGACAATCATATTTTTGAACCACTGTTCATACGACAATAGTGTTCCTTATCCGACAATGTGAATTTGTAAGGATTTATATTTGTCCGACAATGTATATGGGTTGGGTCATCCGACAATTCGAGTACATTCGGGTTATTATTTATTAAGTATTACGACAATAGGGTGCATTCAGGTCATGGGTTATCCGACACTGTTGGTCCGACAATAGTATTCACGGAATTATAATCCCGACAATGATAGATTCACGGACAAGGGTTTTCACGGACAGAAGGTTTAAGTTTTTGTCTGATTTGGATTAATTATTTGATTAAGTGAAACTTAACAATAATTTGTGAAAATTTTATATAATGTTCCCTTATGTCTTAGCTTTCCAAAACATATTTTTACGTTCAAAATGGTCAAACGACACTCGAGATATAATTTTTGAAAGGGTCGAGGGTCAAATTGTTACTTTCAGTGACATGTATTCAATTAAAAATTCATAACTTAAATTCTACCAAACTTCACAGAATGTGTGAGTAGGGGTTTTAAGGTAACAAGATTATATAACTTTTCCATGTGGTTTCATCGATTTTTTATGGGTATAACTCGAGATATACCATTTTCAAGTTGACCAGAGTTTCTGGTCAGATAGTACAGACCTGCTATTGTACTTTATTTGACTTATTAAAAATAGAAAACGACTGAGTTGGATCGTAAGGCTTACACATTTGCAAAGTAGACTCAAAATACTTCAATTTAGAGCTAAGAAACGTTAGATTTCATCAAGTTTTGGTTCGGTTATGACTGATCTAAGTCGATCTAAATTATTATCCAGGGGGTAAAGCTTTTATCCAGGGGTTATTAGCATGTTCTTCACGATTTTTAAGCAATATTTTGGACATAAATCAGTAGGTATGAAGCACCATCATGTTCATAAGTTTAATCCAAGTGAATCTAAAGAAAAGGATGAGTTTATACCAAGTAGAAGTTGATCTAGAGGTGGAATGGTGGAGATGGTCTGCTGCTGCCTTGGTTCGTGTTCTCCCTGCTTCACCTTGCTCAAAACGTGAATGGTGATGTTAGATGAGTAATGGAAGTGTTTGATAGTCCTTGTATGGGGTTGGAGGTCGTGGTGATGGTGGTATATCAGGTGGAAACCGATAGAAAAGGGAGGAAAGAGGTGGAGATGAGAGGATAGGTTGGTGTGTGTGTGTTGTTGATAATGAGGGATTAAGGCTAAAGGTGTATTAGGTAAATTTAGGTGGTTTGGGTCAAGTGTGGCTGATCTCAGCCCTGTTGGTCGTGGGTCCAAGTGGGCTCAAGCCCGTGACTTGCCTCCTCGGACTCGTGTCTCATTGGTTTGTTGGTTAGACGTTAAATCGCGCGGTTTAAAAGTTAATAATTAACGTTTGATTCTTCGTGTATATTCTTGATATGTAAATGGTATTTGGGATGATTAAGTATTTTTAGAATACTTTCCTTAAATATCTAAGACATATTTTGGATCTCATTCAGGTGTTGAACTCGATTTGCGTATTTTCTCGCGTACGTCATGTTTTATATTACACGTAGAATGTTTTCACGTATTATATTATATAATAATAATACCAAGTAAATAATGACTATTTTATCTTTAAAATAGGTTTACAAGTCATACGAAAAAGGGTCACCAACAGCCGGAGTTTCGGAAATCCATCCGAGAAAATCGCGTAATATCAATTTATTACGTACAGGTGTATATCCAATATACGTTTTATTACAAGTAACTTAGTTCTATTACACACTAATTACGAGTAATTACACACAATATTAGGGTATATTAATACGCCTAAGTACGAGTTGTTACATTAGGCTCTCTAGCCCATGGGCTTTCCTATTAGGCTTGCCTCTCCCCCCTTATAAGGACTGAAACCCTAGCTAAAACCCAAACTAACAAACTAACAAGCAATAACACAACAATACAAGGAGGAGCCTCCATGCTATCTCCACCATCTTCAATCAATGATGAGTCTTGCTCACCACCGAAATCCATCTTCATAGATGTTAACAAGTCGATTCACACCACCCTTGGTCTCGTTCTATACATTCCAACGAGTTATCCACATAAGTCGCGAAGAGTATCGAATCGATC
Organism: Pseudognaphalium luteoalbum; assembly: GCA_963422505.1. NCBI lineage: Eukaryota > Viridiplantae > Streptophyta > Magnoliopsida > Asterales > Asteraceae > Pseudognaphalium > Pseudognaphalium luteoalbum. Next base: position 53,059,736 of record OY730192.1, read on the forward strand.
CAAACCAATCCGCACTCAAGTGTAGAAATATGCTTGATCACCATGTCTTATAAACAAATATGTTTAGGTATTTAGTTAATGGGTTCGGTTCTGAAGGGCAAACATGCTTAGAGGGGAAGAGAGGGCAAGTCTGACCAATAACCTCGAATTACATATCAAAATTCTCGAAGTAAGATTTAGTGTTGTTATAATGCAATATTTTTTTTTTGAAGCAATTCATACTTAACACACCATCGCAAACTCATTGATATGTATTATATCTAGAACATAAGCATTATATATATTTGTTTCATACTAATTTATATTTATATAACTAATAAGTAATAACTCATTCATTCAACCTAACTTTTCTGTCAAAAAACACCTACAATTTGAAGAATTCGTTGATAGTTAGAATAGATTCGTAGACCAGGTCGACTATTTAAGAAATACATATATTTACTTTATTATGGAATGTAATTTCGTAAGGTATAAGTCATTATCGAGTGTGTGTAAATTATGATTATATGCATATATGTATTAAGCTCATGATGTTTCTAAACAATGAAAGCTTTTATGTTTTTTTTTAAAAAAATTTGAAATGCTAAAACTTACAATTTCATTTTAATTAAACTTAAATAAATGATACGTATCTTATAACCATAATGACACATACTTATTTTATTTTTAGAGGACATATATAACATCAACTATGATGAATTAGTAGGGTATCACAACTTGGATTAACGAGGCATTATCGTAAATACGTGTAGATATAGGAACAAAGGTAAATGTACGTATTTCATTTAGAGTTACAACTATATATACAGAATATAAAAATCGGTTTTTATCTTTTATATTTCACTATATATGTGATATTGAGATCTTTGCATTGTTTAACTTTCGATCTCTGATCAACATTAAAATAAATTAATTTGCAGTTTTCTATATTAATATGTTCGATTTTTTACATCCTGGCATTTAATTTTATTAGTTTATTCATCCCAAAGTTATCCAATTTAAATGAGTGGCATATTTATTAAACAAATCAACTAACATAAAATAAAAATTCAATATGAAAACTATGGCTATAAGGTATGTTAAGAGCACTAAATTGATAAAATTATGATAGATAATGCTAATTATTTTAACCCAAATGTAGAGTTCTTATATTTTTTAAATTGAGTTCTTAAAGCATTATAACTAAATATATATAATGTCTTTCATTCAAGTTTATCATTCAAGTTTATTAGAGCAACCTAATCAGTTAAATTCGAAGAAGGGGAACATCGATTAAAAGTATGTTACAAATTTAATTGACTATGTAATTGGATACAAAACCTATAACAAAATGATCAATTCAATTTCAAGGATTTGAGAAAACTGAAACTATTTCGATAAACTGAAGTTACGTAAAATAACCAAACATCCTAAGGAAAATTAATCTTATGCATATAAATGATACATTTTAACGTCCCGTCACAACGCACGGGTAAAACTAACTCGTATAATACAATGTTGTTATGATGCGTAAAGACTTTTTCAAAGGTGGAACCTTGCTCTATTCCTTCACCCTTCACCCTTCACCCTTCACCCTTCACCCTTGGGACATCTACTTAGTTATACATCGGTACTTGGACATCCAATCTCATCACCAAGCTACCAGCTTCTATTCCGTATAGATGGTTTTTGAATAGTGTACATATGATGTACTAAAACAAATATGGACTATATATATGTTTATTTTTCTCTCACTAAGTAACCATTTACCATCTTATCTAATCCTCTCCTTAATTTAATAGTTTTGATAGTTTATAAACTTTAACTGAATATATCTTAATCTTAATTACATAAATATACCTCATTGACACAATACAATTTAATTAGTATAGGTCAACACATAAATGATTTATATGCATATAAAATTTAAGAGTGACGAATATGTTTCTAACATCAAAACGTTACGCTTTTACCTCTCCAAAAATTTCACTTTGACATAATTGTCTCTCGTGTTAAAGGGATTAGGTTTTATGACTTCTATCTGTTGAAATTATCAAGGGAGTGTTAGTGTTTTTGACTTAAATATATGTGGTCTAATCAGAATATCACAATCACTATTTCTAATCCTTTTCCATAACTAATCTAAAGACTTTTACTACGTACATAATTTGAACTTAAGACATCTCATCTCATAAGATATCAAAACACATTACCACTAAATCATCTTGACAATGGTTAATCACCTCATGTATTTTATAAAACTAGGCCTTGAGCCTATGCGATATGATACACGGTCTTAAAAAATATAACTATATGTTTATTTGTAAATTGTCCAATGAATTAGTGTTTTTATTTAAAAGGTGTAATTATTATTGAGAATTGAAAATAAATAATAACATAAACCAAACTATATAATAAATTAAATAAACTATTAAAACAAATTGTAGAGATTAATATATGGAGTCAAATAAAACACAATGAATTGTGTAAATATAAATAATGAATATTACATGTATTCGTAAAAAAATGTAAGTCTTTGAGCTCGTGATCACACGGTAATGTATGCAAACTATTACAGTATATATTATGGAATTTTTTAACAATGTCACTATTGTAAATGGAAACTATTAATTTGTTATTTAAAATAGAAAAATAGTATACAACAACCAAAATATATGTGAATAAAAATTCCAAATGAAAAACGAATACAACACGTTCATAAATGCTAACGTAAAATATTTACAATTACAAATTTTAGATAATTAACTTTAATATAAGCCACATATGTAGCAGTTTATAACATTGTTGTTTCAACTCAACATTTCAATTCACCAATGTGTTTAACTCGTGAAATTTTACTTATAGTTGATCATGAATGAAATTCGATTATGAATGAAATAAATTGAGTGAGACAATGACAATGAGACAACAGGTGTACTTGACTCGTGTGTTAATCAATACAAAACATACCTAGTCAAAATCAATTTAAATGATTAAATTTTGGTTAACCTATAAAGTTTTTAACATTTAGGAAAAAAGTTAGAGGGTCAAAACAAAACAAAAATAAAAGTGTAAGGATTAATCTATTATTTACCTTTATTAAAAATATTTATAATAATATTTAAAAAATAAAAATGAAAAACTATGTGACATCCTTAGAATTTAAAGGATAATTTGGAATAACTATATTTTATACATGTCATCGTATAATGTTTAAAAAGATGACACATAAGCAAAATAAATCTTTACTTTAACAAAGTCATAACAAATTCATATATACTATACGAATACATATATTAAAATAATATATAAACATATGGACCCATGATCATAAATATGTATTAAATACATATATTAGTATAGTATTTTTATCTCATGTTCATAATGGCCATTTAATGATTATATAATACTTTAATATATATATATATTTCAATATCATACGTAGCCTTTGAAAACATATTATTAAAATTAATATTAAAATATAAAAATTGATAATAAAGATGGTAAGGATTCGATTTACAACCTTCCTGGTCAAAGGGTTTTATTTACCATCTAGTTGTCAAATACATTAGATATCAAAATCCCAGGTAGTAAATTATCAAAATGCCCGACACCACATCCAGGTATAAATGGGCTTACTCATGACAAAAGGTTTGATTTCTAACATACAAGGGACCATATTAACTTTGACTATATGGCACAGTCGACCTTGATATCCATATTTCAATTTTCATACAATATATATATATATATATATATATATATATATATATATATATATATTGTTTTAGACTTGTTAGCTCATTTCCATGAATTTAGTATTCATAAGATTAGTGTTATCCAACAGAAGAATTTAGCATGCCATATAGGCGGCGTCTATTTGCATAAATTTAAATATCAAAGCAAAAGAATAAGGAAACTTGCAAATTAAACGGTGGCACCAATGGAACTATTTATTAAAACTTTCTAGAAAAATTTACAATAGGAGAGTGACAAAAAGAAAGTTAGTAAAAGGGATATGAAAAAATTCTGCATCACACAATGTTTGAGTCCCCTTTTATAATAGACGGAACTTCCAACTTTCAAATTGTGGCCAACATGTTCAATTATTTTGACCAATTAATACATTTGAAAACAACCAAATAAAGTAGCTGACAATGATGATTTATTATTTTCCTATTATTATAATCCTTCACATGGCTATAGTAACCCGGAATTATTAGTCTGCAATTTCTTTTTTCTTCTTGTCTTTGTCTTTTTTGTCTTCTTCCATTTTGTAGGGTTCTGATTTAATCTTCAAAATTTGACTTTTCAGGATATCAAAAATTTCAGGAATATCCAATTCTTCATCTTCATTTAGGTCTTGAGATTCTCCAGCAAGACATTGAAATTGATTTTCATCAGATATGCTTCCCATTGAGATATCTGACTTTGCTTTTGCTTGTGAAAAATTAAGCAAATCTTGTTGAATTTGAATCATATATGCCTCCATAATTTCTTGTTGAGTCGGATTTTTAACTCCTTTAGCTACTAATTGAGCTTCTATGATTTGTAATGGATTGAAAGGAGCTAATTCTTTCATCTTTTCTTTCTGTTGAATTTGTTGTTGATCTTTATATCTGAGCAATGTTGATTGAATGAACGCTATTGTGTCCTTGGCATTGATTTGTCCTGTTTTTTCATCTATCTTAATCATTCCTATCCAGAATTTGATAAAAATGCTCTCTTTAATTGTGGTAATTCTTTGTCACCATATTCAATTTCAGGTTCCCATTTCCTTACACTATCTGCTTTATGAGTGACAACACTATGAAAATTCAATGAAGAATATTAAAGAGGGAATAATTTCCTTACACTATCTGCTTTATGAGTGACAACATCAAATAATTTTGGACATGTATTTGCCCATTTCACATATAATTCTTTGAATGGTTCAACTAATATTTGAAATGATGGACCATAAGATTTTCACCAATTAAAAAACCAATTTGGTAGCTTTGGGTTATAAACCATAGAAGATACTTTGATAAATCATGAGTGCTTCCTTTGTGGATTTTGATAAAGAAACACTTTATGAAGACTGTCAACATAGTCCCAATAATTATATTTTATCACAGAATTATTTTCAGAGTTAGTAAATTATTTTTCGTTGAAAGGAGATAATCCCCATTCTTCTGCAGTAATAATTCTTTGAATAGTAATTTTACTGTAGTTATGAAATCTAACATTATTTTTATGATCCTCTTTTGAATAATGTTTAATTTCAACAGTAGAGGTATCCAAAAGTAATTTTTCATAATAATTTCTGGACTTATATGCTGATGCAGCAAATGATTGATTGTCCAGATACATTGATAAAATTTCCCAAGGTTCTTCTTGAAAATTGTCTTTTGATATTCAAAACAATTCATAACATCTTGATATTCAAGAGTAAGAATTGTTTCCTTATGAGGAGTTTTAAAATAATAATCTGAATAGATATCATTATCCTCTTGGATGATTGCATCCTTATAAGGAGTTTCATTTACCCCTTTCTGTTGCACAAATTGCAGAAATTGTTGATATAATTGTTCATTTCCTTGTAATAAAGGAAATTGAGAAGAGAATTGGGATGACCCTACATTTTGGGGTGGCTGATTCTTTATTGAACCTTGTGTAATTGCTTCATTGAATAATTGACCTCGGCCATTTGAAATTATGACTTTTCCTCTTCCTCCTCTATTAGAGGAGTTGTTTGAACCTCTTCCCCTACCTCGAGGAATCATTCCTGCAAAAATTCTCTAGTTAAGAAATCAGGGAGAGAATTGTCTTCCCCTTTCTTATAAATAATTGTAAAATCAAATGAGGCTAAATGAGCCTGCCATCTAGCAAACATTTGTTTTGAAACATCATGTTTAAAATCTTTGGTAAACATAAATTTAGTAGATTGACAATCAGTTTTAATTGTAAAATGTTGATTGTATAAATCATCTTGAAGTTTTAAAACACATTTAACAATTGATAAGATTTCCTTAGCAATTGTAGCATAATTCTTTTGACCATTATTCCATTTTCCAGAATGAAATCTAATTAAATATTCTAACTTATTTTCTGGATTAATTTGTTTTAATATTCCTCCAAATCCTATATCTGAGGCATCAGTCTCAATTATTTTTTCCCAATTTGGATTTGCTAATGATAAACATGGTAAATTTTTTACTTTTGCTTTGATTCTTTGAACAATTCTAGTATGTTCTTCTGTCCAAGAAATAGAAATTTTTTTTAATCTATCATACAAAATTGTCGTATCTTGTGCTAAATTTTTATTAAATGGGGAAATATAATTTAAACTTCTCAAAAATCTTTGCAATAGTGTTTTATCTATTATTTCATCTGGGAATTTAGAAGCAAATTCAATACTTCTATTTATAGGAATTATATTTCCCTTTTCAATATTATGATCAAGAAACCTAACCTTAGTTTGAAATAACATCATTTTTGGTTTAGAAATTACTAAACCATTTTGAATTATTAATTTTTCAAAGATGTCCAAGTGTTGAAAATGTAATTCAATATTTTTAGAAAATATTAGTATATCATCATTATAGACAATAATAAATTCACCATATGGATTAAAAATATCATTCATAATTTTTTGAAATTCAGATGGAACATTTTTTAATCCAAACAGCATAACATTCCATTCATATTGACCAAATAGAACATTAAAAGCAGTTTTATATCTATCTACTTCATCTATCTGAATTTGCCAATATCCAGATTTTAGATCAAATTTGGAAAATATATTTGAATCATGAATTCTATCCAATAAATCCTTTTTATTAGGGATTGGATATCTAATCCATCTTAAAATTTTATTCAATGGCTTATAATTAATAACAAGTCTAGGTACTCCCCTTTCTTGCTCCGCATGTTTATTAACATAAAAAGCAGTACAAGACCATTGAGATTTTGACGGTCTTATTAGTTTTTTAGTTATTAAAGGTTCAATTTCTTTTTTACATAATTGTAAATATTCAGAATTCATTTGGCAAGGTCTTGCCTTTGTAGGAATTTTTTCTTCATTAAATTCTTCTTCATAAGGAAGACTCACCGTATGCTTTTTTCTGTTCCAAAAAGCATTACGATGATCATTACATATATTTAATGAGAATTTATTTGTAACTAATTTTATCTTATCCTGTAATTTAGGATTTTGTAATTGCTCATCAATTGAATATGTTTGAATCTCTTATTTAAGAAAATTTATCTGATTGCTTTTTGCAATCAAAAGATCTTGTAATTCATTTACCATTCTAGTTATTGGCCTAGTGATAAATTCAAATTTAATTGCGTTTCCTTCAAAGGTTCCAATTATACCTGTGGAATCTACTCTTTGAAGAGGAAATATTTTATTTATAAATGGTGCTCCCAAAATCATTTGGTTGGTTATATTTCTTACAAGGACAAAATTTGTAGTAATACAAACCTTGTCTTGACAAACTCTTACATTTGATAATTTGTAATTAACTTGTAATGGCATTTCATTTGCAGCCCTTAAACCTTGAGTGGTTTTTTCAAAATATCTAGTATGAATTAACCCTTCTTGCAAGCAATTTAAATCTGCTCCACTATCAACAAGAGCAATAAATTCTTTTGTAAAATTATTTGCTACTAGTAATTTAATTTTTACTAGCTATTTTTGAGATGTTACCATTTCTAAAATATTTAAAAGTTCATTATTTTGTGAAACATCTTCTTTAATTATAGATTTTTTTAAAAAATTTGTTATTCTATTTTCTAATAATAAATTATTTTTCTTAATATCTTGTATTTCTTTTTTGAGATTATTAATCTCAATTATCAAATTTTCTTTTGTTATTTGATAATTGTTTTGATGTTTTTGTTTTAATAAATTAAAAACTTCTGATATCATATAATTTTTAGTATTTAGAAATATCTTAGTTTGTTCTGAAGAGGTTGATTTATCTTCATTTAATAGTTCTTAAATTAGTTTAGACTTTATTTATGGATCTTTAACTATACATTAATTCAAATGTGTCTTTATTTAAAACATTTATTTTCAAGTCTTCAAGTTGAGCTTGAATTTTATATATTTCATTTTCAGATATAGATTCTTGACACTCATAATCTGTGTCTGAAATTAAAGATTCATTATCTAAACATTGTAAATGATCTTCATTTGAAGATTCATCAGATTCATCTATGTAATTTTCTGTCTCAGAATTATCAAAATTTAATAATAGTTTTGATAAGTTTTCTTTAAGTTCATCACTAATTTTTAAACTATTTATCTTTCTTTTCATTTTACATTTATTTGCAAAATATCTGGTTTACCACATTTAAAACAAACTTTAGATTTTTTGTTTTATTTTTTTTCAAATTTTCCCTTTTGACTTATAATTTTATCTTTTATTTGAAAATTTCTTTTTCTTTCTAAAATCTTTTTGTTTTTCATAAACTTTTGGTTTGCATGTAAAACATTCCATCTCAAATTGTTCACAGAAATGACCTAATTGTTTTCTTTTTGTTAATCTATTTTTCTTCATTTGTTGATTTAATTTGATTTTATTACAAAGTCTTAATCCTTCTTGAACACAGACTCCTATTAATTTTTCATAATTAAAATTTTCATATTTTATTGAGGATTCATTACCTCTCAAAGCTATCCTTACACTTTCTGCAAATAAACTGGGTAGGCCATCAATAAATTTTGACTTCCAATGATTACTATTAGTATCTGGAAGTTCCATAACTCTTGATAAAAATATATCTTTATACCATCTAAAAGATGTCAATGTAGGACATTTTAATCCATTAAGGAGTGTTCTGATTGTATCAGAATTATCAGACAATTTTCCTGTAAAATGTTCAATTATATTAACAACTAAAGTGTATACTGCCTGGGTATTTTCTATACCATTTTCTATTTTGATGGTATTTAATATTGTTGTATGATCTTCTGGTGTTAAATAATTATCCCACCATCCTTTTAGTTGGCCTGTAAAACCTGCTGTTATCATATTAGCTATGGTTTTATCATTATTGCCATTATTTCTAGCAATTGTACTATACATGAGCATTCTATGTGCCAAATTATAAATCTGTTTTTCAGAATATCCATCTATATTCCATTCATAAATATTTTTGCCATTATAGCTATTATTAAATGTATATTCCTGTTCCTCATATAGAATATCTTGAAGAGTAGGTCTCGGATAGTAAAACATTCTTTGATTTGGTTTATTTGAAAACTTATTTGAATACGTATTATCATATATACTTATTTTATTAATTTCTTCTGTAATATAATTTTTATATTCTTCGTCAGAAGATTTTTCTAATTCTTCTTCTAAAGTATTAATATTAAAAAATTTTAATTGTTCACTTAAAACTTTTTCTAATTCATTTGTATTTCTTAATTTGAAATCTGTAATTTCTGGTGGAGGTTGTATACTGTTTATTATTTTAGTTTCTTTTGATTCCTCCCTTTTTCCAAAATGATTTAATAATTGTTTAACTCTATCATTTAAAGAAAATAATTGTTCTCCTAGAACAATAGAATATAAATTTATAAAATAATGTTGCTGAATAAGAGCATTTATTTATTCTGTTGTATTTAACAAGGTATTTTCATTAAATAATTTTTTAAATGCTTCAAATTGTAGACTAATTTCTCATTTTTTTTATTGCAAAAGCGGATTTTGAAGAAAAAATTTCTTTTATTGTTTTACCATCTCTTAAAATATATTCTCTTTCTAAAGTAGAAATATAATGTGTAATATAATTATCAAAATACCATGAAATAAAATATATAATTTGATTAATTTGTTTTGAGTAGTTATAAAACTGATTTTGAAGAAATGTTTGGTCTTCTCTTGAAATATTTTCAAAGAATCAATTTCTAAATGGCTCCCATTTAGGTAGCCTAAATTCTTTTGAAATTAAGGATCTTGTTTCTGATCCTTTTGAGAAATCAATTTTTTCTAACTTATCCATTAAATAATATCAAAATCAACCTATAAGACAAGAATTTCCTCATCATAATTACCTTGAACAATATTATTATTTATCTTTAAACTTTTATTTTTTCTTTCTCTTATTTGAGAGCTTGAAGCCCTTGATGGAATTGATGGAAGAATTTCTACTTTATAATCAAATGGAGAAAATTGTGAATAATTAGATCCAGTTCTATTTGATTTAATTCTTCTTATTAAAGGAGATTCATCATCTTCTTCCTTTTCATTTTCAAATTCAATTTATTGTTCCATCAGAACTTTTAGTTAAATTACTATTAATTTTAGGTTCAGGAGGGACTGCTTCCTCTATTATCCAATTTGTCGGAAAATCAATTTCATCCCATTTAATTATTTTTCTAGTAGAAATTTTTGATAAACTAAAATTAGTTTCTATTAAAATTGTTTCATTCTTTGGTTTATTAACCCTTTTACATTTAGGGTTCATAGTGACTAATGGCTTATAATAAATTCTGTAACATATACAAATTAATTTAGACCCTGGCATATAATTATACCCATAAGTTTTAACATTTAAAGTTAATGCATATAGAATATTAACATCTGTCAAAGATAACTATAAATTAATATATACATCAAAATAGACTGGACCATGTACCAAACTAGATTATATAATTTCAATTAAAGATTCTTTCCAATTTCTCTTTCTACCATCTCTTAATACAGTCATAAAGCTTTCTGGTAGACCTTGTAGTGTTAAAGGTTTAAATGCAATTTGCACTACATTGACATCTTTTATATGGGCTTCCTCCAATTTCTATTTCTACCATCTCTTAATACAGCCATAAAGCTTTCTGGTGGACCTTGTAGTGTTAAAGGTTTAAATGCAATTTGCACCAATCCAATATGTAAATAATTATATTCATTTTTATATTTATGAATATCTCTTTGGTTAAGTAATTGAATAACCATATCATCATTATCTAATATTAATGTTTTTTCTGAGGTTTTTACAGTTTGAATTAAACCTAATTCTTCAAAAGTTCCTAATTCATATAAAATCCTTAGTTGAATTTTTGGAATAGTCCATTTATTTAACAAATCTAAATTTTTAGGAATTTCATATTCCTCAAGCAAATTGTTTTTAATGTTTTTATTATTTCTTTTAAAAATATTCATTAGATTCATTTTTAAATTATGATGTATAACATTTCTCAAAATTCTACTAACCCCATGGCTCTGATACCATACAAGCCCCAGTTTTTAGCATAAAAGAAAAAATGAATAGATACAAGCCCCAGTTTTTAGCAACCCGTCTATTAGCAACCCGTCAACCCGTCTATTATAAAAATGAATAGAACCCCATGGCTCTGATTATATAATACTTTTTATATATATATATGAATAGATACATAGGAGTATATTAGCAACCTGTCTTTTGGTTAAGGGTGTTGATAAATACATGATTTTTTATTCATACAACAAAATCATGTTGATGAAAACGCATGAGAAAAACAAAGTAACTTAGGATGCCCACTTCTTGAGTTCTAACTAAAATTGCTGCTATGGACTAAAAAGGATCGCTTATGAAGAAACAAAAGAGTGACCATTTTTGAATCATACTCAATTTTTACGTTGTCTTAACCATATAAATTAGCTAAATGACAAGCGCTCTGTATGGCATGGTTAGGAGTTCAAACCATAAGAAGATAACAAGCGGGTCATATCTCACCCGAACATAGAATAATTGAGCATGTAGAGTTCCAACAACCCACAACACTTGAGACAGCTCGGTACTATTGTTTATAAGATACACCACGATTGAGCTTCCCAGTTGTTGGTTGGTGGGCTTCCACCGTAAACTCGTTTGATTCATCACGAACAATCGGAACTGTCAAGGTGGGTGTCGTTGAAAGAAACATTGAATCAAAATCACATACAACTTAGTTTAAAGATGATAGCGTGCGTGATGGACAAAGTTTGTTATCAGAGGATTAGTTCATTACTTGTTTTCTATATATAACATTTAATTTAATATTAGCCAAAGATGTATGATTTATAAAAAATAACAAATGGAGCCATTTCCATTAGTATTTAGACACGTAAACATTCATGAATAACGAACACAGATAAATTACACAAATTGTGTCCGAGGGCACTCAAATTATTTGCTCAACTTTCATATGACAAATCTATAAGGCCCGTGCAAAGTACTAGAACCGGTCCGAACCGAATCGAATCGTGAACCGTGAAACTACAAATATTAGTTAAGAGAATTGTACCGGAAAGAAGCGGTTCGGTACGGGATGGTACGGTTCCAGTACGGTTTGCCGGTTCTCACGGTTCAAAACAAGTTTTGCACACCCTCAAGTGTAGAACCGGCTCGAACCGAACCGTGAAATTACAAATATTAGAACCGATAATCATACCGTAAAGAAGCGGTTCAGTACCAGACGATACGGTTCCGGTACAGTTTGCCAGTTCTCACGATTCGAACCATATTTTGCACACCCTAAAATTTTATATCCTGTTATTAATCATTCGTCCCATTTAGTCTTAAACTTAAACAACAGAATATGGAAAATCCCCGATAAATCCATTAGTTCAAATCAACAAGAATTCTAATGCCGTGTATTTTCCTTGTAAATATATATAGGTGTCCTTTTTCATGCAATTAAAACAGTAAGTGATCAACTATTCAATATGATAACTATTATGTCAAATTTATTCCCATAATAGAACACCCATATTATTATTGTATTATATATACATATATGATCACTTGTCGACGGATAAATTGCATTCAATACAAGATCAATTAATTCCACAAGATCAAATCAATTACAATAATACTAATCTATAATCTATAACTACTTATAAAACATTTCTTGTAAAATCTTATCTTTCTTAAAAATAATCAAATTAGTTCCAAAACTACCCTCTAATATGACTAAATATTTACTTAATTTCCTTTCATACAACTACATTTACAACATCTAACACATATTTTTTCAACATACTAAAAATAAAGTAAATCATAAAACTAATTAATCACAATCAACTCACACATTTTATGAATGCGGGCTACAATTATCAACGTTATAAATAACATCGTTTTGTAAATACAATACCGCCACATTGCGCGTGTACCCCACTAATATATCCAATGTAGCAAATGCAGAATTCACCATTGAAAATAATTTCACTATCAATACAGGATCATTAGATACAAATAAAAAGGAACTACCTAACACTATATAAACACACTTATATTTCATGAGAAAAAGTACTACAACAATATAAAGGCACCCTATTGTCAATATTATAAGCAAAAATGGATTTTAAATCAGCATAATTGATACTCACCTTGATGCTAATAATTTTCTTGAACTTTCGCAAATTACATTACCTAATATGGATTTTAAAATTCTTATTATTATGGTATATGTATTGTTTTTATACTCTTATTTCACTGTTCGTAAACTAAACTATTTCTTATTATTGTAGATGATGTCATGCTCTATGATGTGAAATCAATTTCTTCATGTGCGTTTAAATATTACTATTTGAATTCTAATATAATTTTTAACACCTTTTTATGTAGTTTTCACTTCATCATATGAATAGAGCATCTACGATGTACACATCTAAAATATGCAGCTTTTTTTGTTTATTATTTTCTATGAATTTTTATTCAAGTGTTGTTCATCATATTACTTATTATTATTATTATTATTATTATTATTATTATTATTATTATTATTAGTTTATTGACTCGTGACTGCACGGACTAATACATTTGAGTTTTGAGAGTTAACAATTAAAATTTATAAGAAATATAATGTACAATATGTTATATGAGAAAAAATAAATAGAGTAATCGATGTAAATAGACTTATTGTAGAATGTTAGATCTTCGCGTTGTTCACTATTAAACATATATGATGAAAAGATTACACCTATAATATAACATAAAGAAAAGAGTGAAGATTCGTACACCACCAATTTGTCTCCGTACACCACTAAACATGCTTTAAGTTGTTGTCCTGTGCAACACTTTAAAGTATGTTTAGTGGTGTATGGAGAAAAATTGGTAGTGTACGAATCACCATCTTTGACTTGAAAATATAAAATATATTTTTGTTACGACTTTAACATATTCATCATATATATATATATATATATATATACGGTTGTACGACAATAAGGATGACAGTTTTTAGTGTGATGCTTTTAATAAAAAGATATGTTATTAATCAATATAGATAAATCTTTCAAATATTCAGGTTTTATATATAAATTTCCGATTAAAACGTCATGGTACTTAAACTATAAGAACTGAAAATAATTACAAAAGTACTGAAAGTGCAAATATAATCTCAATAGTTGTGGTACATTTTTTAAAATATGAAAATGGATGTACGAAATAATATTAGTTGTATGATATATGGATGGAACCCAATCTACGGTTTATATTGCCTTCATGGTATTATTAGTCGGATATTTATATTTAATTAAGTAACATTTATTATTTTATAGAGGTTTATGGGAGGTAAGTGAAACTATCAACAAATTAATCTACATCATTGCATCAATTTAGCATCTTGCTATTGCATCGAAATATAGAAATGGGTAAACGGAGGAGGTTTTCCCTATTCAGGTTACTCAGGGAGGGCAAACATTTTTCTCATATGTATGCTGCTTAACTGGGTTATCCCGTGACCGTTTTCCTCCCCTTCCCTGACCACCCCAAGATATGCTAACATTGAACTTGGTAAAAGGAAATGATCGAATAATTGAATGATTAGATTATTTAGGAATATGCATTGAATGCTGAGATTACGCATTGAATTTCTTATAGTAGATCCATAATCAAAAAAGTGTTTATTATTTTTAAAGAAGAAATTATTATTATTATTGATTTAACCTGTATATTTCAAATAAATAATTCAATGGTTATTTCATTACATTTTTTTCAAAAATTTAAAATATGTTTCCGCCGTATCAGAGAGATTATCAACTAGTAGTGCATATCACTACTACATATAAAACATCTCCACCTAAATCTTACATTAGTCTTAACATAAGGAAATGACTATATTGCTCTTAACTCATTTTTAGCATATTAGCATTACCATTAATAAAACTATTCCTTATTAATCTATTCTATTTACTATACACAAACATATAATTACAATTTCATGATAAAATTAAAATATACAAAACACATACAATAAGTTTTAAAATTTTCATGTAATTTATCATTGTAACTTACACCGCCGTGTTCTGCGGGTATGTTATTTTAGCTATAACATAGGGGATCAATTAGAACCTCATCATTCTCTATTCACAATCATAAGTTTCATAATTGTTCATTCCCAGTATTGATATTGGTATGAGCTGTAATCAATGTATCATTATGTACTTTATTTAGTAAATTTATCTGTCATATATAGAAAGTTAATGCACAGCTTCATTAAGTATGATCAATGATCTTGAATTATATTCTACGAATATCCATCGGTAATTATGTCATCACAATGTTCCACACTTAATTGGACACCCTAAAATAATAATTTTAACTAATTAATAACTAGTCGATGACCCGCGCAATACGGCGGGAATATATTAGAAATTCGTGAAAAAAGGTGGTGAAAGGGCAGTTGAAAAATTGATATAAAATATACGGCCTAAATCAAACAAATAATAATAATAATACGAAGTAATATGATGAACACCACTATAACAAATTAAAAAAACACTGCATGTCTAAGATGTGTGCCTTATAAATGTCATATTCATATGATTACGTGAAAAAATTATATAACTTTAATGAAAATAAATATAAACTTAAATAGCAAAATTCAAACGCACATGAATAGATTGGTATATTTTTTATGAGTACAAGTGCGTTTATATAGTATTAATTTTACTATGTTTTTTTTTGTGTAATGATCTTGTAATTGATTGAGTATTGAATGTTTTGATGTAATTGATTTTGTAGTGTTATTGTATAGTTGACTCGTCAAAATAAGTTGACATGTTAGGTGACAGTTAATGCCAAAAGTTGGTAATAGAAAGAGTCATTTGTGTTAATATTATTTTTTTATTTAAGATTAAATAGAAGGGTATTATGAGGATTTCCCATATGACATAAAGTCAACACATAAGCTCTTTCTATATTAAAAGAGAACTTGATTAGCCTAATCATTTTTAAAATAGCTTTACAAATTTATAACTAAGCCTCATTTGATTACCCAATAAATTATCACGCTTATTATTTAATTACCTGATTACCCTCTAACACAAAAAAGGGCGACCCCTCTCCAATTCATGAGATTACATATCGAAATTGAAATTTGAATTCAAATTACCTATCCATAACCCCAACTTCATCTGTATCATCGTAATCATCCTAGGAAAATCCATAGCCGACCTAATTTTTCAATTTCAAATCTGTTAAAATCGTGTCTGTGTCATCTTTAGCTACTTCTAATTCTTTTCTAAACAAAAATCTAGTGTCCTCTGTCATGGATGATTAATGCTGTTTTGGTAAGATTGATCGAGAGATTTTCATGAAAATTACTATCATTCAATCTCTATATGGATTCCTAAACGCAATTTCAAAAGTTGATGCTCCGTATCCACCGTTATCAATCGGCTATGAATCAGTGTTTTTTAGTATCATGTTTTTATCAGGATTATATTTTATTGAACTGATCAGTATCATCATCAACTCTTTATATTATGTCCAATCAGGTGATGTATTTTCATCAACTTATGCCAATTTTTGTAGTCTCTTTAATGCACACAATGTGTTCGATGTAATGCAAATAAAATTTTTTAGGCTTTTTGAGTACCTTTTGTAATTTTTTGTGATTGTGATTCAACTAATATGCTTTTACATTACTTATAAATGCAGGGTTATTACAATAAAGGGATCTAGAAACTGAGGAACTATTGTATCGTTCTGTATCATGTTATGGGATATTGTGTAAGTTAGCGTTAGTATTTTTTATTGAAAATATATAGTCTTAGTTTCACTTTAATCATCTCAAGTTGTCTTTTACCGTCTTATGTATTATCGTCTTATGGGTGCAGCAGTTGCCAATTATTTTAGACAATAGGACATGGCATTGGTACTTAAAGAGAATTGTAGATGTATGCTACATGTAGTGAAGCAAATAAGCATCTTTCCAGGTACATTATTAAGTACTTATGCATGTGATCTGACCAATCTTCGGAGCCTCAAATCAAACACTTTTTCAGCCCCTTTAGACTTTACTTATACATGTTACCCTTGCACAACTTTACTCCAACAGCACCATGTAATTACAATATACCTTAACATCATTTCTCTGCATCTTAACCTCTTCAGCAAGAATACACTTGGTGTGAACTCTGCACTTTCTTTCCTATTCTGTTTGTTTTCTCACAATACCAAGTCAGCCTGACCCAACCCATCCATTATTGACCCGTAGTATACTACGACACGTTACCCAACCTACCAGATTACTTGGTAGTATTGTAGAAACATTATCTCAGCAGAAACAAAAAGCAAAGCCATTATGTACCTGTTGCATGTTCCTATCTATAAAATGATGAAACAAAATTGCTATCAGGTACAATTATAAATTTTGTCCATGCAAGTAGATATCAAATAGGCGTTCTATGGTTAAAGACTTAGTAATTGTGAAATTAAGCCTAATGGGTCCGTACATTTGGGTCCTAGGACCCATTCTCATTGGAAGCGGGTCGGGTTCCAGAGTCAGATAGTTGTTATAATTGACTTTTTTGAGTAAGGGATATGAGTCCAAAGGAGCTAGCTTTGTAGCCAAAAGGTACAAAATCGTCAACTTTTTGCTTGAACGGTGATAATAATCGACTTTTCCTTCAAGTAAATACTGGCATTACTTATTATCCTACAGGTTGAAAATCGTGTGGGTGAAATTGTGGTGTGATGGACCTGATTATTGCTACATGTGGTCAAGCAAGCAAATATCTTGCAACAGTTTGTCAGGTACATTATTAAGTACTTATGCGTGTGAACCGACCAGTCTTTGGAGCCTTAAATCAAATACTTATGCAATCCCTAAGACTTTAGTTACGCATATTACCATTGCACAATTTTACTCCAACAACAACATTTAACAACAATATACCGGTATTTACTTCAATAAGAGTGGAGTCCTACGACTTTCAAGCATGTTCACTCAATGGGAGATTCTGGTTAGTGAAATTTATGGACCTTACAAGCTTCTCAGCTTCAAACTATTGGATCCTTACAAATGTTATATGTCTACGATAACCTTAGACTTATGATATCTTTGGTTTCAGTTTACTCCTACGAACTTATTATGAATAAAAGAGGTCGCAAAATGGAAGAGTTTAGTGATTAAAGTAACGGGTCTAACTGGTTAAGCTTTTGAATGGGTCGAAAAGGCTCGGGACTGTTGAGTTCAGGCAAATCTCTGCAAAAAAAAATAATTTTTATAACATGTATATGTATCATATATGAGTACTTATATTAATTTAAATATCAAATGGGTTGAAAGTACCTCATTCCCTCACCTTATTATAATAAAATATATTGAAAATGAATTTATAACTTCTAGTGATGGTTGTTACTATCAAATATATTATGTCTGTTGGTTTGATGATGATACTTAATTATTTGCGTTAAAATGAAATTAGTCTGCTTTGATGTTGATGAGCAGAAAATTTTTTTTTCTAAAAAAGTGCAGCCTCACATCTTTTTTGGATCTCAGTGTCTTACTTTTGATATTATTTTAATATGTTTCAGGATGCAGGTATTCTTATCCAGAGATGTGCATTGCATACTTTATGACCTATTTACATGATCTAATAGACAAGTTTATTCGGTCTGCGCCAATTGACATCAGACATGCCCTCTATAAGGTACACGTTACCATTTTTGTTAACGTTGGACTCATGTGTGCGCGCACGTCATATTTGATGTGACTCCCGTATAGTTTAGTATCTAAAATCCAGACCTCCATGATTTTTACCCTTTTTCTTCTACCTCCATGTTTATATTTATTGATGAATCATTTGGTTGTTATGGTAATTTTATATGGAGAATAGGTTTATCTTGGGTTATCTGTTAGCATTTGGTTGAAGTGATTAAAGCAACTAATATGTTTGCTACTCATTTTCATGAGTTGACTGTATTAGCTAATGAGAATTCTGGTCAACTTTCTGGTATATCAAATTATCATGTAAGTGCACACGTTGAATACTCGAGCCGAAAGCTAACAATGCTTGACAAGGCTGGTTAATGCCTAACATTTATAACAAACAACTTATGTGCAAACTTCCATAATAAAATTGAATCCTTACTGTTATTGTTTGCGGTACTGATTAATGATGTTGAACTAGGGGCCTGTGATCAGAGATTTGACATCCATGTATCAGAGTTTGCAAAGTTCTCATAAAGTGTGGTTTCTCTTGCTAACGAAAAAGCTGATAAATTAGAGGATTTCTCAATTTTTTTAATTGTACCAAACGAGGCTAAACAAGATATACATGTTCTATATTTTGTGTATAGGTTCTCAAAAGTTTCTCACGGAATAAGCATCTGCTGCATATATCTCGATATTGCCATTTTACTGTTAATTGTTTATAGGACATGAAGGGAACCCGAAAGATGACCCACCCATGCTTTGGATGAGTGGAGGCCCTGGTTGTTCTCTAATATCTGCGCAATTTATGTGATAGGTAATTCTGTCATATACTTCTTCGTAATCGATATGCATATTTAGAAGTAAAGGGTATACAGATAGATACTTCTTACATTCATCTCTTCAAAAACGATATACAGATAGGTACTCTTCTAACCTTTTAAATTCATATTGAAATTGGTTCGCCCGTGATCATGTGTAAACATAAATTTAAGTTCGTGATGCATGCTCTACATAAACGATATACAGCTATTTAATTTCTTACAGATGATAAAGAAGACCTGGCGTATTCCAACGCTAAATCTATTCGAAGTGGTAGGCACTTCATCCTACATGTAAAGTTTTGTTTCATTTTGTTAATCATCCGACGCTTGATAGTCATCTAGGAGTTTTATTTTTTCCGGAATTTTATAGTCACATGAAAGAAGTAATTTCCTTAGGATCGAATGTGATCTTTTTCGCTGATACAAACTATGTTGTTGATGCTCTTTTGGATGAATTTGGTAGTTTGTATGATTAGATTTTATGGATCATATTTACAATAATGCAGTTGACGATAAGTGTTTATCCTTGCTTTTAGTCAAATCCATCAAGATGTGGACTTTCTTTTGATTATGCATACATTATACATATATTCGGTAGGTATTATAGTTAGTTGTATATCTAACTATAAGACATAATTAAAATGTCCATATCTTGCTTGGTTTAGTTGAAGGTTTTCTTATACGTTTGTGTCTTTTTCTACAATTTGATAGCCAGCTTCCACTCATGGATTAATTGTATTGCCTACAAGGATGATCTATTATATTCAGTTTGATGACTGTTAACTATTGGGTAACAATGTGCATCCTCTTTTTGCTATGTATTTGGTAACTTAGCGTACATCAGAACCTTATAGTTTCTCCAACTCTCGTTTTTATGTGGTAGCCAATTTGATTATAGATTTAGGTTGCCTCCAATCTATCATCAACCTAATCCGATGTATCTACTGATGTAACATGGCTGCTATTCAATTAATAGGTAATCACTAATCAGTTACTAGTTTTCTAATCCAAACTAGCTACACCATCCCAACCTACACTTTATGTCTATTCATTGTTACATTCATCCCGATTCTAGCAAGATATGGTAAATATGTGCTTCTAACATCCTCCTGAAGCAATATTTCTCTACTCAATGAATACGAATACAAATAAGTTTGCATCAACAAAAAGGTTTCTTATCCAGTGAGCCTTTATGTTACCGATTACGAATGAAAGTTTAGTGGGGTTCTTTGTAGAGGTGCCAATATGGGTGGATCACGTGGGTTAGGTAATGGATCAAATTTGTGCAAACCAACCCCAATCAATTGGTCCACGTCTGAGTGAGATTTTGTTTTTGATGTTGGTGTCGTGCAGATTATTGGGTAGCTAGATGTGTATTCTATTGAAAGCTCATGACATTACAAGCATAGATCTTAAATGAAGCTAGTTATAATTATTAAGCTGGTAGTTGTTTCAGTTTATTTTTAGCATTTGCTCTTAATTTCTTTTTGACTGTTCTTTTTTTTTTTTTTATCATAGATAATCGAGAATATTGGTTGCTCGGCGTAAGCACACATGTGATTAGAGGAAAACTATTGTTACAAGTTTCTCTAATATAGGTGTGTTATATTTTAGCTACGAGTTAGAATATCGTTCCACTATTATTTGTTTAGAATTTTGTAATACCCGTCAAATTAGGGCTTGTCATTAGGTCCAAATCATTTTGTAATACATCTAATTAGTACTGTGTTAGGCTAATTTGTGTATCAAAAAATATATATTGTTGAATATATACAATTACACGATTTGGTTAAATCACGCACGTTTCAAATCGAAGGTAATTTGATTCAAAATTAAAATACTTAAATTAAAAATTCGTTTCCAATATTTAAAATTTAAACAATTTAATTAACATGGATAACTATTTTGTACAATAAGGGAATAAATTCCTTTATTATTATTCACGTAATATATAGCTCATCAACGATTACTAATATTGTTGTCCACTTAAACAATCTATACTTATATTTCTGAAAACACTTTATTGTTAGTGTGTATATTACATATGATCCTCACCTATGATATACCCCTAAAATTTAGTCATGCACTTTACTTTATATTTAAAATAAGTATATAAAATCATTTTTAAGAATCAAGACATTGGTGACAGGTCTGCATTGACATGCAACAAAGCGACATAACTTGATTCAAGTAAAGCAAACCCTTTTTAAATCAAACCAGCGGTGACAAGTCTATACCTTAGTATAACAAAGCGACATAGTTTGATTAATTTAGGAATCTTAAGATTTTAAAGATTTTATATTTCTTTTGCTTATTTTTAAGAATACTAATATAAGACCAGGTCTGTACTTACGTACAACAGAGGAAACAATTAGTAAACCCCCAAATGTTTTCATATAAATATCAAAAATATAAAATATTGCATGCTAAATCTAGGAATTAAGACTTTTTGTCATACATCATAGTGTTTATCACAAAGTAATATACAAGTTTAAATTTAGCTTCTTAAAATTCAGAAATTTTCATATAGATTGTCTATCTGTACATCATATAATGAAACTATACATCCTTTATTATTACTTTAAAATTATATGTACAAAAAGTTTAAATCCGTGTTAAAGTCTAAACTTTAAAAATAAAACAAACTTTTAATAAAACTATTTTAACAAATAAATACTTAGTTTCAAAACTTAAAATAATTCATTTTAAAGAATAGTGATTTTTTTTTCATTAAACATAAAAAAAATACAACAAAACCTAAGGACAAGTAAACTTCTTTTCAACCCCCATCCTCACACTTAAGTTATACAATGTTCCCATTGTACTAAACAGAATAAAAGCACAGTGAAAATGAGAGAAAAGAAGTAGAACAATAAAACTTCCCTTATATCTCTTGAAAAGTCCAATAGCATGCGCGTACGAGTCGGTGTCAGCCAGCATCATCACACAAGACAAAACCAAGAGAAAACATAACATATAAAACAATTAAATACATAGTTCAAACAGAAAAATAAATCCTAACTCACTTTCGTAGGAATCACGATTGCATTTAGCATATGCAATAAGCCTTTAAACCCCTCGGTATCCCAAGTGGACGAGTTATAGTCTCGTGAGGGTTTCCAGTGAACACACCCACAAAGTTCAAAACTATTTTTTTAGTAATAACAAAAACTATTATAATAAATATACAAAATAAAATAAAGGATACGACACGGGTTACTTCCCGAGAAAGGCTTGTTTTTGTTCGAGTCACTAGCTTGACTCCAACCTTATTTACATGAAAACTTGTTGACTTTCCCCACACTTAACGTAAAAAATGGGTAGTAATATCGATAAGTATTTATTAAATGTAAATTTAATATTATGAAAGAATAAAAATACTTATCGCTTAAAGTTGGCATTTTTCCATTTCTCGATGTTCCGTGATCTTTCAAAAATCGTAACACCTTCAGTACTTGATCACCTTCTTTCAGCTGATTCACCTCAGGATGTAATGACAGACTATCATCAATAGTTGGATCCAAAATAGCTATCAATTCCTCTTCCGTCATAACCCCATCTTGGTTCCTCATTTTAGAGATATCCTCATCATTACAATCAAGTAACGAGAGTAATTCCTCATCAGAATCTTGGTAATAAGTCATTGAAGCTAAGACAAATCCGTTACAATCATGAAAACTAGAAATGGTAAAACATACCCACTCTATACAAAATAAACAAAAACACTAAATATATACAAAAATTGAACACTAAAGCTGTTAAGTAACTTTCTTGAAAATAAATTCTAAGAAAGGATCAATTAACTACACTTAAATAAAATTCTCAAAATAAACACATTCCCTGACAGCGGCGCCAAAAACTTGATGTGTAAAATCTAGTTATAAAATAAACAAAGAAATACTAATAGTTAACTATTACACAACTGAGGTAAGTATACCCTATCGTGTATAGTATAGCTACAGTAAGTCCAAGTTCGTTCCACAGGGATTATGTATTTAAGAATTATAATATAAATGTAATTAATTTAAGCAAGTAATTAAATAGGGTTTTGTGTGACCGAATTGTCACTTTGCTTAACAACTAATTTAATTAAACTAAGTGGACTCAGGAAGAGTCAAATTGATTTATTTAACTTTCAGATAATAAAAACGAAACTTGCTTGGATTATTTCACTAATGACTTCAGGGTATTCAGTTAAAACTAATTTATTTTAACAATTCATGTTCATTTCGATTAGACTAGGTTTAACGTTCGCCATCACCTACACTCTAATCTCAATTCACAAAATTACAATTTAATCTAGTGAAAGACATTCGTCAAAATCACTATCTTACACGTTTAAGTTTAATAGTCTAACTTATTACTTATCTGCATCCGCAATCAAAGCTCAATTATTCATAGACAAACAATTGATAATAAACATATAAGTGATAAACATTCGCTATAATCACTTATTCATTTACCAAATAAATTAGAACCAATAATTAAACCTAAATATATAAGGTTCTCAATTAAACGCAATTAATTCAATATAAACATCAAATAATTATACCCCTAATCAATAGTTATTTCATCCAAGCAAGTGTTAAAGGATTTAGCTACGCATAATCATGTTAAAATAAGCACTTATAATAATTGAAATCATCACAAACATAATTATATTAAAATAAAAGAGTAAATGAATGATTACAATGATTAAATGATGATCCGTAGTAGCCGAATGATTAAGATGAATGAAAGATCTTCAAAAGTATGAAAATCCCTAAAAAATACAAAGAAAATTGATAACCTTAATTTTAATGTGAAAAAGTTCTCTCTCTTATCGTCTGACTAACGGCTGCTATTTATATGTTGGGCCAAAAATCCATACGCCGTATGAAATTATCATCCGCCGTATGTAATTAATCTTCGTACTCTGCAAGTTAAAAGTCCACCAACTTATTTTCATATGCATGCTTCTCGATCCTTCCTGTGCATACGTGAAACTAATCTTTGACTTTCGATTTACTTTTGACCAAGTCTCTTTCTCTTTGGGCCCACCGACTTCTTTCTTCACGTGACATTCTACAACAACCATAATCATCATTATTATTTATTCTTATGATGATTATACGATTATTATCATTATCATTATTTTTACTAATTTAATTATTATTACTAACTTTATTTACTAACTTATTTATTATTATATTATATCTATTATTATTATCGTGAGTTAGTATTATTATTATTTCATTCAAATTATTATTTAGTCCAACTCGTAAACTCCAATAAATCTAATTATTTTCGTGCAATTCATTTTAACTTTTTAAACTCAAATATTCACAAACTTTATTTATTTCCTGTACATTTTCTTGTCCCAACTCATTTATATACCTATTTACAAATATTAACCAAATAAGTATCTATTATTGAATAAATGCAATATAAATATAATAAAATCAATGACTATTGTTAAAATAAATATAACATTATTTAATGTTATCAATTTCCAAGTGGAAATGGGAACACATTACTTTGGATTTCGTCACCAAGTTTTTCAAAATGCAGAAAGGTAATGATATAGTAATTGTTGACAGATTGACAAAAAGTGCTCATTTTCTGGATACCAGTGAGACTGCATTTTTGACCCGATTAGCTCAGTTATACATTCATGAAATAGTTTCGAGACACGGGATTCCATTATCGATTGTATCAGACAGGGATTCCAGGTTTATTTCTGGGTTTTGGCAGAGTTTACAGCGGGAATTAGGTACCAGAGTTAACCTCAGTACGGCTTATCACCCACAGACAGACGGTCAGATAGAGCGTACCATTCAGACTCTGTAATATATGTTGCGACCTTTTGTACTAGAGTACGGTGATTCTTGGGATTCTCATTTGCCTTTGGTAGAGTTTGCTTATAATAACTCTTATCATTCCAGTATCGGTATGCCACCATACGAGATGTTATATGGACGTCGTTGCAGAACGCCTACTTGTTGGTTAGAGGCTGGAGAAAAGCAGTTTGCAGGTCCTGATATCGTACAGATTACAGCCGATAAAGTTGCTATAGCTCGCGAGAAACTGAAAGCTGCCAGAGATAGACAGAAACAGTATGCTGACCCGCTTCGTCGATCCGTTACTTTTGTCGAGGGTGAACTTGTTTATTTAAAAGTTTCCCCATGGAAAGGTGTAATCAGATTTGAAAAACGTGGAAAACTCGCCCCGAGGTATATTGGTCCATTCAAAATCAAACAAGTGGTTAATGATCAGACAGTCGCCTTGGATCTTCCTTCTGAGTTATCGGGTATTCACAACACCTTTAATGTTTGTTATCTGAGGAAATGTAATGTGGAGGATCAATCCCAAATCTTTCCATTACAGGACCTTAGAGTTGATTCTAGTCAGAAATTAGTCGAGGAGCCCATTGAGTTAGTTGATAGGAAGATAACTAAGTTAAGAAAGAAAGAGATCCTGATGGTGTTAGTGAAATGGAGATATAGTTGGGGGCGAACCTTACTTGGGAGACTGAGTCGAGCATGCGCTCACGATACCCTCATTTGTTTGAGTCTAGCGAGATTTCAGGGACAAAATCTTCCTAAGGGGGAAGATTTGTAACACCCGCTTTTGTGATCTGAGGGTAATTCGGTAATTTCCTTTACTTATATATTATTATTGTTATATTTTAAAAATTGAGTATTTATGTGATTTGGTTTATAACTTAGAAAATTTGATAAAAGGATTAATTGTGATTAGTGAAATATTACCCTTTTTAAATAATTCTAGTTCACGGTAAAATAAAATAGTTTTCCTGCAATTTAATTTTAGGTTCCAGACAATAGATTTAGAATGGGTATAATAATTCAAGTAGTTGGGTCGGTTTAATATATAGGCCGATATATCTACTTTCCTAAAATTGGTTACTCCTCTCACTTGATAGAACTTACACAAATATATACATATACTTGAGAAATCCTTTCAATTAAAAGTGCATATCAACAAGCTGATTTCAATCTATTGTATTGGTTTCTTGACATCACTACTATCATCTTCATCCTAGTGTTTATCTTTCAAGTGTAAGTGTTCATTCATATATAATGGTGGGTAATTGTAGAAATTGTTAGGTCATTGTGATATTGATGAAATTGATGCATAAGTGTTATATATTAGGTGTTCTAAATGTTTAGCTTCTGATTCATGATGTTAATTGATGATTACATAGAATTAATACACAATATTTAGTGTTCTTCAAAATTGAGTAAAGTTAGTTAAAAAAAAAAAATAGTTGGGTAATTGAGATGTGTATGGAATTGAAGCTAGGATTGTTGTTATATGTTGATGGTTGAGGTTATTTGTTGTTAATATTGAGTTAGGAAGTTGGAAACTTGAGTTTTGGATTGTATAGTTCGTGCAGAGTGTTTTTGCTGCTGCTGCTGTAAAAATGATGAACAAGCCAGCGGCTCAATGAGCCAAGCCAGCGGGTCATGTGTTTGTGTAAGGCAGACGACGGGTTGTTTACCTCAGCCGGCTGCTACCAGAAGCTTTAATACTCGAATTGGTTCTGTTCCCTCAAAACCATAGAACCCGGCGGCTAAAACAGCTGAGCCGGCGGGTTGAGGATTGAAACCGACGGGTCTTAGACCTTAGCCGGCGGGTCCTCTGGCCTGCACAGGATTTTAGTTTTTGTTTTACTATCATTCTTAAAGGTGATATAAATTGTGTTAAGTTCATAATATCATGGATTGATATAAGTTGTGTAAATGATATAGAGTGTTATGATTATATTTGATTTTCAATTTAAAAATTGTTGAACATATTATAGACCTATATTTGATTGTATTTTCAGATCCACCGAAAACTCAGTAAAGTTAGAATTCTGAGTGGGAACTGAGACAGTTAGGTGAGTGGATTTGGAACTCTCAGTATGATTTGGTGGTAACATATTGGTTACATTAAAAGCTGTAATTGTTGATGATATACTGTTGAGTTAACATGATACACGTGTCTATGTGATGAGTTGCCTTTTTGGCATTTTGTGATTAGAGGTCAACAATTGTTGGACTGTGTTGTTACAGGTTAGTCAACACTGGAATTGTGATCATTTGTTGAGAATAGAGCCTATGTTGACTAAAGGTAGTAAACAGTTATCGGTAATATCACTGTATTGGCCTGCAGTTGATTATAAGTGTCGTTTGGTGGGCGACCGCGGCTGAGGGTGCCACAAGGGCCACCGATCCTCTTAGAGATGTTGTGTTTATTTGTTATTTATTGTAAACAAATGTGTTGAGCTGAGTTGAACTGTGAGTGACAAGTTTATTCACTTAGCTTCGTGCTAATCCCTACATTACTCCCTGCAGGTTTACTTTGTTTTGGATGGTTGGGCAGGAGTAAGATTGAAGGAATGTTTGATAAAGATATAAACTCTGATGCTCTTTTGGACAGTTAGGAGATGTTTAATTATATAATATCCAGATAATTATGTTTTGTAAACCTATAACTTAGACGTGTTTAACATGATGTTGACTTATCATCTTTAGTGTATATGTATATTACTTTCGTTTGGACTACGCTTCCGAAGTTATTATAAGAAAAAATAAAAAATTTTGGCGACATATATTGTCTTTTTTCCCGTTCTTTTTTCTTTGTCCCTTTTGGCTTTGGACCTGCTTTTAGCAAGGTTTATTCATCCCAATTTAATTTATTTTTGATGCCACATATGTTATTTTGTAGGGCTCGATATGGAATTACACTAGTTCACTTCCGATTGATGGCATTTGATACAAAATTTTTCCTAATTTGTCTCCTGATTCAATCGAATCGACACAAAGGCACAATTTTCAGCAAATTTCTTTAATTACTATTACAAACGCACAAATTTTTTCCTTAAACTCAAAAACATGTTTGGATTGTCATTGGATAGATTTATGAACTCAAACGTTTGCACTAAAATAAAATATATTAAAAACGTTGTAACAAAATTATGAAGTAGCCCACAAATTTTACGGATTATGATCTAGTAAAATATAAATATAGACGGGGTAAACCAATTTGTTACAGGTCCGGGTATATGTGTTTTATGCATTTAATTCATTAAATATGTAGATATATCGATATAAAACTCATTTACTAATCTACTAACAATTATTAAAGAACGCATGTAATTAATGTGGTTATTTCCAATTGATGTGATAATGGGCAAGAACCGAGTTACAATAGATTAGAGGTTAAGTATATATAAACTATTTGGGGATTATTTATGGAATTTACTCATATGTAAGAGGGTGTTTGGGTTGGCTTATGGGAGGAGCTTTTTAGCTTTTTAGCATTATCATACCTCATAAGCTCTTTTGGTTTCCCAAACACTACTTTAGCTATTTAGCTTTTAACTTCTAAAAAGCTCTTTTTTGTGAAGCCATGAAGTTAAAGTTTTTAGCTTTTAGCTTTTGACTTTTTAGCTAAAAAAACTAATAAGCTAAAATCTTCTTAAGATTAGATAATTAGATTTATGAGGAACTAATTAATCAAAAAATCCCAAATTGGTCGACTTGCAAATCTCCAGATAATGGGTACCTTCTGTTACTTCCAGGCATAAGAATTCCCCTACAATACGAACGATTCCTCGAGAACCTGAACAATCCTTCATTAATCACGAATACATGCACCAAATCCAACATATAAATAAAATACAAAGCAATTTACGTTAACATAAATTAGTACGATATGCTTTTATATTGCTTTCTTTATTTTATGAGTTGCTTGTTGAAAAATACACGACTAAAAATGTAATTAGCTCTTTCTTAGGATCTTAAAGGGTTTTTTGTTGTTGTGTGTGTAAAATAGCCATTAGACATAGTTTTGTATAACTGCCATTTGGTAGTCGTCAATAGCTTGTTATATACTTATGGGATCATGTTATGACTTTATGTTATGTGAACATTTAAACTTGAACACTTGTACGTACGTAACTACGTATAAATATCTGATCATGTCAACGACATATATACTAATGGTAATTGCGGGCAAATTCATCTTACTAAATACTAACTTAGAAATGTTAGACCACTCTTTAGACCATTCTTTATGGAGTGCGCTCTCCAAACGTCCACCGAATAAGCAACGGAGGACACCATGAGCACTGGTGTGTTCTTCGTTCATTTCATTTGGATTTGTCATGGAAGCTATGACGATGAATGAAAAAAGTGGGGCCAACTAAATTTCAATATTTAAAATATAAAATAAAAGTATTATTAAGAGACACTGAAATAATATTGGTAAATTCTTTTTCAATCATACTGGTCTAACAGTTAGTTCTTCAATTTTGTTAGCTGTTTATATTGAGCGGTTTTATTACAGGAATGAAAACTTTTCATTTCATGATATGATATGATTTAAAGTTGAGGGAACAAAAACATTACATCCTTAGGATGATATTAGAGAATTCTATTCTAGACCACTTTCAATGGGTGTCGACACTATTATTTGCCCGTTAGTTGTGCTAACTCGGTGGCATCTTATCACTTCCCAAGGTGATTAACAACCGACACAAAAGTGCCAACAGTTACACCATCACTTCAAATTTTTAAACCCTGTATTTACCATTATACTTTTATTTCCATAGACTAAAAATACATAAAAACAATATATTAATGTTGTTGGCCCACACCTTCGTCGCTCACTCCGTCGGATATCTACAGCTCCACTGCCATGTCAATGATGTCGGTTGAGACTGACAACATCGTTGGCCAAACCGACGGGTTGTTAGCAGCAGTCTTATTCCATCCTAGCATGGTACCTGCACGTTGTGACGGTCGTTATTTTATAATAAAAATTTGGAGGTCCATTTATATAGAACACGTGAAGGTAATTATCACATATGCAATTTTTTGGACGGGCGTAGAGCATCTCAGGCTTGCATCTAGCTTAGATGAAAATTTTTGCTCGTATTTTTACTTTGAATAACTATGAAAATAAGAAAGCTTTCGCTACGTTACATTGATTTGTACAATGTTTTTAGTAGGTGGTGTTATTTTTATATAGGTGGTGTTTTTAAAAACCACATTTTTATCGTAAGATGATAAAATCACTTGTCGGTTAGAGTCAAATCCAAAATAATCTCAATTCCGAAGAGGCGAAGAATATATAAAAACATTTCTCAAAACCAATAATTACGTAAAATATAGTAATTATAAATCAGTAACTACAAAATAAATTAAAAGCCATCAACTAAAAAAAATAACTTTAAAAAAACATGCTTGTCTAAAAGTCATTAACTAAGTACAAATCGATCTACGTGTTGATTATCTTACTTCTTCATATGCGGTTACAAATTCGATGAGATATAATTTGGTAAATTATTCTGATTTGATTCCCTGTCTATCAAGTAAATGCATAGTAACTTTAGAAGGAGTAGTTTAGACATTTTAATTATTTTTAAAAAGATTAAAACTCAACAAGGGACACACTTTATAAGTAGTAGTAGATAGTAAAGTTCAAATCCAAATAGCTACTTCATTAGCATAAGTTGAAAGAAACCTAAGGTATATTACTTGTAAATTATTTTAGTTTGAGCTACATTTTATGTATCATATTTATTTTATACGTAATACACATTTGTTAAGTTACTGATCAATATGAACGTTAACAATTTTTTCTAACATTTTATGTATCATATTTATTTTAAAGGTAATACATATTTGTTAAGTTACTGATCAATATGAACGTTCGCATTTTTTTTTAAAAAAAATATAAACGTAAGACATTTTTATTCAGTTTACCCGATGAGGTTGAGCTTTTCGGTTTGACTCAGATGTATACATCGTAATTGAGGTATTCGCATGATCATTTCTGATATTTTTCCGATCACTTTAAGATGCTTAAATAGTGAAGTTCGACATTACATCTTTTGTTGGGACATTATGATGTCATACCAAATCACCTAGGTGATAATTTTCAACATGTTTACGACATAAAATTTGTAATAACTTCTAGGATACACCTAAACAAGAAATCGCTCAAAACGTACAACCAAATTAACTGAAAAAAAGACTGCCTCTTGCCCTCTTCCAGAGTTCCAGATAGTCGTGAACAAAACCGGGTATTGGGTTTACCCGACCCGTACCCGGAACCCGAACCTGGTTTTAGGACAAAGGATGAGAACCGGGTTGTTGACCCACCCGACCCGACCTGAACCGGGTTTTTGACCCATGAATACCGGGTTTTAAACCGGGTTTTCCAACCCGATCCGTAGTGTACCCGGTTCCTGATTTTGAATTTCAAAAACCTAACCCGGATCCCTACCCGCCGGGTAATGAAAAAACCCGAACCGGGTCGGGTATACCCGAGTATAAACTGGGTCGGTTTTTCGGGTTTGGACCGGGTTGGTTTTAAGAACCGATTTTTTTGAACACACCTAGTTCCGGACTTTCAGTTGTGTCTAAATTGGGCCTTTTGTTTTAGACAAAGCTCTTGACTCATTAATGAGTTTAGTTTAAGGTCCAAAGGCCCATCCCAGCAGCTTACTAAAGCCCAGGTTTACTACAAATTTGCTGTAATTTAGGTCTATTGTGGGCTGATTCTTAGGTCTGACGTGGGCTTATGGCGTAATCTTAAATAGGCGTGAACAAAAAATCGAACCCGGAACCGAGCCCCAAAAAAACCCGAAACCGTTTTTAGAAAAACCGGTTTTTTTAAACCCGGTTTAGGGTTTTTTAGTACCCGGTGGGTAGGGACCGGGTTGGGTTTTTGAAATTCCAAATCGGGTTGGAACCGGGTACACTACGGGTCGGGTTGGAAAATCCGGTATAAAACCCGAAAAAACCCGGTTTAAAACCGGTATTCGTAGGTCAAAAAACCCGGTTCAAGTTCGGGTCGGGTAGGGGGAAAACCGGTTTCTCATTTGGGGAACAAAACCGGTTCGGGTATCGGGTCGGGTTGTGCCCCAACCCGGTTTTTGTTCATGCCTAATCTTACATAGTCGGTGGAAATTGTTAGATATCTCCCTTTCACATGATAATGAATGCAATTATGGGGTCATATTTTGGGTATATTATTTCATTATGTATTAAATTTTACACTTTTTACAATTGTATTAGTCGAATTTTGAAAACATCTATTGTATATAGTGAACTTGTAAATATGGTCTATTGTATGTAAAATTTCTTTTTTGGGTAAGGCTCAAATAGGAAAGTTTCCTTTTTTGGCCTTATTCAAAAAAGAAAGAATACACATAATATACCACATTTACAAGTTCACTACATATAATAGAAGAAATGAAAGTATGTTGCATATAATTGTAAAAAGTGTAAAGTTTAATACATAACGAAATAATAAACCCTAATATTTACCATGATTTGCTTCAAGTGAACCTTTTGATAAAATCAGTCAACAGTTTCCTTGTACACGTCTTCATGCTATATGATGAATTTGCAGCAAATCATGGATATTGTGCAAAACATATATTCATGAAAATTTATGATAATACTAAATTTATCTAGTAAGTTGGGGAAGTCTTGTTGGGATAGATTGCTCTTATTTGACTTGCTGATCGATCACCATAACAACAAAAAAATACACAGCAATATAGTGACCAATGAGTGAAATACATATACATATAGACAATACATACAATATTTTAGGTGGAATGCATCCGAAGAAATTGTAAAAATCACGGGATCATGCGACTACTTAAAACTACTACTATAATAAAATAAAAATATTATAATTAAAGATGTTCAACTCTAGATACTCTTGAATACCCTTACATCACTCTTGACACTAGAGTATGAAAAAATAATAGAAGTGCCTCAACGATATTGAATCACCAGAGACTCATCACACGGTACGAAGAGAGACTCTATATATCTTTTATTTTATTTTAACCTCATCGCAGAGAATTATGTAAATCTAATTTTATTTGGATTTAAAATCAAAGTAAGTTGACCACATTGATATTTCCAACCACGTATTTTGATGTGATACTTCATCCGCCCCAATTTGATTGTCCACTATTAATACGCATATAATACTACAAAAAATATGAACATCTAATAAGGAAAAACGTTTAATTTTGTGTAAACGTATAGGTTTTTGCTAATGTGTGCCAAGTGACAAAAGTTAAGATGTATTTAATGAAGCTAAACTTTCCTTAAATATAACTTTTACATTTAATACTCATTAATCTAATCTAACATTTTCATTTTTAATACATATGTTAATTACAAATTCTGTTATTTAGGGAAATTACCGGTTTATTAAAATTTTACATTAAACATGTGCCATGGGGCAAAACCCATTGAGAGCATACGAAGTGGAAGGGCAAATTTTCAATGTACAGAGACTTGAACGTCAGGATCGGCATTCACACACTCCCCATCGGCGTTCAATGCCGGCATTTAAGGTCAGTGTTCTAATTAGCACGTTGAGTCAAAAGGTTTAAGCCTTATTTATTTATTTTTTTTCTTTTTTCTCCTTTTGATTTGTTAATATCATTTTTTAGTCCATTTGAACATTGAGTTGCACTGCACCTCCTAAAATCATATACATATTAATTTTCAGTATTCAATTGAAAATCGAGTAGAATACTCCAACGAGTCCTTGATCTGGTAGTCATTTGATGCGTTGATATTTTTATTATAAATCATGTGATGCGTTGATATTTTTATCATTATTATTACTATTATTATTATTATTATAAAATATAGAAACAAAGTAAATGTCAAAATCAGCTTCATAAAAACATTTTTTCTTGAAAGGAACATAAATGCAATAATTAAATCCAACCTACCAATCCTTCATCTCCATCTCACACATTTTATGCCTCATTCACATTCCAATCTCCATTCCTAAAATTTCCCAGAAAAAATTGCCAAACCCATAAATAAATATAATAAGATAATAATATAATAATTACTTCCATGTTTTCTCTCACATCGTTCACGTTGCACGATTTATAAAATATATGGTTCAATAATAAATAATATAATATCATCATATATAAATACATCAGATCTTAAAGATCCTCAAGCTTCTTTTTCCTTTTCTTGAAGAAAAAATGGAGAAAAAATCATGGGTGTGTACTGTAATTATACAAGTAGCTCTGTGTTTTGCTCTGTACTATGCAGTCAACGTGGGTCAACCTCAAACACCCTCTTACCGCATTGGAACTCAGCGTCAACTTAATGAGATTTACTTCATTTCTGTTCAAGGTGGATTCAGACCTCTTAAACAACAAACCCATCTTCTTAAAGAGGTAAATTTTGTAACTTTTTAATAAACTGAAGTCTAAATGGTGATGCTACATTGGAAATTTTGTTGCTTTTGTTTTAATTTTGGAATTTTGGGATTATCTTTTGTTTGTGATGAAGATAGAGAAGGTGATAAACACTTATAAGGTGGATTTTGTGATTAACATTTGTGAGCTTGGCGAAGATGACCCATTTTTGCATAATGTAAGCTTTCACACTCTTTTTAGAGTAAATGAATTATTTTTAGATAATGTCTACATAGAATGGCCTGCTGGCTACTTACTGATAGAATTGTGTATATATGGAATAGTTTTGGCATATTTAAGTAGTGTGATCTTGTTTCTATTTTGATATTTTGACAGGCAACACAATATTTTCATTCATTGAAAACTCCCTGGTACAGTCTCTTGTAACTTTGTTAGCCATTACTTTTGTATCTTCTTCTTTTGCAGTTATTATAGTTGGACAGTTGGTCATTTTAAGTGTTGGGTACAATGTAACATAGCAAATTCTTGTAAAGATCTGCTAGTTGTAGTGGATGTTAAAAAGGGCTTATAATACTTTCTTCTTTTCTTTTGATATCTCTTCAGTGGGTAATCCTGAAACTGTAGGTACACGACGATAGCCTTAAAGGAGGATAAGCCAGATTATATTTTTAAACAACTCAACATTTCGAGTGGAACAGCGTTGGATATTATAGCTCTAAATACTCGAAAAATACAGGTTCTCTTTTGCATATTTTTAATCATACATGTATATGCTTCATATTAATGCCAATCTGTTGATTAGGATTCTTCAAGCGGTGTAGGAGAACTTCAGTTCAAACTGCTGTCAAGAAAACTAGAGTTGAGCATTAGCGACTGGTACTAATCATAACCACCACGTTTTTTTATATATATTTATGTGATTTGAATCCTTAATTGTCTTTGGTCAATGTGACTTCCTTGAGACAATAGGCACATTGTAGCTGGATTTCATCCACTATTCTGCAATCAAAGTTCGGTGCAACTGCATACAAGAAACAATGCTTTGCATCAGATGTTAACGAAACACGGAGTGGTACATTCTTTGATGCTTCACTCACGTTCTATAAGTCTATGAAAAAGTCTGCCTTTTGTCACTTATCTAGAATAGTAATATAAGAAAGATAAGATAGATAAATCTTGTAAACCCAAATCAAGATCGTTGATTTATTAACAAGTTCTCCTTATAAAGCTGTGAAAAGATGAATTAATTCAGTTAATGTATCAATTCTGAACCTGAGATATGCCCTACTATTTCAGGATGTTTACTTAAGTGCACAGTCATGTGCTAATGAAGTTCATGTTGGAGGACCTTATTTGACGACTATAAATCAAGGAACATATCCGTTCAAGTGAGTAACTATAAAGTGATTTTTAAATATTAAGGTATAAGACCAAATGTTATACTTCATCATAATGTCCTCTTTTGTTTTTTGCAGAAAAATGGTAAATATGTTCCTTCTTCACAGAGTTAGCCCCCTCGAAATTGTGAGTTCTGATCATAATTTTTTTCATTTCTAGTTAGAAATGATATGTTAACTGATACATGTTCTTTTACCTTCTTTATTTGAAACTGGAAGCTTTGTATAGTCCTTTTCGTTTAATCAAGGTTCAAAAGCAAGTGAATTTTTTCACTGTTTTAATCCCTTTAAATATTGTAAATTTTGATTTTTTTTCTTTCATGCTTTCAAAATGATAAATTCAGTTTCGAAGTATCTTCTAATTTGACTTTTGACACAGTTTCATCTTCATTCAGATTTACTGATTTATCTTTGGCCTTCATTAACAGGCAACTTATGGTGTTAGTTTCAAAGGAACTATCATTCACAGATCTACGGTAAGACAAAGAGGCAGAGAGGTGATGTAAACTGAAACTGTAAACGCATAATATGAACTATTGCCATAATATAAAGCATATAATTACAATTCATTATTTAAATATTTGTATCATTCATGAATATGTTCTCGATTAAGCTATATGTGGTGTGTAATCATTTCATCTCCTAAATGCAGAGTGTAGATTCTTGATTACTTGTGGACTTTTACTATTTTTGGGATTGTTGTAATTTTTTTTCGTTTCGTTTATAAATGGATATAGGGGTTGTGGTGTTATGAACTCTTTTTGTAATGCGAAGACCGAAGACATCACCCTTTTTATCACCTTTTTGTGATTAGCAATGTGGAATTCTGATTCTCATGTAAACTCAAGCATGTGTATAATATGGGAGTACTTATTTTGGCTTCTTTATTCTTGATATGTGTTTATAAACTTATTTTACTTTAAGTTTGAATTCAGCACTTGAATAATAATTGCTAAATTCACATTCATCTACTTTCGTAACAAATGGAAAGTGAAATAATTAGTAGCCACATTGGTAGATAAAAGGACTAGTTGTGAAAGTTGAGTCGACCGTTTGATCACAAATCATTTATGCTAATCAACTGGTTTATCTGAGTTTGGTCTAGTGTAGCTTCTGCCTTCTGCCTTCTGCCTTCTGCATTCGGTTCTCCAGGTGATGGCATGATCGTGAAACGAGTTATGCGACTCATTCAACTCTTGATAATGGGGTTCGACATCATCTACATATGGTACTTTACTCTAATGTTTCTCTACTAGAAGTCAAGAACACAACATATAAGAAAGAAACATCATATCATGTGACTCATTATTCTTTAATTTGATCTAATCAATCTTGATACGAGGCCCACAATTACTGACATAATATTCGAGTAACTGATCCATGTTTCATGCATCTAATGTGTAACGAAGACATCATATTTGTAGATATTACGGAGTGGTGGGTAGAAGTGTGTGTGTTTATTTATTTATTTATTTATTTTTTAGAAAGTTAGCGTTCGTTAAACTTAAGATCCATACAGTTGATTGCTAAATGTTATCTCATACAATTTACGATAAGGAATATGTCTATTAGTGTTAATTTTGATAATCATTTTTTGTTATCAATTGATGATGAGGACGTGATTAATGAGTTACCGGAAAAGTTTATGGATAAATTCGAACGGTGAAATGTGTCAAGAATCGTGAGTGAAAGTTTGCTGATGACAAATAATGATGTCATTGTTTGTAAATATTATAAATTACTAGTTTTAGTTGGAATAAAAGTACTACGTATAAGATTTTTTTACCAGTTTAATTAGGTCATGATCTAGTCCCTTCCCTTTCAAGAGAATTTCTCTTGTCAAATAGTTATAGATAGTTAGGGCCATCGTCATTATCTACTATTCTACTTACGTTTTATTATCTACTTACGTTTTAATAATACTAATATTTACTTTCAATTCTGAATTGAAATATTATTTATGTTACTTTCGTTTTTCTTCTACGTCATTAGCTACTCAAGGATAAGCATTGATTCAAAATAGTCTTTTAAGAACATGGCAAAACTTTTCAATAAGCACTAGCAATATATTTGTACAATGCAGCGGAAATTTTATATTTTATATTCAAGATGATGTAGAGTTGATGTCAATAATGATAATGTATGACATTGTACTTGTATAAAAAAGACTAAAAACTTAAAAAGATTTTCTCTCTATCTATAATGCAATATAGTGAATCAACCTTGATGTATAATGATTATATAGAGAAGGAAAGTTCCAACATTTTATTTACAAACCAATGTGGGATCAACTCCTTACATTTGATTTTGAGTAATATACATTGAGTAGTTCCACATTGATAAGCAAAATAAATCTTTAAGTTTATTCCTTCTATTTAAGGATGTTGAAAATTAAGATTCATAAGTGAAGTAGAGATGATTTATATGTAATTAATATGGGAAAATGATTGGTAGACCTAATTTGGTATACCTAGAAGTGGGCTTAAAAATTTGATTGGTTAATGTGAAAAATTGATTGGTGTAGATTAAGAGCAAGAAAAAATGTAACCAATCAGAACTTTAAGCTTATTTGTAGATCTGCGTAAGTAGGCATATTTAGCATTAATAAGATAGATAACTTGATCTTGTATCAGAAGAGAAATGAAGGTATTTTAGTTAGCTACAAGTCTATAACAAAAAAAAAGTATTTTCAAATTAATAAACGAATATAATTTTCTTTTTTGCAAGTATGTGTTATTTACGAAACTTAAAGGTACAAAATGTAACTTTTTAAATTCATTCGTCTTCACTATATCAACCTCTGTAGAATCACACACCCCCAAAATCTAGGGTTTCATGTTAACAACAACTCACAGAAATGAGACGAAACAGTGAGAATCAAAGCTATTACGGTCGTCTCTCTGTAATTCGTCGATGATTTTCTCCCTACGATCGACCTGGCCCTTTGGCTTTCGCCATTGCTGGCCATTTCATAATACTCGTAATTTGTTTATTTATATATATACTCCGTATCACATATTACTCCCTTTTGTTACTGCTTATCTGGTACAAGCTGAATGCATTAGCCATTTCCAAACACCCCTCTAAAAAACAGAGGCTGTGAAGATGATAATTATCTGAGTTGATCAAAACAGTGAGACTCTCCGTATCTTGGCTGGGCAACTCACCGGAGGTAATTGCGACTTTTTTTTTGTTTACGAACTTTTGGTCGCAATTTGCAAACGAATTGAGCTGCAGCCATGGCGGTGTTTGTCCTCTTGTTTTGATTGTGAACAGATCTGAGCCTCCGCATGATTTATTTCCATGTATTGTAAGCTAAAATGTCAACTTTCAAAATCAGTTTCTAAAATTTAGTATTTCGGTTATGCGTACGGTGTTTACGCTGCGTTTTCGAGTTTAAAAAGTGTGGAAAAGAAAGGAAAGAAAGTTGGATGCATGTTTCATGTTTGTGTGGGACTTGAACCCCTGACCTTGTTGTTGGATGGTTATCGTACCACTAGCCAAATGCCCTTTGGTAGGACTAATTATGGAATCTGGATTTTCGATTGAATTCGATCCAGATATAGTTTTCAACCAGCAATTGACGCGCCTCGGTTATAACCTCATTAGCTACGTCATTGCCAAGCGCAAGTTGTAAGCTACTTACCAGCTCCCAATAAGAATGAATAGAGGCTGGTGGAAAGAAGGGATGTTACTGAGGGTGGTTAACCCTTTCTACTTGGCCCATGATTTTAAAATCAACAACCCTCATTGCTTTATAGATTCATTATTATATATGTTTATATCTTTTGGTTTCTTATCTAAAAAGGACAAAATGGGATTTGAACCACAGTGTATGCTGCTGTATGAGTTCAATCTGATATATGAATCTGTCTTTATTTCATTCGTTCAATCAATCAATCATCATTCATTTTTATATGATCTATCTATCTATCGGTTCTATATGTGGACATAGCAAATGCAGTTGTTGTTGATTTCTCTGTTTGCAAAGCTTTGTTGAAAAAAGGCTGTGATGATGGATATCTGGGAGCTGGGTCGGGCAATGAGAAAAAAATGGGTTCGTATCTTGGCGGGGCAACGTACAGGTTGCAGCCATGGCGATTCATGTATTCTTGCTTGATTTTAAGATCTGAGCCTCATTCCTTGTTTTGATTTCTATGTAAATCTCTATTGCCTTTTCTATTTTTGTTTTGTTTTAAAATTGTATTGTTTTGAAGTCTGACAGCTAACATGTTTTCTTTTATTCCAACATATTTAGGTCATAAACCTTTATCTAGTTGTCGTAGTGGTATAGAGTAGTGTGCATTATCTATGGTATCTTATTCACAACCATGATACCTATAATGAAAACTTTAAACCCAACCTAATGACAGATTGTCGTATTTCGTCTATCCTAAATGTATGATCAGCTTCTTCAGCTGGAAGAACGAATTATCGGTTTGTTAATTTTCACTATCCTGTGTCCCAGCAGTTGTAATTAGGATGTTGGAGAAGATATAAAGATATTTTTTAGTGCAGGGGTACAGACAGAAGTTTTATAACCTTTCGATGTGATCATCTCATAAAACCAAAATGTGTAAGAGGTGCAATGGATTTACGGTCAAAACATTGCTTTGGAAATTCACTAACGAGGACAAGTTTGATTGGTTGAAGCTTCTGAGATGCAAATGCGGATGTGAGAACTGAGGTATGTAGCCTAAACATGACACATACAATGAGTAGAATATGATCTGTGAAGAGGTTCTTATCGTGCAATTAGGTGATGTGATCTGGGTTGTGGATCCAGGGTATAGTGCTGAATTAAGGCTATCCACGGATGTTAGCTTTTTCAAGTAACAAAGAGGGCAATGTTAGTGAATATTGTTGTTGGATTGATGTTATCCACAATTTTTGAAATTTTTTTAGAGGTCACTAGGAAGAAGACATTATCGAGGGATGTTGTGGATACGGTTATGACAGTTACAAAGCAATGACAATTACTTCATGAGAAGCTTTTGAAAGGAACATGGCTATAGAGTGAACCTACTAATGTTGTGGGGGATTAGCAGTACCGTGCACCACTTCAGCTCTGTTGGTAGTTATTACAAAAACTCTCTGTTTTCTGTGTTTTCACTAGAACATGGTCTAATTCCAGAAATAAGTAGCGTACTGCTCAAGATGTGGAATGAATCAGGAGATGGTATATGAACTGTTTTATAATGGGTAAATTTGCGGAGAGTTGTCAATGGGATTTGCAGTGTGTGTGTACGATATCAGCAAGTGAACTATCGATTATGTTGAGGAATGAAGAAGGCAAGGTAAAGTGTGCTTTTCCAAGTCATATTGTTTGTTCTCAGAAACAGTGGTCGAGACTCGAGATGTATGAGTAGTGTTTTTTCTTGTGCCTGATTGCTGCAAGCCACAATAGGGTTTTATTGTTACGAATGTTTACATGTCTCTTATGTGGTGATTTTGTACATCTCAAGTAAGTTGAATGAGAATGAATCGTTGCTTCTGGAAAAAGTATGATCGGCTTCAACCAGCGTTTCATCTGAGCATATGATCTCGAAATCTCGCGTTCATTCCACATGCTCATGTGTGATAGCTGAAGAAAAGATCACATGTCACATTTCTGCGTCATTCGGTTCTGGACCAATCAACTTTTTGGCTTAATCAGACCTCTTGCTGTCGAATAGTTTTAGCTTTGTAAAGTTATTATTTCATTTGTTTGAGTTAGAGGTATATTTTTAAATGTATTACTTTTGTTTTGATGTTCTTTTGATTGAAATCTTTAATTTTGTACTTCAGAATTCGTGTCATACAGGTGTACAATCCTAAGTCGTTCTCATATCATTCATTTTCATCATCTTTGTTTAAAAAATCCTTAAAGTATCAGTATTTTTGTATCCACAACTTTAACACTAGTAATTACTGCTAAAGCACCCTTGCAATGTACTCCCTCCGTCCCAAATCTATTGTCCCCCTGTTGACTTTGGAGTCTTTCTCTTCCAACTTTGACCTTCAATATTTTTCTTTGTGTTATATAATACTTGATGCAAATTATACCAATGAAAATACATTCAAAATCCAATCAATTCATATATTTTGCATCAAATATTATATAACACAAACAAAAATATTGAAGGTCAAAGTTGGAAGAGAAAGACTCCAAAGTCAACAAGGGGACAATAGATTTGGGACGGAGGGAGTACAATGTAGTAAGTCAAAATTGTAGGCACTCTTCTCAATTCACAACAGATCTTTCTGACTTCTTAATTTGTATCTTTTCTTTCAAAACTTCTAGATCTAGCTTTTCAAAGTTTCAATTTCTAATCTCACACTTGTCGTTTCTAGTAACAAGTGGTGACTATAGCTCCTTCACGACCCTAACTACAATTCTGTGTCCCAATTATTCTTCTTTCATTTTGTTCAACCCGCTCGTGTTTTGCCATCAACAATAGTAAGACCTCCGACCTTAATTTTCTTCTCACCGATAATCATTCTTGCCGATCCACCACTTCGTTTGACTGCGTCGACATGGCCA
This sequence comes from Pseudognaphalium luteoalbum, assembly GCA_963422505.1. Taxonomy (NCBI): domain Eukaryota; kingdom Viridiplantae; phylum Streptophyta; class Magnoliopsida; order Asterales; family Asteraceae; genus Pseudognaphalium; species Pseudognaphalium luteoalbum. The sequence continues at coordinate 53,102,568 of OY730192.1, forward strand.
TTTTTTTGGTCGTGATGACATTCGGCTTCGATTCCTTAGTTGTTCCAGCAAGCCTCGTTCAAGTTGTACCCCCTACATAGGTCCGTGTAGTATCCCCAATATGTCACACTTTGGCATTTGAGGTATGGTTTCGAATTAAGTTTCTGGTTAGCGCCATTTCCATGTCTTCCACGAGGTGTTCGCCCATTTTTGTGGTTACGTGTTTGGTGGGTTTGGTGTTCCGTGTAGAGTTAGTTTTGGCTGTTTAGACTTTGGGTGTTACCAAACGATCATCATCCATTCAAGCGGACTTTGCAATCTAGTACATCCGCAAGCAATTGTGTCTTTGGTTGATTAGTTTTTGGCACACTTGAGTGTTGTATAGTGGGTTTTAGTGGTTTTGTGGTGTTAGCATTATTGTGGGGTTCATGGTCAAGTTTCAATGTATTTCACTAGTCAAAAGTTAGTCTCATCAGTATCGATGTCAATGTAATTCAAGGGGTTAGGGTCTTTTATGATGTTTATGTCAATGTAATTGAAGGGTTGTCTTCTTGCAACCTCTCAATATGTACTCTCAATTGGATTTTCAGATCCATATCAATATCAATGTAACTTTATTTCGCCAAAAAAAAAAAAGTAAGTCAAAATTGTAAGTTACATTAAATCTGTGAAAATGCCACTTTGAAACAGACTCTGGGATCAAGAACAGGTAAAAGAAAGTAAGAAACTCATGCAACGAAGAAACGATAACCATCGGAGGGGATTTCGTTAAGGGACGTTGCCGTCCTCCGGTGTCATGACTTTCCATCTTTCCCAAAAATAACAACCCTTTTTTGTTTCTGAAAGCGTGGCATCCATGGTTCATCATAACCAGGAACATAAGCATCCAAATGTGTTGGCTGCTGTAACAATTGTGGTCAAGGGCAAGCACTTTCTTAACTGTTTCCCTTTTTATTCACTTCATTTAGCTTAAAACAATGAAAGTTGATTGAGGCAGTAATAATAGCAATAGCAATTACAAAGGAGAATTTCATACATGTCATTGATAAGCTTCTTAATATTGTATAATAAGATGCGGTGATGATAAATTCTGTCGTATGAGTAAATCAGCAAAATATTAGATGATCCGTACCTTGGCGGTGTCAATTTTCTGGAGAGATTTGCAGCCATGGCGGTTTCATCCTTTTTGCTTTGATCTGAGCCTCGTTTTTTAATCTGCAAAATTTTAATGAATTTGCGTTTTTGATTTCTTAGTCTTTGAATGGTCTAAATATTTGATTCTAACATAAATGTGATTAATGCATGTCATGATCAAAATATGTAACTAAATATATGAAGGAGAAAGATTTTTATCTTAAGATTATACTGCGTAAACCGTTTGCTGGTTGTGGAATCGTGGCATAACATTTTGGTCGAATGTGAGTAATTAAGCTTTCTATTACTTGTTTCTGCTCTTTTCCCTGGTTGCTGGGGAATAAGGCACTAGTTATTGACCATTTGATGAGGGTAACTCATAAAACCTAATAGTGTAGAAGTGTTAGGGAAAATGCAGCTATATTAAAGGGTAAATTTATAGCCAAATGGATATGGAAGTTCCTAATGAGGAACAGTCTGATCGGGGTAAAGTGTTAAAATAATTCTTTTTATGGATGTTTGCTCTATCAATTAGCAAAATTACGGTGAAGTCGGTGCATTTGGCCATGATATATTATATTATCATATGCTCTGTATTATACTCCGTGGTTGCCTGTATTCAGTATACTATTTATCTTTTTCTGATCATTAGAATAAGCACAAGCTGTGTGCATTTTCCATTTCCAAACACCACCTAAAAGTAGAGGCTGAGTAAATCACGACGGTGAGAATCTCCGTATCTTTGCTGGGCAACTCAATGAGGTTACTAGTAATATGACTCGTATTTTTTTAAAAAATCGGGTCACATTTGCAAACGGAAGTAGTTGCAGCCATGGTGATGATTGTCCTTTTGTTTTGATTGTAAATAGGTCTGAGCCCCTAGATTATTTATTTAATATAAATTTTGACTGCTAAAATTTCACTATTATAATCAGTTTCTTAAATTTAGTTTTTCAGTATTGCTTACACCGTGATCTCGAGTTTGAAATGAGCGTAAAGAAAAGAAAAGGAAAAAGTTGTAGACTACTAGACATGTTTCATGTTTGTGTGAGACTTGTTCATACAACCTTTCGTTGGTACTTGAAAGGCCATTATATACCGGTAGCCAAATGCCCTTTGGGCTTTGGTAGTACTATTCTGGATATACAATCAAGGTCCATCCGGATAACGTTGTAAGCAAATGTTTGATGGCTATGTTTGATGCTACTTACAGCTCTCAATAAGAACGAATGAGGTTTGTAGAAAGAAGGGATGTTACTGAGGGTGGCTGCCAGCTGCCTTCTACTTGGCCTATGATTTCAAAATCAACAACCCTCATTTCTCTTGCTTGGTTTTATATACAGATCTGAGCCTCATTTCTCTTTTCGATTTCTATTTAAATATGTATTGCCTTTTCTGTTCTTTATGAAAATTATCTTGTTGAAGGAGGATCTGAAATACAGTTGAGTTTCTAAAAGCTAACATGTTTTTTTAATACCAACATATTTATGTCGTATACCTTTATCTAGTTGTCGAATTGTGGCATAAGGGATTGTGCATCATCTATGGTATCTTATTCACAACCATGACGTCTATCATGGGAACTCCAAACCCAACCTAATGAGTAATGACAGATCGCTATGTTTCGGCTATCATAAACGTATGATCCGCTTCTTGAGCTGGAATAGTGATTAACGTTAAGGAGGTTAGAATAATTGTTCAGTTTGTTGATTCTCACTATTATGTGTCCCAGCAGGTATAATTAGGATTTTGGAGAAGATATAATAATTTTTTTTGGTGCAGGGATGCAAATACAGAAGTATTATAACCGTTTGATGTAATCATCTCATAAAACCAAAACGTGTAAGAAGTGTAGTAGATTTACGCTAAAAATCTGTGCTTTGGAGGTTCACATATGAGGACATTGTGGAAGCTGTGGACATGCACATGTGGAAGTGAGAACTGGGCTATGTGGCCTGTCTGTAAAGAGGGTTGGTCACAAATGTTCGCTTTATCAAATATCAAAGGATGTAAAGTTAGTTATATATTTTGAAAAATTTCTTGAGGAT